>CM033649.1:47146415-47168350 GCA_019512145.1 Engystomops pustulosus
ATGCTTCTAGCCATTTGTCCCCAGTCAGTCTTCACGCAGTCCACCCATGTCACGAAATCGGCACTCCTCCAGCTCCTGCACCTCAGCCTCCTCTCCCCCAGTCTGCGCCCCCCTCCCAGGAAAATTTGGCATTTGAACCGGCACAACTCTGAGGAACTGTTTTCTGGAACCCTTCCCACAGTCACACACACACTTGTCCGGTTTGCTGCGGAGCAATTTTCCGAGTGCCCAGGTTTTCCACCTGTTCGCATTCTGTGGGTGGATGATGACATTATGACGTAGTGGAAGAAGTGTGTAAGAGGGTGTCGACAAGAGAGACACGGTTGTCAGACAGGTGGTGAAGTTGTCAGGCAGGAAGTCCGAGGGGGGGCAGACTGGGGATCGGAGGATGATAGGTGACGACCCAAGCTGGGTTGAGAGGCCTGGATGAACACAGTGCTTCTGAGATGGAGGCGAGTCCTATACCAAACAGGTTGGAATAGGCAGTGGTGGGGCCAGACGGAGAGGCCAGGGCCAGAGCTATGTGCCATCACGCCAAATGTTTCACGTAGTCAAGCTCCCGTGGCGAGGGCTAGATTTTTCAGGAGTCTGGAGGTTCTTTAAAGAAACACCGTTGACCGATGGACTGTGGTGTGCAACCTGTGCCAAACCAGGATCAGCAGGGGTTCCACCTACTAGTCTTACTACCACCAGTAAATGCGCAGGCATATGAATGCTAAACACCCCCACCAATGGCACCAAGCCTGTTTCACCTCCGGCGGGCACACCACTGCTCCTTCCCCTGTGTCATCTGCTAGTCAGCCCCCTGCCCAGGATCCCGGCCCAAACTACTTCCCGTTCGAAAACCCCATCTTTGCCTCCTCGATCCTCACCCTCATCCACCAAAGCGTTCAGCTCCATACCAACCCCAGACGCTGGAGTGCAAAAGGAAAGTATAGGTGTCAAACCCACCCACAGTCCAGCCCTACAACGTCCACACTCCAAACTGCTTAGCCTGGAGATGTCTGCCCTATAGGCTGGTAGAGAACGAGGCCTTTCGAAACCTCATGGCGGCGGCCGCCCTTCGTATTGCGGTCCCCAGACGCCACATACTTTTCCACCGAAGTGCGTCCCGCCCCTGCACAAGCACAATGTCAGACAACATCATCCTTGCCCTGACCAACACCGTTTCTGACAAGGTCCACCTGACCACGGGACACGTGGACAGTGCTGTGACCGGCAGGCCCACTGTTTATCGCTGATGCCACAATTGGGTAACTTGTTGGAGGCTGGAACGAGTCTGACCCTGGGACGATCTATACTGCTGCTACGCCAGGATTGCGGGGCCTACCTCGGTCCGGTCTCTCAGGCTTACTATGCCTCCTCCCACCCCTCCTCCACCTCCTCCTCCGAATTACCATCTGTGGTCATGGCGCCATCAGTCGGTAGATCTAGGCCACGCAGCAGGGACCATCGCTAAGCGACAGCATGGCGGTGCTCAAACTGCTGACCCTAGGCGATAAAAGCACCCCGCCCAAACTGATTACGGCATCATGGCGTAGCAAGATGATCTGTGGCAGGCACCGCTGAACCTGAACAGGCATGGTTGTGTTGACAACGGCGGTAACCGGTTGGCGGCTCTGCAACTCAACAGACTGCACCATGTGCCATGTCTGGCCCATGTGTCGATTTGCTCACGAAGGTGCGCCGCATCTGTGCGCATTTCAGGAAGTCCAGCACAGATGCTGCACTCTCAGGGCAGCGCAGCGCTGCACTCCAACGCCTCTCCCCCCGACTGTTGTGCGACGTGCCCACGAGGTGGAATTCAACATTACCATGTTATCAGAGTTTACCAGCAGGCGCAGAGCGATGTGTAGACTGCCAGATGTCAACTTCAACCAGAACTGGTAGTCAGGTCAGTCGGCTTCCTCGAGTCTACAATGAGGGTGGACGTGGATGTCTAGTATCTGTCAGGTGCTGAGTACTTTGAGCATCCAACACAGATGGTCAGTGGCGATGCCGCCATCATCAGCCATCCCATCCAGCTGCTTTGCCTGTTGAAAACTCTCTGGTCAGCATTAAGTCGAAGCTTTGTGCGCTCGTCCAAGAGACACGGGGAAGAACATTCCCTTGTTGATAGCCAAAGCACCCTCAGGTCTGTTTCTCAGCGCATATCGGAGGAGGTGAGAGGAGAGTGAGAATGTTGTGCGAGACAGAAGAGGGGAGCTTGTTTCAGTCCTTAACTGTTTCAGCATGTATGATGACAGGGTGGCTCACATCAATCAACCTACCATATGTTTTGGGTGTATAGGACACCGGCGGGGGGACAGGGTTGGGGGGGAAGGACCTGGCAACACGGATAGAACTTACTAAAAAAGTACAGCTATAGCACAGAACAGGTTGGAAGAGGCAGTGGTGGGGCCAGACGGAGAGGCAGGGCCAGAGCTGGTGCATCAGCGCCAAATGTTTCACGTAGTCAAGCTCCCGTGGCGAGGGCTGGATTTTCAGAAGTCTGGAGGTCCTTTAAAGAAACACCGGATGACCGATGGACTGTGGTGTGCAACCTGTGCCAAACCAGGATCAGCAGGGGTTCCACCACTACTAGCTTAACTACCACCAGTATGCACAGGCATATGAATGCTAAACACCCCACTCAATGGCACCAAGCCCGTTGGGAAGAAGATTCCCTTGTTGATAGCCAAAGCACCCTCAGGTCTGTTTCTCGCAAATCGGAGGAGGATGAGGAGGAGAATGTTGGCGAGACAGAAGTGGGGAGCATTGTTCAGTCCTTCACTGTTTAGCATGTATGGGCAGAAGAAGAGGAGTTGGAGGAGGAGGAAATGGACAGTCATGCCAGTGAGGGGAGTGAATTGTTGCGCGTTGGGGCGCATATGTCAGATTTCATGCTAGGCCGCCTATCCGGTGACCCTCGCGTTCAAAGAATTTATTCCAGAACCGATTACTGGGTATTCACTCTCCTGGACCCATGGTACAAGCAAAATCTTTCCACTCTCATCCCTGTAGAGGAAATGAGTGTAAGAGTGCATGAATACCAGCAGGCCATGGTGCACAAGTTGAAACAGTCTTTCCCATCTGACACCACTAGCGGCAGAGGGCGTAGTTCTGCTGGACAAGTAGTGAGGGAGAGTAGGCGAGCAGGCAACTTGTACAGCACTGGCAGGGGTATGCTTTACAAGGCCTTTGCCAGTTTTATGTTACCCCAGCAAAACACTGTCACCTGTCTCCAGTCTCAGCAGAGTAGGGGTGATCTTTACAGAAAGATGGTGTGGGAGTAAGTAGCTGACCATACCATTGTCCTAAATGATCACACAGCGGGCAGCATCTCCAGGCTAAGCAGTTTGGAGATGCTGCCCTATAGGCTGGTAGAGACCGAGGCCTTTCGAAACCTCATGGCGGCGGCCGCCCCTCGGTATTCGGTCCCCAGACGCCACTACTTTTCCCGATGTGCCGTCCCAGCCCTGCACAAGCACATGTCAGACAACATCATCCGTGCCCTGACCAACACCGTTTCTGACAAGGTCCACCTGACCACGGACACGTGGACGAGTGCTGCCGGGCAGGGCCACTGTTTATCGCTGATGCCACATTGGGTTAACTTGTTGGAGGCTGGGAACGAGTCTGACCCTGGGACTGATCATATACTGCTGCGACGCCGAGGATTGCGGGGCCTACCTCGGTCCAGGTATCTCAGGCTTACTATGCCTCCTCCCACCCCTCCTCCACCTCCTCCTCCGAATTACCATCTGTGGTCATGGCGCCATCAGTCGGTAGATCTAGGCACAGCAGCAGGGCCATCGCTAAGCGACAGCAGGCGGTGCTCAAACTGCTGAGCCTAGGCGATAAAAGGCACACCGCCCAAGAGCTATTACAGGGCATCATGGCGCAGAATGATCTGTGGCAGGCACCGCTGAACCTGAAGCCAGGCATGGTTGTGTGTGACAACGGCGGTAACCTGGTGGCGGCTCTGCAACTCAACAGACTGACACATGTGCCATGATGGTTGTGTGTGACAACGGCCGTAACCTGGTGGCGGCTCTGCAACTCAACAGACTGACACATGTGCCATGCCTGGCCCATGTGTTAAATCTGATAGTGCAGCGTTTCCTCAAGACATACCCCAATCTGTCTGATTTGCTCACGAAGGTGCGCCGCATCTGTGCGCATTTCAGGAAGTCCAGCCCAGATGCTGCCACTCTCAGGGCAGCGCAGCGCCGCCTCCAACTGCCCGGATGGGAGGCTGATGATGGCGGCATCGCCACGACCATCTGTGTTGACGCTCAAAGTTACTCAGCACCTGACAGATATCAGACATCCACGTCCACTCCTCATTGTAGACGAGGAAGCCGACTGACCTGACTACCAGTTCTGGTTGAGTATGACATCTGGCAGTCTACAATGTCTTGCGCTGGTGGTAAACTCTGATAACATGGTAATGTTAGAATTGAATCCACCTCGTGGGCACGTCGCACACAAGTCGGTGGGCAGGGCGTGGAGAGTGCAGCGCTGCGCTGCCCTGAGGTGCAGCATCTGTGCTGACTTCCTGAAATGCGCACAGATGCGGCGCACCTTCGTGAGCAAATAAGACACATGGGCCAGACATGGCACATGTGTCAGTCTGTTGAGTTGCAGAGCCGCCACCAGGTTACCGCCGTTGTCACACACAACCATGCCTGGTTCAGGTTCAGCGGGCATGCCACAAGATCATTCTGCGCCATGATGCCTGTAATCGCTCTTGGGCGGTGTGCCTTTTATCGCCTAGGCTCATGCAGTTGAGCACCGCACTGCTGTCGCTTAGCGATGGCCCTGCTGCTGTGCCTAGATCTACGACTGATGGCGCCATGACCACAGCATGGTAATCGGAGGAGGAGGTGGAGGAGGGGTGGGAGGAGGATAGTTAGCCTGAGAACCGGACCGAGGTAGGCCCGCCATCCTCGGCGTCGCAGCAGTATAGATCGTCCCAGGGTAGACCGTTCCAGCCTCAAAAAGTTACCCAAAGTGGACTTATCGCGATAAACAGTGGGCCTGCCCGGTCAGCACTCGTCCACGTGTCCGTGGTCAGGTGGACCTGTTGCAGGACGGTGTTGTCAGGGCACGGATGATGTTGTTGACATTGTGGCTTGTGCAGGGGCGGGACGCACATCGGGGAAAAGTAGTGGCGTCTGGGGACCCTCGAATACCGAGGGCGGCCGCCGCCATGATGGTGGTTCGAAAGGCCTCGTGTCTCTACCAGCCTATAGGGCAGCATCTCCCAGGCTAAGCAGTTTGGGATGTGGACGTTGAGGGCTGGACTGTGGGTGGGTTTGAACTCTATACTTCTTTTGCACTCCAGCGTCTGGGGTAGTGGAGGAGCCGAACGCTGGTGGATGCGTGGAGGATCGGGAGGCAGATAGATGGAGGCAAAGATGGGTTTTTCGCAACGGGAAGTAGTTGGGCCGGGATCCTGGGCAGGGGGCTGACTAGCAGATGACACAGGGGAAGGAGCAGTGGTGTGCCCGCCGGATGGTGAAACAGGCTTGGTGCCATTGAGTGGGGGTGTTTAGCATCATATGCCTGCGCATTTACTGGTGGTAGTAAGCTAGTAGTGGTGGAACCCCTGCTGATCCTGGTTGTGCACAGGTTGCACACCACAGTCCATGGTCATCCGGTGTTTCTTTAAAGAACCTCCAGACTTCTGAAAAATCTACGCCCTCGCCACGGGAGCTTGACTACGTGAAACATTTGGCGGGATGGCAACTTAGCTCTTGGCCCTGCCTCTCAGTCTGGCCCACCACTGCCTCTTCCAACCTGTTTGGTATAGACTCGCCTCCATCTCAGAAGCACTGTGTTCATCCACCCGGCCTCTCAACCCAGCTTGGGTCTGTCACCTCATCTCTCTCGATCCCAGTCTGCTCCCCCCTCGGACTTCCTGCCTGACAACTTCACCACCTGTCTGACAAAGTGTCTGTCTCTTCGTCGACACCTTTACACACTTCTTCCACTACGTCATAATGTCATCATCACCCAAAGACTGCGACCAGTGTGAAAACCTGGGCATCGGAAAATTCTCAGCAGCAACCGGACAAGTGGTGTGGTGACTGTGGGAAGGGGTCCAGAAAACAGTTCCTCAGAGTTGCCGGTTCAAATGCCAAATTTTCCTGGGAGGGGGCCAGCAGACTGGGGGAGAGGAGGCTGAGGTGCAGGAGCTGGAGGGAGTGCCGATTTCGGTGACATGGGTGGACTGCGTGGAAGACGACTGGTGGACAAATGGCTAGAAACATTGTCGCACTCTCAGACATTCACCTTTTTGCACAAGTTCTGGCCTCAACAGTGCTCTACCACGAATCCCAGTAACTTGATACATGATGATACCTGGGGAGTGAGCTCTGTGGCGTTCCCCTGCTCCCCTATCAGCATGTGGTGTCTCACCCCGCTCAGGTGCCATGGCTTCTGACCCCTGCAGTAGTTGGACGCCCCAAGTCCATTGACCTCGTCCTCTAGCCCTAGCCTCGGGTTAAACATTTCCAAATTAACGTGTAAACTGTAAATTTTTTTTGTTTTTTGTTTTTTTTGTGTTTTTGTTTTAAATAAACGAGCTATCCTATTACTATGGCTAGTTTCAACCTACACATGACAGCACACAACTGGATTTTGTGCTCTGCCCTGATGACTTTGAGGTATAAAGTAAATAAAAGTAAAAAAAAATCAGAGACGGTGCCTATATCAAATCAAACCCCTAATAAATGTCCCTTTGGTGTTTGAGGTGGATATGTGTGTCACTAAGAGCTAAACACAAAGGTCGCAAGTCTCCATGCAAATTTCTCACAATATGGCACTAGCGCACTACTAGTGCCAGCAAGCCCAGCAACAAGCAAACAAAAAAAAAGTAAAATATAACGCTATTGTAGGCCTAAGTAACCGTTGGGGTTCTCCCTAGGGTTTTTCTAGCCTACCTGAAAGCACACTGCTTGCCAGATTACTTTGAGTTATAACAAAAATAAACGTAAAATTAAATCAGCAGACTGTGCCTAATTCAAATCAAACCCCTAATAAATTGTCCCACTCGCGTGTTTGAGATGGATATGTGTGTCACTAAGAGCTAAACACAACGGTCGCAAGTCTCCCTGCACATTCCTCACAAGATGGTACTAGCTGCACTACTAGTGCCAGCAAGCCCAGCCCACAGCAAAATAAAATATATATAAACGTTATTGTTAGCCCTAAGAAGGCTCGTGTTGGGTTCTTGTTGAATCACTCCCTGCCTAACACTAGTCTAATAGACACCACTAGGCTTTCCCTGACCAGCAGCAGCTCTCTTCCTAACGGCCATCCAGACCGAGAATGATGTGAGCAGTCACGGGCAGAGGCTCAGTCTATTCCAGGGTCACCTGATCAGGCCAGCCAACCACTGTCATCGATGTGTAAGGGTACCAACATCATGCTGGGGGAGTGAAGAGGCTCCTGGCTTGTGATTGGCGCTCTGTTTCTGGCCGCCAAAAATCACAACGGGGGAAGATGCCATTTTCTCGATCTGGCGAAATACTCGTCCGAACAACGAGCCAGTTTCGAGTACGCATATGCTCGAAGGAGCATCCAAGCTAGGACGAGTGTGTTCGCTCATCTCTAATGTAATCTGTAGTTACAGACTTGCTTTATTTTTCGAGCACACAGGACCGTTTTTTTTTTAACACATGTTTTTTTAACGCACGTTTAAATCTCAACCATGCTCTAATTTTGCAGGTGACACGTGTCAAAAATGCACCATACAAGTCTATGGAGATGCATTAAAAACACATTAAAAAACACATTTCAAGTGACAATGCAATTTGTTTTCCACTGATCAATTGCCTTAGAAAAGGTACCACAAGTCCTGATCCTTTTCACATGCATTATAGAGTGTGAAAAATGCATTCAAAATGCAGTTGAAATCACCAAAAAGTTAGTGAAAAACACAAACTCTGACGAAAATGATTGAACTTGATGAAAAATGCAGTTTTTCACTGTCCAAACCTGATCACAAACCTGATCAGACTCTGAATGATCTGCAACGCAAGTGTGAAAGAGGCTTAGAGTGAGCAGTTGGGGGACGTGGGGCAAGATTTAATTACCCGGTTCCCTCACGATCCAGGCGGCGGTTATCGCGGGGTGGATTCGGGTCGGCCGGGATCACGAAGGCGGTCCTCCGACGTCCACTGGTGCTGCGCGTCTGAAGATCCCCGGAATGCACTGATCTTCACGAGGATGAGGGAGGTAAGCGCCGAGTCCACACAAGACTTTTTTTTTAAATGTTAGGGGCGTTTTTTCCGTTGGGTTTTCGTTCGGCCACGCCCCCCGATTTCGTCGCGTGCACGCCGGCGCTGATCGCGTGCGCAAAAACCCTGGGGCAATTCAGGGGAACTCGGCGGCAAATCGGAAAATATTCGGGTAACACGTTGGGAAAACGCGAATTGGGCCCTTAGGAAATGACCCACCAGTGTTCTTCCTGTCTGAGCTTGTCAGACCATACCAATAGCCTCCTCGGGTCAGATATTTAAGGAAACTGAGATTACTTAAGACTACTCACCTCTCGTTAGTAAAAAAAAATACATGGTTTCACACTTCACCTTCAATTTCGGAATCCTTTGCAATGAAATTGAAAATTGACTCATTGGATACGTTCATTGGATACCTCAGAAAGACGATGCCAGATTGCAAGTTTTGTGTTTGTACATTAATCTAGGGGTGGTTGGTCCTTCTTCAGAGTGCCTGGAGGATACGAGTTAGAGATGAGCGAGCACTAAAATGCTCGGGTGTCACGTTATTTTGGTACAAACTTTTCCAGATGATCGAGTGCTCGTACCGAATAACGACCCCATATAAAGTCAATTGGAGACCCGAGCATTTTTTTTTAATAAAATAGAACATTAAAATAAAAGTGCATAATAAAATATTCACATGTTTCAGATGTTTTAATTGTTAGAATACATTGAATAAACACTATTCTTCACTTACAGGTGTCGCGCGTGTTTCCGCTAAGTGAGGAGATGTGCGCCGACATCTGGATGTGAAGAATACTGTTTCTGTCAATGTGTTCTGCAATTAAATGCTCCTGGTCACTGTTTAACTGTTTTTTTATTCTTCACTTGCAGATGTAGCGCGTGTCTTCCGATAAGGTCGGAGATGTGCGCGCACATCAGCAATGTGAAGAATAGTGTTATTGATGTGTTATCCACTTAAATGTTCATGTTTTTAAGATTTTTATTCTATTCCCCACATTGCTTATGTGCGGCACTTCGGAAGACAAACGCGCGAACACCTGCAATGTGAAGAATAGAAAAGTGAAAAACAGTGAACACAGGAGCATTAGCATGCAGAACACATTGAAAGAACACTATTTCTTCACATTCATTGATGTTTCCGAACTTGAGCGGGAGACAAAGCGCGAACCACCTGGAAAGTGAAGAAGAATAGTGTTTTTTCATGTTGTTCTAACAATTAAAACATCTGGAATATGTGGAATATTTTGTTTTGCAATAAAAATACCTTTTCTTCACTTTATTTTTTTAATTTAATGCTCGATTTTGAGAGCCGAGATTCTTGTCGAGTAACGAGCCGCGTCAGAGTTCATGCTAATCGCGACCGAGACAGTATACGCGACAGAGTATACCGCTCATCTCTAATCTGGATCCATCACTAGTTAAAAAATCTAAAGTGTCTGAAGCCTTAAACTAGCCACTTGGTTTTTGTTCAGGTAAAAAATTATTGTAGCTTGTAGGAAAAAAAATGTACATTGTTTTCAGTAATTTGCCTCAATTCGGAATCTTTTGCAATGAACTCAAAAAGCAGTAAACAAATAATTCAGTGAAGTTAAGATTTTCTGTGGATTCTGTACTACAGAAGACACATAATAATACACATTTTATTTAAATAACATGCTGTGGTATTCTATGTTTATAGAAAATAAGGGTTCTGTTCCTTCAAGACTAGGTCACGAGTAACACAAAATACACCTTATTATTGTTCAGCTTGTAGAAGGGATACTGACACAGCAGGAAGTTCAGGGGAAGTTATTTGATCTTACGGCATCAGTAATCAATTACAAACAACGGATAACACTATGGAGGTGGAGAACTATGAATTCCAAAGAAGCAGACAGCTTAAGACTAAAAAGAATAGCTGTGTCAGACACTGCATACTGCCGATTTAAAACAAAATGGATTCAACCAATATTGGAAATGTTGTATTTCATATTTTAAGAGTCCGTAGTTCCATGTTATTGCACTGGCCGAT
This sequence comes from Engystomops pustulosus, assembly GCA_019512145.1. NCBI lineage: Eukaryota > Metazoa > Chordata > Amphibia > Anura > Leptodactylidae > Engystomops > Engystomops pustulosus. The sequence continues at coordinate 47,156,661 of CM033649.1, forward strand.
GTTTTATTCATACATGTGCTTATTTATACACGTAAAAAAATACTATCATGTATACTATCTCAGCCTAGGTATCATGACCACCAACAAATACACAGATACTCATATGGATACCTTCAGAAGACAATGGCCAATTGAAATAAGACCTATTGCAAATTTTGGTTGTACTATAAACTAGGGGGTAGCATCATCCTCTAGGACTCTTTGTATATGGTTGTGATCAAACTACGTACAACATCATCATCGAGCTGAAATAAATATCATAAGAATGGTAAGACAGTGGGGCACATTAACTAAGAATGTGGGAAACTGTAGCACTAAAAGATCTTGCTTGTGTATAATGTGGGTGCGACCGATTCATTAAGAACATGCCACCCGAAATTATGAATCGGTCGCTTCCCTGCACTGGCCCAACAGAAGTCACCAACTTATTTGTGGTTGCGTGCTCTTTAAAATAGGGCATGCGAACAGGAATTTGCATGTTAAATTGGCGCACGGTCGACTTAGCCGCCCTAATTTTTGTTGCATGGTGGCTAGCGCAGGCTGCGCCACAAAGTGTCAGTGGAACACAATAGTGCACCAAACTTTCTTAGTGTGACCAGATTGCAAGTTTTGGTTATACCTTAATCTAGGGGTGCATCATCCTGCAGAGTGCGCCGCAGATTATCAGTCATTAATATGGTGTGTGCACTGCCCGGGAAGTGTGTGCTCCAACCAACCATTTTTTGTGACGAGCACTGTTTTCAATGATGCGAGAACTGAGAGAATTGTGTTTGCACTTCAGTAATAAATGTGGCACAAACTCCATTGAGGATTAACACGCCCTTTAGGTGACAATTTGCTATATGGTCAGACACAGTTACAGCGGCCAGACACTTTATAAAAATGTGCAAGCAGTTTGAACATTCTTCTAATGCAAAGTCAGACAGAAATCTGAGCGCAAACGATATAATAAATGGGGGCTGTATGTTCCACTATGAACATTGTTTTTAGATTATTACAAAAACAACAGGCTAAAGGTGAAGGATGCATGTTATTTAAATGAAAATTGTACCCTGCAAATATATGCATACTGGCAGCATATCATAGCGGTGCTAGAGTGAGCAGCTGTAAATGCTATTTTATCTACATTCAGCATGTTATATAAACAGGGATAGCTGAGTAGACTGTAACAGTGTCCAATCTGAAAGAAACATGTTATGTGTAGGGGGGAGTGAGGAGAACGTAAATTGTGTCCGATCTGCAGACAGTATGTTATAGAGCAGGAGGAGCTGGAGAATATTATAAATACATTTCTGAAGGACCATCTCCTAAATTTTAGTTGATTGTTTTATTATGAGGGATTTTAAGGGGACAGCACCACCCATATCTTTTGTCATTTGTGAATTTTTTTAAAGATATGATCATAAAAAGCATCTTGTTGTAATATGGAAGTATAATATGTGTTAATCATGTTGTCATGTTATTGTAGTTGTGTCAATGTTACAATACTAGTACTCCAGGTTGATGGATGCAATCTGAAATGCTATACCGGTGCAACATCCCCCACAGGGCCTAGCCTTTTCTTGGGGCCTGGAGACAGCCGGGCCCAAAATACCGGGGTGAGCTGGCTGGTCGCGGGCAGGCACGCTAGTGGCAGGGGCTTGGTATGTGGACCGGGAGGTGCTGTCCCACAGCCTGGCAGGTCTCCAGCAGGTGGGTATGCAAGAAAATATATAGAGGAGGAGGTTGTGGTACTGATTCTCCCTGGGGCAGCCCTTAGAGTCTGTAGTGTTTGATGGATGATGCTCCCTTGGTGTTACAGCCGTAGCAGGGACCAGCCAGAGCACAATTGTACAAATAACGTACAGTTCTTATTTGAACCAACAGTGACAGCAAGCAATGTGCCGACGATCTTACAGAGGTAGGATACTGGGAGAGCTCCCGTCGAGAAGGAACCAGGGGTTGTTCACAGCCTGGAAGCAGGGCAGGCTGGAATGGAGCTGTGTTCCAATGTAGGAGAAGCTTCAGCTTTCTCCTGGAATGGTTCCATGTTTAGCTAAAGGTTGGACTGACACTCTATGGAGCTGCTGTGCCTGTAGGAGGTCTTTGATCAGAGCACAGCTCTGTAGGTGGCTCTCTAGTCAGAAGCTGGATGCTAAGAGATCTGCTCTCTTCAGAAGCGTCTGGAATCCCCCTCATCCCTGACTAAGGGTTTAGTTAATCCCTGGTAGGTGGATCTACCTCCTCCAATCACATCTCCAGTTCACAATTAAGTGCATTGAGGCATATCATTGGATGATAACAACAAATAACATTAACCCTTGCTATCCCGGCAGAATCTACCGCTGTACAATTACCTAATTATATGTGAGTGTCCTGCCAGAGGAGCTGATCAGACTCTCTATTAGGGGAAAACACATATAAGGGGCTTATTTGCAACAACTCACTCTGCCTGCATTGGCAGGGATGTTGCATTACCCCGGGCAATTGAAAGAGCCGCCGCACGGCCTTGACTTATTGACCAATTGTGTGGTAAAAGAGAACCATGATCGACCAGCAGCAGATGGCCGCCAGAGGGTACAGGTTGTAAACAGCTGGTTAGGGGTGGTAAGGTGGGGTGTGTAAGGTAGGGGTGTAGATGGTATAAGCAGAACACTCATTGAGAAGTAGGGCTGGCTTGCAGGTCAGGGGACAAACCGCCCATAGGTACCTGAGACAGGCACCATGGGTTGGTGTTGGACATAGTACAGAAATACACAGAATATGGACAGTGGTAGCTTACGCCCTTTAAACCAACGGTGTAGTGAGGAAAGGTTTTATAGTGTCATGTCCTTGTATCCACTCCATTGCATACCGAAGGGTCGACATTTGTTTGAAAAAAAATCCTTTATTCTTCCTTGCGACAAATAGTCTAATACATTAGGTACAGCAATACAACAGTACACTTTGTCTGCCGATTCTGACGGTCTACTTACCACCTAAGGGATGGCAGCTAGTGTGCTTCATAGATGAGCCCCTCCGGTCCGCTAAAGACCTGTGTTAACAGAATACCATAAACCTTACGAAGCTTCGGGTTGAGTTGTAAGCCCGCGGTCAGGATGTTACCATATAAAGACGACCAACCAGTCTCGTACACCTGTCAAAGCCGATGAACTGGTTTAAGTGCAAACTTACTGACATAATGGCAATTGACAGATTGCTGCAAACATATTTCCAAACAACACATTGGCTTCAACCAGCCCAATGGGTTAAATTACTTGAACTCTTAACGTTACAAAGTGTACATGAGATGTACTAAGGTAGCATAGAAAACACCCTAGGCCAAAATGTCAATTTTCTTGTGGAGAAAAAGCATAGCAAGGCAAACAGAATGGTCAATTCCTGCAAATGAAGACATTAAGTGCAGCACAAGGTCAACAGCAACTTTTTCCTTTGTAGTAGTTGGCTAAAAGCTCCTCATGGGCTTTTTAAAAACCAAGTCATATTCTGGGCGGGCAAGCCCTTGATGGGGGAAAGGAGAATAAACAAGGGTCCTCCTTCCGATGGAGTAGACAGAATCCTTGTGGAGAGTGGACTCTGTCTCAGTCAGCAGAGTTGGTGCTAACTAGCATATAACACTGTGATCAGTTCAAGAAAGCTCTCTTGAACTGTATATAAATAGGAGAAAGAGTCTCAGGAATCATACTGGCTCTATAAGGCTTATGGTCTAACCCAACTGGGAGTAGCAAAACAGCTCATTTACTATAACAAACTGTACCAAAAGTTACTTTAGGGTACAGCCATCAGGGGTTACTATATCTTCTCTGGTTCCAGCAGAACAGAATAATCCGGGATCAAATGGGATCCTGTGCAGAGTCATCCAAGAATAGGAAAGCCGGCTGGGGACAACCCGGTGGCAGTTTTCAGGAACGCCAGGGCTCCACACGCGTCCTCCTGACATTCAGGGGGAGGGGCGCTGTCGCGGCAGAGGGGTTATCGGCTTGACTCCAGGACCCATGGAGGACCGGTTGGTAAGGGTCCAGGAAAAAATGAAATAGAACGCTGGCAGTCACACCCTCCAGCTCCAACTCTTCTGGGCCGGGCATCACCCCACTGGTAGGTGGCAGGTGCAGGTTGATTGCTCCTCCTTGGAGCTCCGGATAAGGCTCATCAGCCGGGCCACTCTCTCTGCCACGGATGACCCGCGGGAGGACCAGACAGTGTGCTCCCTGCGGTAGAGGTGGTGGGGGTTGTTCCGCTGGACCATGCCGCCCGTGAATGGCAATGGGACCTGGTACTTCGACGACCGCTGCGGAACGTAAGCTTAACATGGGTCACAACTTGGACTCACCAGCAGATAACCGCGGAAAAGGAAGAAGTTGGAGACTCCTGGCCACTAATCATCCTCGAAGAGATCCTCAACTAGGACTGGTTAGCAGTCCTCTCTTGGATCTGGATCCGATGAACACCAGCCACCCAAGCTCGCTCTCCTGTAGGGAAGAATTCGATAACTTACCCCTTGCTTCGAAGTCGTGTGAAGCCGCTCCAGCAAATCAGGGCCTCTTGACAGGCCCGGCGGGGAATACAAGCACCACACCGTCCGGTTGTAGTCCTGGTGTTGGCGACAGCCGTAGACCTGATGCACGTGATACGTAACTGGACCTCTGGTGGTCCGGTTTCTTCTTGAACATCCAGGATGGGGTTCTCAGTTCAGAGATGTGGATGCTAAAAGAACTGCTCTCAATGTCAGAAGTTTGAACTCTACCCCTCCTCCCCTGACTAGTGGTTTAGTTAATCCCTGGTCAGGTGGGTCTCCTCCTCCAATCACACTCAGTCCGCACAATGAAGTGCATTGAGGCATATCCTTGGATGATAACAACATACATTAAACAATAACCCTTTGCTATCCAGGCAGAATCTACCGCTGTACAATTGACCACCTAATTATATGGTGTAGTGCCCGGCAGAGAGCGATCAGACTCTCTATTAGGTAGACACACATATAAGCTTATTTCGCAAACAATTCCTCTGCCTTCACTTGGCAGGATTGTTGCACAGGCAATCACTGTAATAGGATTACACACCCGCCATTGTCTACCTTAATATATTATTTTCTGACAACAAATTCAATTAATTGTAAAAAAGTAGTAAATTAGAGATGAGCGAACACTAAAATGCTCGGGTACTCGTTATTCGAGACGAACTTTCCCGAGCTCGAGTGCTCGTCTCGGAATAAACGAACCCCATTGAAGTCAATGGGAGACTCGAGCATTTCAAGGGGACCAAAAAGGCTCTGCAAAGGGAAGTGGGCAAAACACCTGGGAACCTCAGAAAAGGATGGAAACACCACGGAAATGGACAGGAACAGCAGGGGCAGCATGCTGGATGCCTCTGAGGCTGCATTAATCGCACCATTATGCCAAAATATGGGCACAGCATGCCATGACAGGGGTGACAGATATGAGATGCTTAGTATAGATCGACATCCAATAATTGACCCTGACAGAACTAGGGGACGGACATGCAGAGGGCAGCGGCAAGCAGGCCAGAGGAGTGGCATGGCGACATACCCTAAATGGACCAGGCTTTAACCCAATGGGTGGACAGAGAGGAAAAAAGGAGAGTGAGCAAGAAGTGCGCTCAAATAATATCGGTACATATTAAAAGGTTGCCAGTATTATTTTGTGGTGTATATTACACAGCAGGTGGTGGCGACAAAGTTAACATGGAAGTGCCATGAATAAACAAACCCAAATTTGCAGACACAGTCTCGGTTGATTAGGGAGGACCATGTATGGAGGCAGTGAACTAGTAGTAGATTAAAGGTGGCAGTTAAAAACTATGTTAGTTGGATTTGGCATGGAAGCTGCGCTACGCATTGCCAGGCGGAGCTTTCGCCAATCCAAGCACCGGTCTCTGGCTACTCCCCAAACAAGGCACTTCTAAGAACCTTTTGTATAGATACCAGTTGTGTTGATAGTAGCGTTTATAAGTTTAGGATATGTAGAGGTGAGGGGAATGGAAACAGAATGAGGAATAGAAGCGCTGAAATAAGATCCCTAAAATGGTAAAGTTTTGCAATATATTTGGGGATACCTAGAAGGGTTGGCCGACAAAGGTAACAAATTGACTTGTGGAAGCCCTGTAATAGCTATTGGGCGGTGTTGCCTTTTTCGCCTAGGTCAGCAGTTTCAGCACCGACTGCTGTCCTAGCGACGCACTGCTTGGTGCTAGAGGCTACCGATTGATGGGAATGCCCACGGATGGTAATGATCGGGAGGAGGAGGAGGTGGAGGAGGGGTGGGAGGAGGTATAGTAGGCCTTGGACCTGGACCTAGGGGTAGGCCCGCAATTCTCTGCGTCGGCAGTATGGACCAGCACAAGGGTCATAGACGTCCCAGCCTGCACCAGTTAAGTGTAGTAGCGTTTTTATAAGTTGGGATTATGGGGGTGAGGGGAATGTGGTAAACAGATGCGCAAGAAGCGCTATAGATGCGATGAGCTGGCTTCCGCTGCCAGGCGAGCCTTTCGCCAATCCAAACCATTGGTCTCTAGGGTACTTCCCCAAACAGCAACTTTAGAAAACCTTTTTGTTAGTAAGTCAAGTTTGAAATAGTAGTAGCGCGATTCTTATAAGTTTAGGATAGGGGGGTGAGGGGGAATGTAGAACGATGCGCAAAGAAGCGCTGAAAAGAATATCCTAAATGTAAAGTTTGCCAGTAGATTTTGGGGATTACACAGCAGGGTGGGATAAAGTTAACAAACCTTTGATGGGAATCCATGAAAACACGCCCAAATTTCTGCCGAACACACCTCGTTTGATTAAAGAGGACGATGTTATGGAGCAGCTATATGGACGACTGGTTTGGAGTATCATGTGGTAGCAAGGAATCAGAACAACGTGTGGAGGCTGACTATGGAGACAATTTATTGGATAGTGCCCTGTATGTGGCAGTCCAAAACATTTTTCAAACCAGAGGAGCAGGGTAGGTGGCCCTCCAGTAAAATGGATAGATTGAGTGCCTGTATGTGGCCAGTCCCAAAAATGGTTCAAACCAGAGGAGCAGGTAGAGCAGGTAGGTGGGCCCTCCAGTAAAATGGAATAGATTGAGTGCCTGTATGTGGCAAGTCCCAAAAAATTGTTCAGAACCCGAGAGCAGGTAGGTGGCCCTCCAGTAAAAATGGCGATAGATTGCGTGCCTGTATGTGGCAGCCCAAAAAAATGTTTCAACCAGAGGAGGCAGGTAGGGTGGCCTCCAGTAAAAGGAATAATGATTGAGTTGCCTGTATGTGGCAGTCCCAAAAATTGTTCAAACCAGAGGAGCAGGTAGGTGGCCTCCAGGGTTAAAAATGGAATAGATTGAGTGCCTGTCTTGTGGCAAGTCCCAAAAATGTTCCAAAACAGAGGAGCAGGTTAGGTGGCCCTGCAGTAAAAGGAATAGATTGACGTTGCCGTATGTGGCAGTCCCCAAAAACTTGTTCCAAACCAGAGGAGCAGGTAGGTGGTCCCTGCAGTAAATGGAATAGATTGAGTGCCGTATGTGGCAGTCCCAAAAATTGTTCAAAACAGAGGAGAAGGTAGGTGTCCTGCAGAGTAAATGACATAGATTGGTGCCTGTATTGGCATAGTCCCAAAAATTGTTCAAACCAGGGAGGGCAGGAGGTGGCCCTGCAGTAAAATAAAATGGATAGATGAGTGCCTGTATGTGGCAGTCCAAAAATTGTCAACCAGAGGCGCAGGTAGGTGGCCCTGCAGTAAAATGGGAATAGATTGAGTGCCGTATGTGGCCTAGTGTCGCCAAAAAATTGTTTCAAAACCAGAGGAGTCAGGCAGGTGGACCCTCAGGTAAAATGGAATAGATTGATGACCTGTATGTGGCCAGTCCAAAAAATTGTTCGCAACAGAGAGGAGTCATGTTAGGTGGCCCTGCAGTAAATGGATAGATTGAGTGCCTGTATGTGGCAGGTCCGTGCAAAATGGTTCCAACCAGAGGAAGCAGGTAGGTGGCCCTGCAGTACAATGGGAATAGATTGCGTGCCTGGATGTGGCAAAGTCCCAAAATTGTTCAAACCAGAGTTTGAAGCAGGTAGGTGTGGTGGCCGTCTGCAGTAAAATGGAATAGATTGAGGCCTGTATGTGGCAGTCCCAAATAGTTTTTTAAAAACAGAGGACCGGGTAGGTTATTATGCCCTCCCAGAAAAATGGAATAGATTGAAATGACTGTATGGGGGCACTCACAAAAATAGATTTCAAACAGAGGACGGGTAGTGGCCCCCAGAACATTAAATGCATGAAGTGACTATAGCAAGAGGAGGGGGCTCCTGTCAAAAAATAGCCATTTTCCTATGCTTTACTGTACAAGAGGGGAGAAGGAGGAATAAATGAGGAGGAGGAGGAGGAAGTGGAAGGAGTGGATCAATTATTTAGGTTTGAGCTTCCTTCACCTGGTGGAGATTGAAAGTTCTGAGGGAAAGCCAGCCTTTATTTCATTTTAATAAGAGTAGATGTCAGCGCTGTCAGTCGACCAGGCGTGTACCGCTTATCGGTGATGATGCACCAGCTTTGCACTGAAAACCCTGCTCGGACAAGACGCTTAGCGGCCAGGGCAGGCAAGAACCTCAAGGCGTACAGCGCCAGTTCGTGGGCCACATGTCAGCTTTGAAACCCAGTAGTTGTAGTAGTTTTGAGGAGCTGGTGTGATCATTAGGACGATGGTATGGTCAGCTCGTACTCCCCTCACCATCTGTCGGTAGAAGATTCAGCCCTACTCTGCCGAGCTCGGGGGACAGGTGACAGTGTCTTTGCTGGGGTGACATAAGATGGCAAAAGCCTTGTAAAGCGTACCCTTGCCAGTCTGGACAAGCTGCCTGCTGCCTACTCTCCCTCGATACTTGTCCCGCAGAACTACGCACTCTGCCGCTAGCGCGTTATGTCAGAAGGGAGGGATACGTTTCAGCTTGTGCCAGGGCCTGCTGGTATTCATTGCATTCTCACACTCCTTTTCCCTCCAGGGATGAGAGTGGGAAGATTGTGCTTGTACCGTGGTCCAGGAGAGGTGAACACCCAGTAATAGGTGCTGGACTAAATTCTTTGAACGCTGAGTGGTCACGGGAATAGGCAGCCCTAGCATGAATCTGCCATATGCGCCAGCGTACCAACGCGTAAGAATTCACTCCCCTCACGGCCTGACGGTCCATTTCCTCCTCCTCCAACTCCTCCAACTCCTCTCTTCTGCCCATACCACGCTGAACAGTGAGGACTCAAACAATGGTCCCCTCTGTGTCCGCCAAAATTCTCCTCCTGCTTCTCCTTAATCCTCCTCCATCCTCCACCTCCTCGATATGCGTGAGAGGAAACAAGACCTCAGGGTGCTTGGCTATCAACAAGGGACTAATTCTTCCCCGTCTCTTGTGAGAGCGCAAAGCTTCGACTGCATGATGACCGGAGTTTTTGTCAACAGGCCAAGCGCGCGGGCGATGGTGAGGGCTGATGAATGGCGGCATGCGCCATGACAATCTGTGTGACTCCTGAAAGTTACTCACACCTGAAAGATATCAGACATCAAGTTCCACTCCTCAGTGTAGAGCTTGAGGAATGCTTGAATGCACCCTGACTACCAGTTTGGGGAAGTTGACCACTGGCACAGTATACATTGCGCTCTGCGCTGATGGTAAACTCTGGATAACATGGATCAGTGTTGAATTCCACCTCGTGGGCACGTCCCACAACAGGCGGTGAGCGGGCAGTTGGGGAGGCGGCGCTGCGCTGCCCGGAGTGGCAGCATCTGGGCTGGACTCCGAAATGCGCACAGATGCGGCGCACTCTGCGTGAGCAAATCAGACAGATTGGGGTATGTCTTGAGAAACGCTGCACTATCCGATTTAACACATATGGGCCAGGATGGGCACATGGTCAGTCTTGCGAGTGCAGAAGCGCCACCAGGTTCGGCCGTATGTATTCACACACAAACCATTCCCGGCTTGAGGTCAGCGGTGCATGCCACAGATCAGTGCGCATGTGTGCCCTGTAATAGCTCTTGGGCGGTGTGCCTTTTGTCGCCTAGGCCTCAGCAGTTTGAGCCCGCCTGCTGTCGCTAGCGAGGCACTGCTAGCTGTGGCCTTAGAGATACCGACTGATGGCGCGGTGCCCTAGCGGATGTAGTCGGTAGGGGAGGAGGAGGAGGGGCGGGGAGGAGAGGAGGCCTAGTAGGCCTGAACACCTGGACCGAGGGTAGGCCCCGCAATCCTCGGCGTCGGCACAGTATATGACAGCCCACAGGGTCATGACATCGGCCCAGCCCTCCACATAGTTAAACCCATATGATGCCGGTCATGCGTATATCGTGGCCCTGCCCAGGGGCAGCACTCGTCCGCTGCTTTGCCTGTTGAAAAACTCTCTGGTCAGCATGAAGTCGGAAGCTTTGCGCTCGTCACAAGAGACGGGGGAAGAAGATTCCCTTGTTGATAGCCAAAGCACCCTCAGGTCTGTTTCTCAGCGCATATCGGAGGAGGTGGAGGAGGAGGAGAATGTTGGCGAGACAGAAGAGGGGAGCATTGTTCAGTCCTTAACTGTTCAGCATGTATGGGCAGAAGAAGAGGAGTTGGAGGAGTTGGAGGAGGAGGAAATGTACAGTCATGCCAGTGAGGGGAGTGAATTGTTGCGCGTTGGGACTCTGGCGCATATGGCAGATTTCATGCTAGGCCGCCTATCTGGTGACCCTCGCGTTCAAAGAATTTATTCCAGAACCGATTACTGGGTATTCACTCTCCTGGACCCATGGTACAAGCAAAATCTTTCCACTCTCATCCCTGTAGAGGAAATGAGTGTAAGAGTGGATGAATATAAAAAAGGAACTGGTGCACAAGCTGAAACAGTCTTTCCCATCTGACACCACTAGCGGCAGAGGGCGTACTTCTGCTGGACAAGTAGTGAGGGAGAGTAGGCGAGCAGGCAACTTGTACAGCACTGGCAGGGGTATGCTTTACAAGGCCTTTGCCACGTTTTTATGTCACCCCAGTAGACACATGTCACGTATCCCCAGTCTCAGCAGAATAGGGGTGATCTTTACAGAAAGATGGTGAGGGAGGATTGTCTACCATACCATTGTCCCTAAATGATCACCAGCACTCCACAACTACTGGGTTTCAACTGACATCTTGGCCCGAACTGGCACTTTACGCCTTGGAGGTTCTTGCCTGCCCTGCCGCTAGCGTGTTGTCAGAGCGGGTTTTCAGTGCAGCTGGTGGCATCATCACCGATAAAAGTACACGCCTGTCGACTAACAGCGCTGATCAAAATAAATCAAGCATGGATTTCTCATGATTTCCATTCTCCACCAGGTGAAAGCTGTTCAACCTGAATAATTCTCATGTATGCACTCCTCCTCCTCCTCAATCTCCTCCTTCTACACCTTCTTAACCTCTTTGTACACTAAAGCCGAGACAACTGGATATCTTTTGCAAGGGCCAACCGGCTCTAGCTACAGTACTGTATGTATTACATTTTTATGGAGGGCCACATTCGCGGTCTTCAGTATTGCAAATGTTTTGGGAGTGCCACATACAGGTACTCTATGTATTTAATTTTTCTGGAGGGCCACCTACCCGGTCCTCTGTTTTAAAAAAATTTGGGGAGTGCCACATACAGGTACTCTATGTATTTAATTTTTCTGGAGGGCCACCTACCCGGTCCTCTGTTTTGAAAACTTTTTTGGACTGCCACATACAGGCAC
>CM033649.1:47168501-47205720 GCA_019512145.1 Engystomops pustulosus
CCCTCCAGAAAAATTAAATACATAGAGTACCTGTATGTATTTAATTTTTCTGGAGGGCCACCTACCCGGTCCTCTGTTTTAAAAAAATTTGGGGAGTGCCACATACAGGTACTCTATGTATTTAATTTTTCTGGAGGGCCACCTACCCGGTCCTCTGTTTTGAAAACTTTTTTGGACTGCCACATACAGGCACTATCCAAATTTAATTGTCTCCATAGCAGCCTCCACACGTCGTCTTTATAGCAGCCTCCACACGTCGTCTTTAAAGCTGCCTCCATACGTTGTCTCCATTGCTGCCTCCACAAGTTGTCTCCATTGCTGCTCCATACATCGTCCCATTAGCAAACGAGCTGTGTCCGGCAAAATTTTGGGTTGTTTTAACGGCTGCCACATCAAGCTTGTTAACTTTGTCGCCACCCTGCTGTGTTAACCACAAAATATACCGCCAAACTATTATCTATGAAGGATATTATTTCAGCGCTACTTGGGCATCTGTTTGCGTTCCCCTCCCCTGCCATAACCAGGCCAAATACTTATAAGAACAGTGCTACACTTGATCTTACACAAAAGGTTTTTAGAAATGCTGTTTTTAGCCGGAGTACACTCTGGTTATGTCACCTGGACAATCGTCAGCCTGAGGCTGCGGCCGCTGCCTCCAAACGTCGTCCACATAGCTGCCTCCATACATAGTCCCCTTAGCAAACGAGCTGTGTCAGGTAGAATTTTCGGGTGTTTCACCAGATACGTAATGGAACTGTGCCCATCTGTCACTGCCATGCTGGAGACCTGAAGTTTCAATCATAGCGGCACAATATGGATGCCCCATACCGTCGCTCTTAATCATGGAACCATTTCCGAAAAAGAAAAAATAGAACCGCAATGCTATTCCATTATTTGTAGATGAAGTATTCAAACGACCCCGCCTGCTTTGAAAATGATAATTTTTTCAAAGTAAACGCTTCGGGACCCAGGTCCATTTTGGGTGGGGAGGAACCGAGAGGCCGGAGCTCGGACAGGCGAAAGCTCACCTGGCAGCGGACCGCTAGCTCCATCCCAAGACCCAACTAACATCGTTTTAACTGCAGCTACTTTAATCTATTACTATAACCTTTTACCTCGAAATTCTATCTTTTCACTCCTCCTTTTTAAATTGGTATGAAGCCTGAGTCCATTTGGGGTATGTCGCCATGCCACTCTCCAGCCTGCCGCTGCTGCCACATGCCATCCCCTATAGTGTCAGGGTCAATTATTGGGTGTTTTAGATGCTATCTCGCCTCACTCGGTCACTCTGTCATCGCCATGCTGTTGCCCATAATTTTGGCATAATGGTGCGATTAGGCAGCCTCAGAGGCATCCATGCATGCTGCCCCCGCTGTTTCCTGTCCATTTCCGTGGTGTTTCCATCATTTTCTGAGGTTTCCAGGTTTTTGGCCAAGCTTCCCTGTGCAGAGCCTTGGTCCCCTTGAAAAATGCTTGAGTCTCTTATTGACTTCAATGGGGTACGTTATTTGAAACGAGCACTCGAGCATTGGAAAAAGTTTGACTCGAGTAACGAGCACTCAAGCATTTTAGTGCTTGCTCATCTCTAGTTACTTATAAAAAGTTCTTTATACCCTTCACATCAAATACCATACAGTCAGTGACCCACTGACCCACTTTTTCATCAATTTCACTGTATTTTTTTCCAGCTTCGCAGTATACGGCATGGAACATTAACCTGTTAATGACTGCCGGTTTGGGTTTTTACGGCGGCCATTAAAGCCCAACGTAGAAAGGCAGCGCGTCAGAAGATGATTGCAGGACATAGGGTCCTGCAAGTGCTGGAAAAACTCAGATCCCTGGTGTTTAACCCATTCCATGCTGCGGTCAAAAAAGACAGTGTTGTGTAAGTGTGTCCCCCGTGCATTGTAACGCCCAGTGAGCTTACAGGGGGGGGTTGAATTCTTCCCTCCAAGTTTGCCGGCTCCTCTTCACGCCGAGTTCTGCCTCCTGGCAGGTCTCGGCTCTAACTTATTGAGCATGCATAAGTATGTGCAAGTGTATTGCAGTGTAAGGGCTTGAACAAATGATCGGATATACGCTATTCAAGCCCAAGAGTGAAAGAATTTAAAAATGTTAAAAAAATTGTAAAAATCAAACAGTTACATAAAAAATCCAAATAAATGTATATAAATGACAAAACAGTACAAATTTGGTATCATCATGTCCGTATTAATTTGTACAATAAATCTAAATCAGTCTTGTACCAACTTGGTGAACAATGTAAAGAGAAAAACACAAAAAACACGATTTAAAAATCGCACCTAAAGTTCTAAGCTTCATAACATCCTAGAAAAATGAGAGGATGCATAAAATATCATTCCAACACAAAGCAGACATTCTGGAAATGTTAGTAATCAAACTTTTTGGGTAGTTTAACTATCTGCCTGAAAAGCAGAACATTTCAAACTGAAAATTAAGAATTTTTCTGAACTTTTGTCAAATTTTCTTTTTTTTTTTTCAGAACTAAACACAAAACTTATCACTTAAATTTTACAACTGACATGCTTGTGAGTGCCCCCTCAAGCAGGATCTGCTCTTCTCTTAGCTTCTCATGCCTTGGTTTTACAAAAAAAGGCTTTCAAAAGTATGCAAATGAGTCTGCAGGGCTTCAGGCTCCATAGTTGTCAATGTAGGCTGGAGTCCCTCGTGCTCATTTCCACACCTTTTAAAGTTTTTTAAAAAAAAACAAGTGCATAGGAAGCTTAAAGAAGACCAGATCCTGCCAGAAGGGGAACACACCAGTATGTCACCGTGCTTGGTTTACAACACTTAATCCTGATGGTAGACTTCCTTTAAATTCTGTTACTAGGAAGTACTATTTTTTATGCAGAAAACATAACAAAATTGCAGTGGTGTGGATTGCACTTGTTGATGTGGACTTCATCTCAATCTTGTCAAAGTGTTTGTTAGATTCATGAAAGTACCAGCAAACAGTCTCTTTGGGTAGAGGGTGTATCACAGGGGTCAATAGGAGTTCTGTTACAATCTACTGCTAGGCCTGTCTCTTTCCTCATTGCTTGTAATTGTCTCTTCAAGCTCAGTGGTGCATCTCTGCTGTTACTTTTGGTTCTCTAAATTTTCCTGTACATGAACTTCTGAATACCCTTTTTCTGATTTTGGACCTAACAACCCTTTAAGGTTTTTATCTGTTTTTTACTAACTTGTGTAGTTTTTCTTGTGTCTGGTTGTTTTCATGACTTTGCACATATCTAAACTGCCACCCAATTGTTGCTTATGGTTTTGCTTAAAATTCACAAGTAGGCAAGTAGGCAGGGTCAGATTTCAACTCCTTAACGCACCGTGACATATATATAAAATGGAGTGTTAAGAAAATATGAAAAGAGATGGGTTTTAACCTTTTGATTTTCGCAGGTGCAGCCAGCTTTGTTTTGATCATCACCCCCTCTTACTCGTTATTTCATTGGGGAGTGATGACTATGACAGCCTTCGGTTTTATAAGGCCCGAGAATGTCTCATTTCTGTACATCTGTTACAATGCCCAGTTCTCCATGAACCCAAAACCCTCCTTCCTACACCAACTTTTGAGCCACTTATTTACCTCCTTGATCTCCCGCTGCCTTTCTGGTGTGGCACGTGGTACAGGCAGTATTTCGGAGAAAATTACCTTTGAGGTCCTTGCCCTGAGCTTATGGCCTAAATCTCTGAAATCATTTTTAAGGACCTTCCACCTACCTGTTACTTTGTCATTAGTGCCAATGTGGACCATGACCGCTGGTTCCTCACCAGCCCCTCCCAGTAATCCATCAACCCGATCCGCAACATGCCGAACCCGAGCACCCGGCAAACAACACACTGCTCGGTATGCACGATCTTTGTGACAGATTGCCCTGTGTGTTCCCCTAGTAATCGAATCTCCCACTACCAGCACCTGTCTGACCTTGCCTCTGCTCCCATTACCCTTCTTACTGGAGCACACATTCCCCTGGTTGCTAGCGGCCACATCTTTCTGCAGCATTGCTACCCCAGAGCTGATATCCCCCTCATCCTCCAGCCTGGCAAACTTATTGGGGTGCACCAGATCAGGACTAGACTCTCTACAACTCTTCCCTCTACCCCGCCTTCTACATGTTACCCAACTAGCTGCCCCCTCACTCTGCACCTCCATACTTCCCTCCCCACACCCATCTTCCCCAGAGAGTTTGTGCTCCAGGAGCAGCAAACTTCGTTCCATATTATCAATTGCCCGCAGCCTTGAAACTTGCTCATTTAGATCCAGAATCTGGGCTTCCAGATGAGCAATTTTCACACACCCACACAGCAGTATTCCCCCTCGAACGGCTGTTCAAGGAAAGCATACATGGCACAGGATGTACACCGTGTAGCAATGCCACTTATGGAGTCCATTATTCTAATGGGGATTACAATAGAAATATGCACAGAAAGAAGAATTTACAGTCAAAGTAACACAGAACACAGAAGTTACCTGCTAAAGCCCCTCAAACTTAAGTCCCTTAAACGTAAGTCACACTTAAGACACTGCACACACTAAGGATCAATGCACACTCGCCGCCAAGCTCATACACTCGCTTTGCTAATGCTTTTTTAAAAGTTATCTGCCACAAAAATCTGCAGAGCTCACTGCACAAGATCTGGCTGCAAACCACCAAACAAACTGACCACAGAAGTATATAAAGGCTGCTAATTAGATAGCCACACCCCACTATTAATTAGGCAGCACCTGTGACTATACTGTCTAGATAAGCAAGGTGAATGCCTCCCTATACCCCCCACACAATATACAGATTATGCAAGTAAAATACCTTCAGATCTACTTGGTTGCAATAAAAATCACACAATGAATATCAGGAAATAAAAAATGTAGATGCACTTATCTATTTGTTGCTGGATCCAAAAAGTATTCCTTCCCTTAAACGTAAGTCACACTTAAGACACTGCACACACTTCAGATCAATGCACACTCGCTGCCAAGCTCATACACTCGCTTTGCTAATGCTTTTTTAAAAGTTATCTGCAACAAAAATCTGCAGAGCTCACTGCACAAGATCTGGCTGCAAAACCCTATGACAGCCTTCGGTCTTTATAAGGCCCGAGAATGTCTCATTTCTGTACATCTGTTACAATGCACCAGTGACACATTGCAGTAGATGATGTGGAAAATGTGCCCTGTTCCATATGACTGTTTGTACTCTGTAAAGTAACATGATATTTGTATATGTCCCATATAATCTGTAAAGCACTACGGAATTTGATGGTACTATATAAATAAAGATTATTATTATTATTATTATATACTGCTATACTGTATTATAGCAGTATATGGTAGGATCAGACAACATAGGTGTAAAGTACTCTAGGCATTCTGAAAAATAGTAAAGAAGAAAAAAAATAATAAAATCTAAAAGTTCACCCCCATTAAAGTACTGGAGTTACTCTGAACATTCAGTGAAAACTATAAAAAACAAAACCCAAAAAAATTGGTGCAAGTGCGCTTATTTGAGGACTTGGCCACATTTGGACTTTTTTGCTGCTTTCCAGTTCAAGGCATGGAAAAATAAATACCATCACTAATAAATGCATGTTTTGCAGAAAATAACCCTTAATAAAGCTCTGTACATTGAAAAATACAAAAGTCCAAGATTCTTGAAGGTGGGGAGCAGAAAATTAACAAAAATGGGGGTTAAATGGAATGTTTATGGCCCTTACATCAGCCCTGTCATAACACCATAACTTCCATTTGATTTTGTTTTTTAATTTATTCAGTTCCCTGTTTTGGCTTCAAAACTTGCAAACCGGAATGTGTAAATGAATTCTAACACAGGTGTTCCATCCATAGTAAAGTCTGAAATGTTAAAATTGCTGGCACATTAAGATATGGGATGTTTTTGTCCTTCTTTCCTGCAAGTGCTATCACTTCCACTAAGGGCATTATTAGAATTTTCTGTAATGTATATGTCTTATTATTATTTAATTAAGCTAAAAAAAAAGGCTTTTCATAATTATGTTTGAAGAGCAGAACAAGTAGTTAGTAAATGCATTAGTCATCATCTAATTAGTCACATCATTAGTATATTAAAAATCATCCAACTCCTGCATAGTTTTCCACACCTCCACAAACTATGTTTTCTTGTTCTAAAAATCCATGCACTCATTAGGAAATAGAAGAATGTTTGTAGAAATGAAGGTGAAAATTGATATTTTTAATTAAAAGTTTGGATTGAGACTCCAACTCCTACTTGTAAAATAATTATACGTTTAATGTGACATGATTTTCATATAAACAATTTCTGTTCTTTATCTACAGCCTATAATGGTCAATAATTCATCAACCACAATGATTTATGTATTCACATACTGTAATAAAAGGTAAAGATGTACATGCAAATCCTATCCACAAGTAAATTATGTTACACAGGATTTTGAAATAACAGATATCCTTTCTCTGTCTCAGTTGTTTTGTGCACACTTCTATATTCATACATTGTTATCTACATATTGATAATATTCTTTATTTGCACTTCCTCAAACTGCTATATTCCAATTTCTATGACATAGATATGTTTATGTAAAACACATAGAATGTCTTTGACATGTCCATTTGTGAAGAAATGTCATATGGAGATATTTCACCTTAAAGAATTATTTTCTTTCGTGTCCTTGATAAAATCTCAGCATGAGCTAGTTTCTGAAGATAAGCACTCAGCTGCAATTTTAAAGATAACATCTTTTATTATAGAAGCCTTCCAGGAACTTGCATCTTTGTAGCTAGAAATTTAAAATACATGTTGAGATTTAGCCTAACTCTGTTCGGGCAAAAAATGTTAGAATAGTCAACATACAAAGTGTTTAAATTTTAAAATAGAGCATGACCAATAAAATGAGGAACCTTAAATTGTTTTTCTATATGGAAACAGTTATGAAAACCTGACTGTTAGGGGTCTTTCACACTGGCGATGGTGATGCATGTGTGTTGACAATGAATCAGATTTGTCTCAGTTTTGACTTCTGTTTTGTCTCCATTTTAACCTCCGTTTTGTCTCAGTGTCTGCACAAAAAAAAACTGAAGGTTTAACACTGCTTTGAAAACATCAAAACTTATTTTTTAGCCTCATCAATGAAAAAAGGGATGTTTTATCTGTTTTTTTGCTGACAACGGATCAGGGAAAATACAAGCCAATATGAAAACATCCATAGAAATCAATGGCTTCCATTGAAATCACTGAACCACAGATGTGAATAACAGAGCCAAAGTCCATTTCATTAGTACAATATATACTCAAATATAAACCAAGTTTTTCAGCACAATCATTGTGAAAGACCCTGATTTGGACCCTATGCATTTCGGTCAGTGCAAAGCTCATCAGGGGTCTATTATTTCAAAATATTTCTTATTATGAAAAGTCTGATTAGAAAACCTGAATAAAATACATGAACAAACAGGTTTCTATGTCTACATGTATATGTGAAGCTTTATTGTGATAATAGTATGTACCAGGATAGATGTGAAGATTTCATATAGTAACAAAACACCAGAATCAATCAGGCTGTTTTACCTTACTGGTATATGTTTGTTATTTATGAGATGAATTATCTATCTCCTAATAAATCACTAGCACAGTCCCTTCACCCAATTGTTGTTGATTATTATAGGACCCTGCTGAGCTTTGCATGTGTCTTTTTTGTGGTTCCCCATTTAGTAGTATAGACTAGAAGCCTACAGATTCACCAAACAGAGACCAGCACATCATATATTTGTGATATTCATAAAGTGTCCTTACTGGTCAAACTTTCTCAATTACCTAGACGCATCAACTTGCTCTATTTTCTCGGCATCATTAATGGACAGATTAATGTCTCTTTGATTGTCTATAAATCAGCACATTACATCTGTATGTTTATTGTGACACCCCCTGCCTAGCTACAGTTCTCTTTATTCTATTAGCCACCACGCTCAGGGCAGCTTTCCTTATATCATCCCCGACACTCAGTTCCTCCAATCAGGAGGTGGTTAGGGTAAACCTGTGAGCCATACTACTGGGACATTTAGTGATGTTCCACCCACTCCAGCTGACTTCCAATCAAGAAATAGAGACAGATGTCATCTAACAGAAGAAAAATCCAAAGGTAACTTCCTTTCTCATTTAATATTTATTGTTCTGTTATAGAAATGGCTGACTTGGTTAGATGTCATCAACAATAAATCTTACACTTCCAAAGGTTTTTTTCCCCCAGATTGTAACTTGAATGATGCACCACATTCAAGAAATACTGCAATATCCTTATAAACTCATGTCCATTATAGAGGGGGGAAGGGGAAGATTGTTAAACACTGAACCATATGACACAGTATCATATCAGTACAATGCTATTTCTTTTTGTGCCTGTCTCTATAAAATATTGCATATGATATGAAGTAATTTTGCCTTTTAGGTTTAACTGTGTCCAAAGTATAGGTCCGTTGTGATCCATTTTGCATAATCAAATTGTCCCAGTCTGTCCCAGTGAGTGGGGGGTCTCACCAATTCAATCCCATGGAAGACAAGACTGCTTGCATTTCCACCATGTTTGGCTGAGAAATGTTTACCTAAAGGAACATCTTTGTTATTTCTGATATCTTTCCTACATAATTTGCTGGACAAGGACACATCGCAAAATATACAACCTTCTGTAATTTTAAATTCTTTACCATTACTGTTACTCCTGAACGTATCCCCAGGCTGAATGAATTTACATGCCATACAATGGCCACAGCAATGCGTGCCATTGAATCTCATTCTGTCCAGCAATGTCCCCTTCTTTCATCCTTCTGTGAAAAAGGTGTGCACTAGATGGTCCCTCAAGTTCATCCCTCTTCGATAGGTGATGGAAGGATATTCTGGAATTAAAGTTGCTGTATTTTCATCTGACCTGTGGATCCCCCATTAGTTATTTATTATTTCCCTTTTTCAATGAAACAATCATCATGGGTCCCTTTGATGCGTGAACCTCCAAATTCATTCTCTTTCAATCTAGGTCTAAGTAAGGAGGTCCTATTGGTGGCTGAAGCCTCTTTATAGGCCGTCTTTAAAATCTGTTGGGGAAAACTTTGTTTTTTATTCTTTTTATTAAATCTTTCACCTTGATGTAGAAATCTGCTAAATCACTACAAATATGTCTCACCCTTTGGAATTTTGCTTTAGGAATTCCCCTCTTGAAAGGTACCGGGTGACAACTTTGCTGTAAATTGTTTGTAGCCTATTTTTTACGGTATACAGATGTTTGTATAGTCCCCTGTTGATCCTTTTTAATTACCAGATCCAGAAATGTGAGTTCCGTATCATTAATTTCTGAGGTAAATCTTAGGTTCAGGTAATTAACCTTGAGGGCTTAGACAAAAGATTCAAAAAACTCCTTAGACAATGTCCAAATCAACAGCACAATGTCTATAAAGTGAAGCCATAATGGAATATATATATAACCTTGTCCTCCCGCCCTGTCCTTTCTGGTGGAAAAGGGCATCTCTGAAGAGGAAAATTTTATGGGTAAGAATGAAGTGGAGGAATTCTATTACAAACTCATCACGCACCCTGTATTATGTCCCCTTTACAATGAGGAAGAATTTCACTGTCCCCATACCCTTGTCATGTGGTATGGAGGAATAGAGCGCCTCCACATCCAGAGAGGCCAAATATTGTTAGCTCTCAATTTGTAGATTCTCAAGCTTCATTGTATCCTTTACATAAAAGGGAAGCAATGTTACAAAGGGTCTGAGAATGTGGTCCAAAAACCTAAATACAGCCCTGTGTTAGATTATCTATACCTGAACCAATGGGACATTGCTTAGAGGAGGATACCCCTTGTGTATTTTTGGTACAGCATAAAAGGTTGCCAGTATGAATTTTTTGGACATAAAACATTAAATTCTTTTTTTGAAATAAGCTTTTTTTCTGGGGCTCGATCCAGAATTATTTTAAATTCATCCTTATACATCAATGCAGGTTTTGTCTTCAAGCATTTATAGCAATCTTTATTCGTTAATATGTGCAAACACATATTTTTATAGATGGCAGCATCCATTATCACAATTATGCCGCCTTTATCCGATTGCTTAATCACTATTGTCCAATCTGATTTTAGGGCATTCTGAGCCTGCGTTTCGGCTGCCGTTAGATTATATTGCCTCATTTTACATTCTTCTAGTTCTTGAATCTTGGAGGCTACCATCTCGAAAAACAAATCTATTTCTTTGTAGTGTCCAATAGGTGGTGCCTTATAACTAATAGGACCTAAATTCATATGCGGTCCTTCAGCTTCTATGCTATTTGATTTCAAGGCCAAAGTTTCTAAATACTGCAGTGCTAAAATATCTCACTCAGGCCTTTATCTAGACAGTCCCTCAAGCCTTTTTTAAGAAAATATTTTTGCCGCTTATGTTTTCTTCCAAATAAATTTATGACTTTCACCCAATTAAATTTCACATTGGGAACAAAGAACATAACTTTCCACTATAAATTCATTTCCACAGTACTCAAAACCCTATTTGACAGATCCAGGATCTGGAAATAATCTCATACTTAGACTAACCCCATCGTCTACTCAGTTAGTAGGGAGGGGGGTTTAGAGGCTGATCTAAAAAAAACTGCCATTACCCTGAGCTCTACCCCTATCCCTTCCTCTCTATGAACCTCAACCACTAGAGTTTCCCCTCATTTGGGTGGTAGATACCCCTTCTGCTTCTGACATTTCTTCCTCTGATGAGGAAATATCTGTGTCTAATTTTTTAAATTGGGGCTGACGTTGTACCTCATATAGCTTTTCGTCTCTGAAGTCCTGCATATTTCGTACAAACTGGGTGTGTTTTCTCTCCTTTATATTTGTTACATATCTGTTGAGGGTAATCTCTAAGGTCTGCTTATTTTTTTTTAAAGCTCGGGTCACCTAAGAAAGTTCTTATATTCTCCAGGAGAAATCTACCACTGACATTCCCGAGTAACACCCACAGTCGGAGTGGGCTCGTTCACGGGTGTTTAACCCATTACATGCCACGGTCAGTGCGACCACGGCATTTAAACTCCCTTCTGCCGGTCTTTACCCCCACGGTCACCCCTCCCTTGCCGTCTTCGGGGGGGGGGGGGGGACATCCATTACTATCCATTACACACATGCATAGGCTGACACAGTTAAAACACTGCAATACATTAGTATTGCAGAGAATTATCATGAACAAGAAATCAGATGACCCAATCATGTTGTCTCATGGGGGAACTGATAAAAAAGTGAAAAAAAAGTTATTCAATAAAAATTTAATTAATAAATCAATTAAAATAGCCCACAAGACTCATAACATATAAAGAGACGTATAATGCACAAAAAAACAAAAAAGTCTAAATCATCACACAAACCCAATGTATATAGTGTCACTAAGTCCCTTACAACCCGTAGAATAAAAGTAAATAATTATTGATGATGATGAACACCAATAAAAACCTGCCAAAATTATGATTTTAAAATGCAATAAAAACCAAGGTTGGGATAACGGGCCCTTAATTAGATGATTTGGGCAGTGTGATGGTTTATTGCCTCCAATTTAATGACTCAGAGTCAGGATAACATTTGTTAGATGTTGTAGTGGGTCATGAATCTCTTTGATAAATTCAGTCCTGTGTGGAGGATGTCAAAGAGGGTAATAAACTTGTATTCCCAAATTCGTCTCTTATTTTGTGAACAGAAATTGCCCTTTAATACTAGAACTAGAGATGGGTGAATTGTTCAAAAATTCGATTTGCCGAGTTTTCCGGAAAAAGTTAGTTTCGACCCAAATTGAATTATGGCGAATCACGTTAAAAACAGGTACTTCCTGGCTGCAGAGAGCCTGTAGGGTGTTGTAGGACGTTGTGCTATGCTCAAATATGTATAGGGAGTGTGGTTTGGTCTTTAAACAGTGCTGCGTTTTATTATGACACGCACATGACAGCCGCCGATCTTAGAATTGCTTCACTCTTCAATTCCATGGACACTTACAGATGCCAACTTCACCAAATAAGTGAAGCTGGTACACAGCCTGACAAGGTAATGTCTGTGCCAGCTCGAAATGACTGAGCTAATGGCCAAGATCCCACTATAAAATCAAAGAGTGAACTCTTTTTATACTGACATCAGATGATTCCATAGACAGAGCCTGTTCTGCTGATGCATGTAGAACCCCCCCAAAAGATTTGGAGAGCGTGTCGGCAGTAATTTTTCATTGATGTCACTGATCATTTTAACCTTCTTTTCATCCGTCAGTGTCCCTTTTCAATCGGTCTATAATCCATCAGTATTGCTAAAGCCAAAAACAAGGAGTGGATCCAAAACAGAGTTGACCAGTAAATGGGATATTTGCATGTCCTCTGTGTTTTGTATCCACTCCTGCTTTTGGCTATCAATAAAGAAGCTTTTCATTCCTTCTGACAGATGAAATCAAGGGGAAAACCAAACACAGTGGCAACGTCATAGAGTGGTGGAGGGGGAAAACAGCATAATGAAACTCACAGAGTGTTCCAGGGAGACAACGGTCAGTTGGCAGCAGCATGAGTAGGCCGTAAAGTGGCACAATGACAAATTATGGAGGTGGCAGCAACATTGTAGGCCACAAAGTGGCAGAATGACAGAGAGTAGAGGTGGAAGCAGCAGATGTGTGGCATCAGGCAGGTGGCAGCATCGGAAAAGTTGCTGCAGCAGGTAGTTAGAATCCAAACTAATTTCTCAATGTTTGGGGGAGGCATCATGGCTGATCTAATCTGATGCATAAGGTATTGGTGTGTTGAAATCCTGGCCGATCCCCGCCTGATTCATCTTGACAAATGTCAGTCTCTCCACATTATGGGTGGACAAGCGGGTTCTCCTTGGGGTAGCGATGGCCCCCCGCCTCACTGAACAGCTGCTCTGATGTCACACTACTGGTCGGGCAGGACAACTTCTGTACTGCAAACTCCGCAACTTGCGGCCACACATCAAGTTTGGCTGCCCAGTAATCCAGGGGATCCTCTAGCTGGGGTGGTAAAATTCTGTCCAAGTAGGCCAACACCGTCTTCTCCATGTCCTGCTGCTGCTGATGGCAGCTACCCTACCCTACTCTTTCAAAAGAATTGAAATTTTGGGAGTACAGAACCCCAAAGACTAGACTTTGAGCAAAAATCTCTCCATCAACTATGTGGATTTGACACGGATTTCTTGATATCTACTTTAGCAACAAAAAAAATTTAAATTTCGGGAGTACAGATCCCCCAAAATGGACACCCTGAACTTTGATCAAAAATCATTCCATCAGCTACTGAGTACAAGCAGCTAGATGCAGGAGACAGCACACACAGTGTGAAATGACGGGATTGCAAATGGCTGTCTGATTTTATAGGGCTTTGACATCACATAAGCCTGCCGGTCACTGATTGGCTTAAATGCCTGTAAATGTGATTGAGGGTGTTCCTTTCTTTATCCCAGAGTTCTCTGCCCCATGTAACACATTATGTTCATGGCCATTTTTCTAATAAAGGGGGAAAAAATCATTCCCATGAATCACTGTAAACTTCGGATTTGTTCTGATACAAAGTTTACCTGAAATTCTAAACAAATTCCACTTTGGTACAATCGACTTTCCCATTTCTAACTAGAACCTTCATATCATTGGTGTTGTGGCCATTACTACAGAAGTGTTTTACCACAGGTAAATGTTTCTGCTCATCTTTTTTGTGTGGCGATGCAACCTCATTTGGGCTATTAGTTTTTGTCCTGTCTCTCCAACATAAATGTTGGCCTACAGGTTTCCTACAGATTCTGCAAACCTTATGGACTTAATCCCTGAAAATCTCAAAATAGCAGTATTCTATATGTTTCCCACAATTCATAAACCAGGAGACCAATCATCTCAGGTGTGGGAACCCTCACTGAAAAAAATTCAGGATGGGTAGAGGGTATCCTTAAACCACTAGTGAGAAATTTTACCAGCTTCCTCCATGACACCACAGACCTACTAAAGTAAATTTCTTCTATAGGTCCTCTCCCCAAGGGCAATATAGTAGCTACCTTGGATGTAGAATCATCCCACACATCCCACACAAAGATGGACTA
This sequence comes from Engystomops pustulosus, assembly GCA_019512145.1. NCBI lineage: Eukaryota > Metazoa > Chordata > Amphibia > Anura > Leptodactylidae > Engystomops > Engystomops pustulosus. The sequence continues at coordinate 47,182,608 of CM033649.1, forward strand.
AAAGCATGCCAAATTCATCTCAAGGCACACAGGATTGCCTCAGACCCAATATTGTAGTTGACGAAATTTATCCTGAAGCACAATTATTTCTACTTTGGGGAACAAATGTACCTACAAAAGACTGGAACTGCCATGTGAACATATATGGCACCACAATATAAAAACCTCTTCATGGAAACTTGCCAAAGACTTGCCAAAACTTCCTGGAATCCTGCCACATCAAACCCTTGGCTTATTACTGGTTTATTAATGGTATTTTGCTCATCTGGACAGGTTCACAACAACAGCTTATATCATTTCATGAAAATGTCAACAAATTCCATCCCACAATAAACTTGATATTAAACTTCTCATACAGTGAAATAAACTTCTTGGACACAACTATAAAAATCCAAAATAACTATATTCAGACATCTCTATTTCAAAAAACGATTGATCTGCCTTCATACCTGAAATGGGACAATTTTCATGCTAAACATATAAAAAAATCATCATCTACAGCCAAGACATTCGATATAATCTAAGGAAGAGACACACATCTAAACAATCTTAGGAAGACATTCCTAAATCAGAGATACTATCCTATGGAGATTGAAAATCAAATCAGTAGAGCCACCAGGGTACCCAGGAGCCAACATCTCCAATACAAAGAAAAGGTGATCAACAATCATGTACCACTGGTTGTTACAATCCACATTTGGAAATACTAAGAACAACCTCAATAAAACTCCACCACATACACCAGAAAGATGACCGCCTAAAGACAATGAGGCAGATTTACTTACCCGGTCCATTCGCGATCCAGCTGCGCGTTCTGAGTGGAGGATTCGGGTCTTCCAGCGAGGGTCTTCCATTCGGGTCTTCACTAAGGTAGTTCCCCCGATGTCTGCTAGGTGTCACTGCTGCGCTGAATTCCGTCGGAGCGCACTGAAGTTCCCCAAACCGGGTGAAGGCAAGCGCTTGTCAAGCGACACTTTTTTTTTTAAATGCGGCGGGTTTTCCAAATCCGTCAGGTTTTCGTACGGCTACGCCCCCGATTTCCGTTGTGTGCACACTGGCGCCGATGCACCACAATCCGATCGTGTGCGCCAAAAACCCGAGGCAATTCAGGGAAAATCGGCTCAAAAAGGAAAAATTTGGGTAACCTGCCGAAAAAACGCGATTTGGGCCCTTAGTAAATGACCCCCAACGTTCGCAGACTCTCCATTTCTGTGGTACAGGCAACCTCCAAACCTGGGGAATATTGCGATCAGGAGATCCCTACTATCAATCATACAATAAGGAACTTGCCCACTAATGTTAGGAGCTGCAAAACCTGCCCTTTGATTTTGACCACCGACAGGATACAGATCCCCAACACACAGCAGGAATACAACATCCAGGGGACATTTTCATGTTACACTTCTAATGTGGTCTACCTGATTGTGTGCACAAAATGTCCTGGGGGGCCTTTATGTTGGAGAGACAGGACAAAAACTAAGAGCCCGGATGAGGTCTCATCACCACACCATAAAAATGAGCAGAAACATTTACCTGTTGCCAAATACTGCTGCAGTCCTGGTCATAATACCCTGGAAATGAAGGTTCTAGTATTAAATGGCAATTTCTGGTTACAAAAAGAGAGAAGAATTTGGGAATACATGTTTATTACTCTCCATGACACCCTCCCCACACGACTTATTAAAGGGATTCATGACCCACTACAAAATCTAACAAACGTTATCCTGAGGTAGTGCATCATCAGAGACTCATAGTTATTAACTTGGAGGCAGTAAAGCATCCCCTGCATCAAAGCTGCACCACAAAAAAGATGGTGAACTCTGTCAGACCTGTACAGGGAAGCTACACATTCATGATTTCTAGCACACAATCTTAGTGAATCGCTGCACACTGCCTTATAGACGGACCATGTACTTACAGTGAACTTGAGTAACTTGGTAAGTAAATGGGCCCCTATATTTTGTTTTTGCTTTTCTTTTAATTAATTGGATATTGATTAATTGAAGTATTCGTCCGAGCAACGAGCAGTTTCGAGTACCCTAATGCTCGACCGAGCATCAAGCTCGGACGAGCATGTTCGCTCATCTCTAGTTAAAAGCTTTTTATAAGAAAATGGTTGCATACAATGTTTGATGATAAAGAAAATGTATTATGCTAACTGCATGGAAGCTCACCATAATATGAATGCCTAAAGTAGCATATAGGTTACATTGTATCATTATTTGTATTGTAATTTTAAAAAGGACAGAAACATTATCGCATATGGCTGAATTTAGTCCAGCAGTTATTGTACCTGTTACAATAGACAGATTTCACGAACAGTTTGTTATAAACAGTTTGTTATAAACCTCTGCAACACACTTTGGTGGATAATCATCAATAGTTAATGTTTTTTTTTTAGTTTTGGGATATTTGAACTATACTGACATTATTTGGATCATACAGTTTACTTGTGCTGAAAACTAAATGTATTTTATTGTAGCATATTTTCCATTTTAGGCAAGGAAATTAAGGTTTATATAGTACTGATCTGACATGGAAACATTTACATTGAATGCATAATATAAAAAAACAATACTTGATGATTAAGATTCAATTAATTGAAAGAAAAGTTTAAAAAAAACTAAAATAAAAACTAAACTAAAAATAAAACTAAATAAATACAAAAAGAAACCCTGAAAAATGTATATCAAAAATATATTGGGCCACATTTTCAAAAATCTCTTCTCCAGTTTTCTGTAGGATTTATGTGCAAACATGTATCACTTATGTGCAAATTGCTTGCACATGTATTTTAGAAGTGTCTGTGGCACATGACTCATTTGTGTTGCGGCTGTGCTATACCTGAGACAACACAAAATTCTGCACTGAAAGGGGCGCTCCATTGCTCAGTCGATAGAAGTGCGTCGCACACCCTATGGTGCACCTTGTCAAACGCACTGGATAAAATATATTGAATTTGCTGATACGGGAGAAAAAGTAACCATGTAATGGAGAATTTTATTCTAATAGTCATTAAAATGTTATGAAAATAGTTACAAAAACCTCAATGTTTTGAAAAAAAATGTATTTTTATGAGAACAGCTTAACCACTTAACTCACAATACACCAAACCAAGAAACAGTCACCCAAAATGATGCCATACATAAATGAAACCAAGTTACTTGGTGGAAACTCGTGAAATGGACAACAAAGATAGCATGAAAAATCAGGCAACCCAAACATATTATACATATATCAGAGATGCATGTGACTAACAATATCTACAGGTAATAGAGAGCGTTGAAATTTGCTTGCCGAAATTTCCCTTTCTTTGGTCTGTGAGGCAACATATACACATGGGATTTTGTTCCTCTAGGTGAAAATCTGAAGTGAGCAGGTTAATAAGCAGTACAATCAATTAATTAACCGCCTGGTAGCCCCTCCTATAAGTAGGCAGCAGATCCAGAGCACCTTTCATATGTAATAAGCAAATGTTGCCTCACAGACTCAAAGAAAGGGAAATTTCGGTAAACTAATTTCAACCTTCTTTATCGTCCGGTCAGCAGCACATACACATGGAACTTACAAAGCAGCACTGATGGGAGGGATTCTGGGTTGCCTTGATTAACACCGCTTTGCTAAAGGCTGAACTCTCTGAAGTTTGGATGCCCGACTTATAGTGCTTTATGAATGTGGAGGCGGATACCCATGTAGCGGCTTTACATATTTGTTGTAAAGAAATTTGGCCAAATTCAGTCCAGGGTGCTGTTGTATGTCTCGGGTATCCCTGCAATCCATACCTCGGATCACAGGTACACCTGTGCCCCTCTCAATGGCGGCGCCCAGTCCCTACCGCACTCACCTCTCCACGCACCTGCTCCCGTCCTGGCTGGCCAGCATGCACGTCCCAACTCCCTAGGGCGCATGCGCCGGCACTCGCAGATTTAAAGGGCCAGCACTGCTGATTGACGCTGGCCACTTCTGGGTTTTTCCATAAAGGTCGGCATCTCCAAGCAACCCCTGCCAGACCTTTGTGCACATTTGTCTCAGAGAAATCTCTCCCTGTGATTCCCCAGTGTTCCCTGTGTTCCTGCTCTGACTGCCTGTTGTGACCCCGAATTTGACCCTGACCTTGCATCTCTTTCCCTTGCCCTGACTATCTGCCTGTTCCTGACTCCAAGACTATTCACTGAATTGGTACTTCGACCTTGGTTGCCACCGCCTGGTGGCACCTGTGGAACGACCTGGTGGCACCATGCTGCAGCCTTTTCAGCAGGCTCTGGTGAAGACCAGGTGCCACTTAGATTCAGGTACAAGGTGTTGGCTTGTGTCATAGTCCGTGCTGGTCTAGGGGGGTTCACTGACCTCAAGTCCTGACAGGAAGATCCGGCCATGGACCCCGCCAAGGTGCCGCTTCCCAAACTGGCTGATCTTACCACCGTTGAGGTCCAGCAGTGCTAGCAGATTGCTTCGCAAGGAGAACTGCAATGTTGCAACAGTTGCTTCACAGCGTCAGATTTCTGCGACTTCTCCTGCTACCCCGACTTGTCTTCCTGCCGCTGAACCTAGGCTAAGACTGTCTATGCCGACAAGTATGATAAGGACCCCAAGCTGTGCAGGGGCTTCATTACCGAGTGCTCCTTGCACATAGAACTCATGCCTTCTCAGTTTGTCACTGAGTGATCCAAGGTGGCATTCATCATCAGTCTCCTCTGTGGGAAGGCCCTGGCTTGGGCTACCCCACTTTGGGACAGAGGCGATCAGGTCACGGCTATGCACACAGCTTTCCTGACGGAATTCCGGGCTGTGTTTGAAGAACCAGTACAAGCCTCCTCAGCTGAGACTGCACTGCTGATCCTGCACCAAGGGAACGATGCAGATTTGTCAGCGACCTTTAAGAAAGGACTCTCTTCTCAAGTTAGGAACGCATTGACTGGTCGTGACTCTTTCTCACTTATTGCTTTCCTTACAAGACTAGTTAGCCACATTGGCTTTTTCTTGTTCCTCTTATGCTTTTTCCCATAAGGTATGTTTTTCTCACATTTTTTGGGGGGGATTTTGTCTTTGAGAACTTTATCCCAGTCTATGCCTTTAAGGTCTTCCCTTAGTTGCTGAAAATTTGCCCTCCTGGAGTTTAGAGTGTTGGTTGCCCCTTCCCTAATGCTCTTAGTAAAGCAGAATTCAAAATCAATGATATTATGATCACTATTACCCAGGTTCCCTCCAACCTGTAGTTTTGATACTCTATCAGGTCTGTTGGTTAGGATAAGGTCCAGCAGTGGCCCCCCTCTTGTTGGCTCCAGGACTAGTTGCGACAGGTAATTGTTTTTTGTTGTTAACAAGAACCTTCTGCCTTTGAAGGACCTGGAGGTTTCTGGCCCCCAGTCAATATCTGGGTAATTGAAGTCCCCCATGATAAGTATTTCACCATGCTTTGAAGCCACATCCATTTCACTTATCAGCATTTCCTCTGCTGCTTCCATTATATTTGGAGCCTTATAAGAAACCCCTAGTAATATTTTATTATTCTTTTTCCCTCCTCTTACCTCCACCCATAGGGACTCCACATTTGCGTTACTGATGTCATCTCGCAAGACAGGCTTGAGGCAAGAATTCACATATAAACAAACCCCTCCCCTTTTTTATTTATACGATCCTTTCTAAAAAGACTATAACCATCTATGGTAACATCCCAGTCATAGCTACTGTCCAGCCATGTCTCGATGATACCCACTACATCATATTTCCGCTACAACATCAAGAGTTCCAGTTCCTCCATTTTGTTTGTGAGGCTTCTGGCATTTGTGTACATACACTTTATATGGTTTTCTCTGTCCGCATTCCTTTTGTTCTTATTCCCCAATCTCATTCCAGCCCCCCTTCCTCCCCCATGGACTATGACTCTTCCCAGCTCTCTATCTACACTGTCTATTTGCCCTGCACAAGTGTAGTTGCCCTCCCCCCAGGTCTCTAGTTTAAACACTCCTCCAACCTTCTAGCCATTTTTTCCCCCAAAACAGCTGCACCCTCCCCATTGAGGGAGGGAGGATTGCATATGAATCTATCTGGGGGGGAGTTATAAACTCTAGAGATAAACCTTTTTGGATGGTGGAATGCATCGCAGAACCTTCCTCCAAAAGTGATCTGCATCCAGATGAGTCTTTAGTTTTGGAGATCAGAGGTCTTTTCTTAGAGAAGTTAAGGGACCTTATGGCCTGGAACTTCCTCTCTTTATAGTAACTACTTGAGGATGACTTAAATTCTGATGACCTTCTGCCATGCGACCGAAAAGGTCTGAACTGACTCGGTTGCTTGATGGGCCCCAGCTCCTGTTGCAAACAGGTGGCAAGAACTCCCTACGATGGCCCGCTCCATGGCTGCAAATGGCCCCGCCTTTGTTGACCAAAATTTGTCATTATCGAACAATCTATCAGTCATTCAATTTCAGGATTCGGGACTGTAAGAGACCACAAAATGAAATGACAAGACAGACTTAACTCTTAATTTAATTTGTTGGTTAGAATCACTATTTGCAAAGCTGCTTAATCTTAACCTTTTGACACTCCCAAAAAGCAACAATGATGGCTAATAGTTCCTTATATCCCACAACAAAATTAATTTATGAACAGGTAAGTCTTTGTAAGAAATAAGAAAAACTTTGTCAAATCTATTGTTCCTTTTTATTAATGCCTTTTTAACCATTTTCCCAATTGACCAATTCCACTATCACTCGTGTTTTTGTTAAAAATCTCCTTATGTAATACCAACCTTCCTAGGTCCTGCTAGATGCCGAATCCAGTGCCAATGTCAGTCTATGCATATGCATAGGCGGACTATTGTAATAAACTGCCTTACATCAGTGTTGCTGCAATTTATTAGTTTGAGCAGGGATGATCACTTGTTCCAGTCCCATAGTGGGACAAAAAAAGTTGTAATTTTTTATTTTGTTTAAAGTTTACAAATAAAGCTGCTTAATTAAGCAGCTGACATTTAATGGAGGCTTTACATTATTGCACATCATGTTATTTCCCATGAGACTTTCTGTAAAGACAGTTGAGAACCAGACATTCAATAGATTGATCCTTTCCTCATCCCCCTCCACCATGACCCCCAAGTTATTCCTCAGAGGGCCCAGACTCTCTGTTTTTAGTTTGTTACTATTTATGTTTTTTTAATTATTTGGGATTCTTTTAACTTTCCATGGCAATTTTCCTTTCAGTTTCTATTTTTGCCTTTATCTGTTTTTTTTTACTGGATTTATTTTTCTACTTATAATCCTGTGATGCCTTACTGCTACCTTTATGTTTTAGTAACTTAAATGCTTTATCCTTAACCACATTGTTTTTTTCCTTTTTTCTGTTGTGCTTATTCCCATACAGTATATGTTTTTCACAGGAACTTTAAAGAATATTTTTAAAGACATTCCATTTATTTTCAGTGCTTTTATTTTTTTGTCTCAGTTTATACCTTTAAGGTATTCCCTTAGCTGTTGAAAATTTGAGCTTCTAAAGTTCAGAGTTCCTGTTGCCCCTCTTCTGAAAGTCACGTTGAAGAATAATTCAAAGTGAATGATTTTGTGGTCAATGCTACTTAGATGACCTTTACCCTGTTATTCTGATACCCTATGAGTTCTATTGATCAAGATAAACTCCAGGATTACCCCTCTCTTGTTGGGTCTTGTACCAGTTGTGACAGTTAATTGTCTTATGTTATTGCCAAAAACCTGCTGCCTATGTAGAACCTACAAGTTTTTGCCCCCCAGTCTATATCAGGGAAGTAAAGTGCCACATGATGAGTGAGCCATGTAGCAAATTCATAGTAATATTGTATTATTCTTTTTTCCCCTTATCTCCACCCATATGGACTCTCCATTCCCATTTTCCTCACCGATTTCATCTCGCTGGATGGGCATGAAGTTTGTTATCACATATAAACAAGCCCCTCCCCCTTTTTATTTTAACAATCATTTCTAAAAAAGACTATGACCATCAGTAACAGCCCAGTCATAGATATTGTCCAGCCATATTCACTATATGTTATTTGCCCTCCAACATTAAGAGTTCCAGTTCATCCATCTGGTTTGTGAGGCTTCTGGCATTAGTGTACATACACTTTAAATTGCCCTCGCCCCCATCCTTATTCCTTTGGCTTTTGTGAAATGAACTTACTCTACTCCTTGTTAGATTATTTGCATTTGCTCCTCTAAATTTTCCCCAATGCATTCTCTATCTTTTTTGCAGAGGTCAGTATGGATGCTTTGCATATTTAGAAAAAAGTAATAAAAATGACAACTTTTTGCAGATGTTTTCAGACAACAATTTGCCATTGTCAGAAAACTATCCCTTGTCTGTAAGATCTGAAAGGCAATTAAGTGAGAAAAATCACTGGGGACAGGAAAAGCATGAGCAACTATACTGAATAGCAAAATGAATGACAAGAGAATTGTTACCATCGTACAAATTATTGCAGTTACCTGTGAAATTAGAAGGTTTCTAATGTATTTTTTTTGTATGACACATCTCAATTACACTCTATTGAGACAGCTATTATTATTGCTCAAGTAAATGTTCAGATGATTGCTGTTTCTAAAATTTATATTTGCACAGTTTATGACCATACTTATCCAACCATGATCAACAAGAGATACAAAAAAGAAACTAAAATAATTTTGCAATCAGAATACCTGAGATTTCTAACACAATATTTTATATAAACATATTTCAAATTACTATGACCAATATAGTATTATATATATTATATATATCTATCATATTTTATTATAATATAATATATATATATATATATAATATATATATATATATAAATCAATCTCAACTATGTGTTATGGGGGTTTTTCTAAGTTTTTAACTGTGATAAATAAGGCCTTATATCCCTCAGTGTTGGCAAAAAACCAATCACTTTCTCAGCCTTTTGTGTTCCAATCCTCCAATCTCTGAAGACTGAAGGCATCTGCACAGTTAAGTATAGGGGCCGGGCTGTAATCGCGTCTCCTAGGAGATGAATCAAACAAAAAGCACTGTTCTGCACTATGCCAGATTTACAATAGCGGGATGCCAAAAAGCAAACCTATTGATGCAAGCCCAAACCCTGGTGAGGTCTATGGAATGGTTAGCTTGCTTCCATAGCAGTGGGTATGTCCTTGCAAGTATTAACCTCCATTAGTATCTATGAAATGATTTGCTCATTGCAGAAACCAGAACAGTAAAAACGACACAATTTCTCTGTAACATCTGAGATTTACCATTATTACTTGAATAATTGATTATTATTATGCCACATCATTTACCAATGTAAATGCTCTTACAACAAACAAAATTATCAAAATGACTACACATAATCGTACATTAGGCATATGAATCTACATTTGGATGGTAGGTCAGCAGGATCTGTGTGGCCAGTATACCTCTAACTATTATTGTTGCGCCATACTTGAGATATGTCAGAATGAACCATTAAAGTACATTCAAATGGAACACTGATCACACAAAGAGGGCATAGGTTAATTGTTCGTTCAGGCTTTTAGGGGCCTGTGTATTCAGAATGTGAATCCACTTTGCTTCTCATTGCAAAATACTTTTTTCTCTTTCTCTTCTTTGTACAGGGTATGAGATAAGGTCAATTCCCATGAATTTGAGGACCTTAGGATGATAGATTTCCACGTGTTTGGCTAATGGTTTATTCCTTCCATTAGTGATAGCACCCACATGTTCCCGAATTATTCTCCTCAATTCCATAATGTTTTTGCCAACATATTCCATGCCACAGTTGCAAGTGGCCTTGTATATAACTCCTACACTCTTACAATTTATGAAGTTATTTTCCCTTTGACCCTGTGACATTGCTGACAAAAGTTTTACCTGTTATAGGAGATAGAGACATGATTCAGGGGGACAAGGGCCCTGAAAATGACTTTTTATCAGCCTAAGGATCTGCATTTTCTGAAAGTAATAGTCCCATTTAGAGATGGGCGAATTTTTCAAAAATTTGATTCGCCGAGCTCGCTGAATTTTTTTAAAAAAATTGATTTGACCTGAATCTAATCATGACGAATCATGTTAAAAGACAGGTATTTCCTAGCTGCAGAGAACCTTTAGGGTGTTGTAGAACGTTGTGCCATGCTCAAATATGCAGAGACAGCAAGGTTTGGTCTTCAAACAATGCTGTGTTTTAGTATAACACGAACATTACAGCTGCTGCTCTTAGAATCGCTTCACTATTCACTTCCATGTGCACTTCCATGGGCCATCTTGACCAAATAAATGAAGCGGAATGCAGCCTGAAAAAGTAACATCTGTGCCTGCTCAAGGACAAAGGACTGAGCTGAGGGCCAAGATCCCACTATAACTTGAAAGAGTGCACTCTTTTCACACTGACATCAGATGATTCCATAGATTATGATGAACCAGTTCTGTTAAACACTGATACAAGTAGAAACCTCCCAAAAGAGTGGAAAGGGTGTCAACAGTAATTTTGCATCGACATCACTGATCATTTTAGAGTGGTGGAGGGTGAAAACAGCATTATGGAAATCAAAGGGTGTTCCAGGGGACAGAGGTCAGTTGGCAGCAGCATGAGTAAGCCGCAGAGTGTCACAATGACAAATTCTGGAGGCATTGGTGTGTTAAAATCTGGGCCGATGCCTGATTCATCTTGACAAAGGTCAGTCTCTCTCTGAATTATGGGTGGACAAGCTGGATCTCCTTGGGGTAATGATTCCCCGCCGCACTGAACACCCGCTCTGATGCCACACTACTGGCCGGGCAGGATATCTTCTCTACGGCAAACTCCACAAGTTGCAGCCATGCAACAAGTTTGGCTGCCCAGTAGTCCAGGGGATCCTCTGCCTGGGCTGGTAAAGTGCTGTCCAAGTAGGCCACCACCTGCTAGTGCAGAGTCTGCTCCATGTCCTGCTGGTGCTGTTGGTGGCGGCTACCCTCCTCACTAGGCACGTGAAGGAAGTTGCTCATTAAGGACTCCAGACTGATGATGGAGCTGCTACTGCTCCTACCCCCCTTCTCCCCACAGCAGCCGTGGCAGTAGTACATGAGCGATCACTGCCAGGAATCCCCCGGTCAGACTTAACATAGGATGGACAACGGGGCACATAGGCAGCAGCCAACTGTCTTTTCAGTATTTCTCTATAGTACGCCAGTTGTTCCTCCCTCTCGGCAGCTGGAAGAAGTCACCCATCTTTGGCCGGTAGTGAAGGTCAAGAGGGTGGAGAGCCAAAACTCATCCCTTTGCTGGATGTTGACTATTTGTCTGTCACTAGTTAGGCAAAGCAGCATGCTGAGGGCCTCCATCTCCACTGTATACTGTCACAGTGCTTCTGGGTCATCTGCCTCATCTTCTACCTCCTCCGGATGCTCCTTCTCCTCCTCTCTTGTCACCTGAATGGAAAAACCACTGATTTCACCAGATTCTCCTCCTCCAGTTCAGCCACGACCGGACTCATGTGATCATGAGATGAAGTCTCCACTTCTCCAGTGCCCTGACCAAACAGATTTGCAGCATGAGTTCCAGGACATGAAGCAATGGAATGACGTTATTCATCCTGCAGTCCTGGCGACTGACAAATAACGTGGCCTCTTCAAATTCCAATGGGTTGAACAATTGCATATCAGACTATGTTGGGGGAGGCCTTTCTGACGCTGCAACTCGAGGAGGGTGTGCTTGGCTTTGTAAGAATGGCTGAAGTGCATGCACAGTTTCCTGGCCATTTTAAGAATGTCTTGCAGATGGGTGGAAGACTTGAGGAAACTGTTGACAACCAGATTGAACACGTGCGGCATGCAGGACGCATGGGCCATCCCTCCTCAGTGCAGGGTGGACACCATGTTCCTCCCATTGTCTGGTTCTGATTTTCAGTTGTCACGGAGAAAGCCACAGATTGATTATTGTTGCATGACGGGGAGCAGTTCCTCACATGTGGATTTCCCGACTATTTCCGATTTGAGACGCATTTAACAGGGGATTTTGGCGCACCCGATCAGATTTTGGCGCAATCTCTCCGACTTTCATTTGACACAAATCTGGGTGCGTGGCCATCGCCCAACCTGACTGATTCGGACTAAGCACGGGATTTAAAATTCAAAGTGTGTCACAAGACATGCGATTACATACACCGGGAAGAAGAAGGTGAACTCTGGCGGACCTCAGCGGGGAAGCGACACATGTTGGATATCAGGCGCATGATCTTAGTGAATCATGCTCCCCAATTCAATTTTTTTAACTTTCTTCCTGTTCTACCTATTTAACCCAACCCACATGGACACATTTCATGGCCATTAATCTCCAATTTATTTTTGTTCTATCCATCACTCTTCTGATTTTCATTTTCATCTCTACAAGGTTTGCATTTTCTACAATAAAAAAAGCCACTTAGACCCCCCTTTTTTATCTTACTGGTTTTCTTGATATAGCTACTAGTTAAGAAATCTTTTAGGGAAGAAAATAACTTAAGGTTTTTTCGTTACCCGAATATTTCCGATTTTCGCCGATTTTCCCTGAATTGCCCCGGGATTGTGGCGCATCGGCGCCGGCATGCACACGACGGAAATCGGGGGCGTGGCCGTTAAAAAAACAGATGGATTCGGAAAAACCGCCGCATTTAAAAAAAAAAGTGTCTTGACACGCGCTTACCTGCACCCAGCGGAGGATGGGGAACTTCAGTGCAATCCAACGAACTTCAGCGCAGCAGCGACACCTAGTGGACATCGGGGGAACTGCCTTAGTGAATCCCGCCAGACCCGAATCCTCCGCACTGAACGCGCCGCTGGATCGCGACAGGAGTAAATCTGCCCCATTACCTTGCTTTAAAGAGTCTTCCAGCCTTATCACCTTCTGCAAAAACCTTGTTGTTCCTTGTTTGGTGGGTAAATCTTAACAATTGTGACTGTTACATATAGACACCAACCCATACAATGTACCTGTTTTTGGGGTCAGGAAGCACCTTAACCCCATACTATTACGTCACTATTACGCTGCATATTGCAGCAAACACCCACCAGTAAACCCACCAGAACCGTTCACAAGTGTTGACCCCTCGATCAGGGCCAGCAAAGCTTCCGGTGACATGTGGGCGCCGCCATATTGGCTTAGATTGTCGCTCCCAGCAATCTGTTGCTATGACATAAAAACAAGACAGCCTTGGATCCTTGTATGACCCGAGGGTGTCTTGTTCTAACACATTCATTACAATGCATGTTTTGTACATTATAATAAATGATGTGGTAAATCCTCATATACTGCTATAATGTAGTATGGCAGTAGATGGTAGTATCAATCAGACAACCTAAAGTTAAAGTACCCTAGGGGGTCTGAAAAACTGTACAAAGAAGAAGTTAAATAAAATTAAATTTAAATTAAAACCCTAAAAATTCAAATCAACCCCTTTACCTAGAACTGATATAAACATAAATAAACAGTAATAATCATAAACATGTTAGGTATTTCCACCTCCCAAAATGTCTGATAAAAATATTATAATGGTTATTCCCGTAACAGGAAATATTGCAGAAAGAAGAAAATGCCAATTTTTTGCCATTTTGAAAAATATATAAATTCTATAAAAAGTGATCAAAAGGGCGTACAATTTTAAACACGCTAGCATTGAAAACATCATGAAAAGGCTTGAAATTGTATATTCCACAGGATGAATTGTTTATTATATTTGTGACATGTTTCAATCCCTGACTGAGACCTTCATCAGGCAGTTGCATATATTTACCCTAGGGGTCTGAAAAATAGTCAAAAGGAGCTTCCATCTTAATACATAAAGACGCACAGTGCAAGGTCCTTAAGGTCAAAAAAGACGATGGAGGCAGGTACATTTTCATTAAATGCGACATACAGGGATCCATTTATACAGTAACAAATGTATATGCTCCCATCACTGGTTATACTAACTTCCTATCCAGAGTTCTTGGCCGCTTGAGCACCTTCACAAGGGGATCCTTAATCCTCTGTGGAGATCTAAACATGGTGATGAACCCCCTCCTTGACTCATCCACAGGTAAATCCTCGATGCCCTACCATAAGATCAACAGAATTAGGAAAGACCTACACGCACTACAATTATACAATGCCTGGAGAATCCAGCATCCTGACGATAGAGATTACTCTTTATTCTCTCCAGTGCACAACACATATAGCAGACTTGACCACATTTTCATCCAGCATGATCTTCTCACAGTGGCGGTTGACACAAATATTGGAGCAATATACATGTCAGATCACGCCCCAGTCTCATGTACACTCTCTATAGCTCCAGCTATAGCTTGTAGACCCTTCAACTGGAGGCTAAATGAATCCCTTCTCCAAGACTCCCTGTGTATAACCGAAATGAGAAATTATATCCAAGATTTCAGAACAACTCAGTCTGGGGACTCCACATCTGAAACAGTTAAATGGGATATGCTAAAAATAAACCTAAGTGGGATATTAATGAAACATGGGTCCAGGTTGAAAAGAAAGGCTGGAATTAAACTGCAATCTCTCTTCTCCACCCTCCACAGCCTAGAGGCACAACACAAGCAGACTCTCCAAGAGTCCACACTAATACAACTTACCTTAGTCCGCCTAAGAAATTAACGTCCACTTAGAAGTCAAACAACAGAGGCTAAAACTTCTGTGCTCCTGCTCCCTCCACAAATGGGGTAACAAGCCAGGTAGAAAGCTGGCCAAAGCACTAAGGGACAGGAAAACATCGACATACTTTTCCTCGATAAAATCAGCAGGGGGTAGGACAGTACATAAAACAGAGGAGATAGCAGAAGCATGAATGCTACCGCACCCTATATAATCTCCCACTCCCTTCCCATTCTTTTCCCCCACCGCGACCACAGCAATCACTTACCCAATATATACAGCAAACAGCATTGCCCACTATACCAGACAGTGACGGAGTGCTACTAGAATCCCCATTTACCCCGAGGAAGTTCAGGAAACTATCAAAGCCCTCCCCACAGGCAAAAGTGCTTCTGTCCAGATGATGGTCCCAAGGGGTAAGTAGAAAATGAAGACCAAGACAGGAGCCCTTGTCGCAGTGATTGATTACTTCTGCCTCGCAGGGATAACACAGTGATTACATCATTCTCTGGTGCAGTGCATAACTTATGTGAGAGGAAAAGCGCTGAGCCAGGCAAAGGAGCGAGAGAGATTCATTATCATCATTTTATCATTGTAGATTAAACAAGATATGCTTTTGCACCATGGCAACAACATTCTCAATATATGTTTGGTTCATAATGCATGAAATCAAATGGTAGATTTTCTTTATCGGGTTTAGGTATGGTTATTATGATTGCCAGGAGCATTTCTTTAAAGAGGTTGCCTATCTATTTGGGGTGGCATGATTTGCCTTAATTTATGAACAAAAAAAATAAATTTCTTCATTTTAAAAATGTTCAGCTTTCGAGGCAATTTTTAAAATTTTAATGAAAAATGTACATGATTGAGGGACTTATATTTGAGGGACTGGCTCAGCTTTCAACTGACTTTAAAAGTGCTTTAAAAAATCAAAATACAAACACATAAATTACCTCATTCTAGAAACTATTGTCTGGGTTGGTGGACCCACTGAACCACCATGAGCGATGACATAAGCCTATACCTGAGAGCAAAGTGTAAGTGGCACCCGGTATTCACCAGATTCACCAGCGATACCACCTGATCGGTTCACAGGCACGCCATTGCTTGCGGTAGTGAGGTGAGGTACAAAAACAGCAGGCAGAATCAGAGTCGTAGCCAGTGGCGTAACAATAGCCGTAGCAGCCGTAGCGCTTGCTACAGGGCCCGGGCGGCACTGGGGCCCGGGATGAACAGCCAGTGCTTACTGGGATGATGGGACCGCCCTTGGACAATAATACGGGCCCCTGTGCCGTCCCTCTGTCCGCCCACCTCATCTGTGGGCTGACCGACTTGCCTCTTCATTTGTGGCCACTCAGCCCGCCCACTTCTTTTGGCGCGACCGCCCCGACGGCACCAGCAGCAGCGGCATGGCATGGACACTTCTAGGCTGGCCCCGCCTGTTCTATCCGCGGCCGCGTTCGCCAGCCCCAGTCTGTGTGTGGCTGCACGGCCAGCCTACTCCTTCCGCAGTCTAGTTTCTTCACGGCCCCCCGGCCGATCCACTTCTTCTGCGCAGGGCCTAGTCCATTCGCAACTGCCTGACCACCCCACACCTTCCGCTCCATCTGCGCCTGGTTGACTGACAGGCTTACCGCGTCCGCGATCGCGCAGCCGGCCTACTTCCACAGCTTCCCGAAGACACAGCCTCCCACTGCACAGCAGCCGGTCTTCAGGAAATGTAAGTAAGACCATATATATATATATATATATATATGTATAGATTGCTGTGTGTATGTATGTGCTGTGTGCATGTGCTATATGTATGTGTATGTGCTGTATTTATGTGTATGTGCTATATGTATGTGCTGTGTGTATGTGCTGTGTATGTGTGTGTATGTGCTGTGTGTATGTGCTGTACAGTATATACTTTATGTGTGTATATGTTGTATGTGTGTGTATATGCTGTATGTGTGTGTGTATATGCAGTATGGGTGTGTGTATATGCTGTATGTGTGTGTACAGTATATGCTGTATGTGTGTGTACAGTATATACTGTATGTGTGTACAGTATATACTGTATGTCTGTGTGTGTATATTCTCTATATACCATATGTATTTGTGTATATATTGCATGTATATGCAGTATGTGTGTATGTGTATACTGTGTGTATGTGTATAAACTGTATGTAGAAACATGCATATAATTATTTATATGTATATGGTGTATGTGTGTATCTGCTGTATATACTGTATATATGTGTGTATATGCTGTATGTATATGCATTGTGTGTATACACTATATATACTGTATGTGTGTATATGCTGCATATAGATTCAGTATGTGTATATGGTGTTTTTATACAACATATGTGTATGTATACAGTGTATACACAGTGGGTGTATACCATATGTAAAAGAATGTGTTGTATGTATGCTATATGTATGTATGTATATAAATAGTATGTATGAAACTTTGATGTATATATACTGTATATATATATATATGAACATAAACTTGTGCATATGAGTGTATATGTATGTATGTGTGTATGAGTATATAAAAGTGACTGTAGAATGTTATGTGTGTGGTGTATTTAAGTGTATAAATGTATGTGATTGTATAAACATGTGTGTATGCATGAATATTTTTTTAGCGGAAGGGGGGCCCCATACAGAAATCTGCTATGGGGCCCTGCCTCTCCTAGTTACGCCACTGGTCGTAGCCAGGCAGCAGGTCAGGACAGGCAGCACAGGATCAGAGTTGGTGACTTAGCAGAAGGTCAAGACAGGCGGAAGGGAATTGAGGTCAGGAACGGAAGCAGAGGCCACAACAGGTGGTAGTGTTCTTCATTGTCTGGTGGTAGTGTCCCTCACTATATGGGGGTAGTGTTCCTCACTATATGGCAGCCGTGTCCCTCACTGTATGACAGTATTGTTCCTCACTGTATGGGGATAGTTTTCCTCACTGTATTGCTATATTCCTCACTGTATGGCACTAGTGTTCCTCACTGTATGAGGATAGTGTTCCTGACTGTATGGCTGTATTCCTCACTGTGTGGTTCCTCATGGTATGAAGGTGGTGTTCCTCATGGTATGGCGGTAGTGTTCCTCACTGTATGGAGGTTGGGGCCCTCACTGTATGGGGTAAGAGTCCCTCACTGTATGGGGGCAGTGTCCCTCACTGTATGGCGGTAGTGATCCTCACTGTATGGTGGTAGTGTCCCTCACTGTATGGGGTAAGAGTCCCTCACTGTATGGCGCAAGTGTTCCTCACTGTGTGGCGGTAGTTTTCCTCACTGTATGATGGTAGTGATCCTCTCTGTATGGCGGTAGTGTTACTCACTGTATGGTGGTAGTGTTCATAACTATCTGGTGGTAGTATTTCTCACTGTCTGGCAGCCATGTCCCTCACTGTCCGGCGGTAGTGTCCCTCACTGTGCGGCAGTAGCATCCCTCACCATATGGCGGTAGTGTTTAACACCATATGGCAGTAGTGTTCCTCACTGTATGGTGATAGTGTTCTTCATTGTCCGGCGGTAGTGTCCCTCACTGTATGGGGATAGTTTTCCTCACTGTATTGCTATATTCCTCACTGACAGTGTGGTCAGTTGTGGTGTGAGGGGTATATATGATATATGTGGGTAGCACAGTGTGATTAGTTGTAGTGTGAGGGGTATATATAATATATGTGGGGGCACAGTGTGGTCAGTTCTGGTATGAGGGGTATATATGATATATGTGGGGGCACAGTGTGGTTAGTTGTGGTGTGAGGGGTATATATGATATAAGTAGGGACACAGTGTGGTCAGTTGTGGTGTGAGGGATATATATGATATATGTGGGGGTACAGTGTGGTCAGTTGTGGTGTGAGAGGTATATATGATATATGGTCAGTTGTGGTGTGAGGGGTATATATGATATATATGGGGGCACAGTGTGGTCAGTTATGGTGTGAGAGGAATATATGATATATGTATGTAGCACAGTGTGGTCAGTAGTGGTTAGAGGGTTACATATGATATATGTGGGGGCACAGTGTGGTCAGTTGTAATGTGAGGGGTATATATGATGTATGTGGGATTGCACAGAGTAGTAAGATGTGGTGAGAGGGGTATATACACTCACCGGCCACTTTATTAGGCCATCCTGTCCAACTGCTCGTTAACACTTAATTTCTAATCAGCCAATCACATGGCGGCAACTCAGTGCATTTAGGCATGTAGACAAACCGAGCATCAGTATGGGGAAGAAAGGTGATTTGAGTGCCTTTGAACGTGGCATGGTTGTTGGTGCCAGAAGGGCTGGTCTGAGCATTTCAGAAACTGCTGATCTACTGGGATTTTCACGCACAACCATCTCTAGGGTTTACAGAGAATGGTCCGAAAAAGAAAAAACATCCAGTGAGCGGCAGTTCTGTGGGCAGAAATGTCTTGTTGATGCCAGAGGTCAGAGGAGAATGGGCAGACTGGTTCGAGCTGATAGAAAGGCAACAGTGACTCAAATCGCCACCCGTTACAACCAAGGTAGGCAGAAGAGCATCTCTGAACGCACAGTACGTCCAACTTTGAGGCAGATGGGCTACAGCAGCAGAAGACCACACCGGGTGCCACTCCTTTCAGCTAAGAACAGGAAACTGAGGCTACAATTTGCACAAGCTCATCGAAATTGGACAGTAGAAGATTGGAAAAACGTTGCCTGGTCTGATGAGTCTCGATTTCTGCTGCGACATTCGGATGGTAGGGTCAGAATTTGGCGTCAACAACATGAAAGCATGGATCCATCCTGCCTTGTATCAGCGGGTCAGGCTGGTGGTGGTGGCCCCTTGGTACCAATTGAGCATCGCTGCAACGCCACAGCCTACCTGAGTATTGTTGCTGACCATGTCCATCCCTTTATGTGCACAATGTACCCTGTAACATCTGATGGCTACTTTCAGCAGGATAATGCGCCATGTCATAAAGCTGGAATCATCTCAGACTGGTTTCTTGAACATGACAATGAGGTCACTGGACTCAAATGGCCTCCACAGTCACCAGATCTCAATCCAATAGAGCATCTTTGGGATGTGGTGGAACGGGAGATTCGCATCATGGATGTGCAGCCGACAAATCTGCGGCAACTGTGTGATGCCATCATGTCAATATGGACCA
Organism: Engystomops pustulosus; assembly: GCA_019512145.1. NCBI lineage: Eukaryota > Metazoa > Chordata > Amphibia > Anura > Leptodactylidae > Engystomops > Engystomops pustulosus. Next base: position 47,202,332 of record CM033649.1, read on the forward strand.
AAATCTCTGAGGAATGCTTCCAGCACCTTGTTGAATCTATGCCACCAAGAAGTGAGGCAGTTCTGAAGGCAAAAGGGGGTCCAACCCGTTACTAGCATGGTGTACCTAATAAAGTGGCCGGTGAGTGTATATTATACATTCAGATGGCCTTGTCACGGTTACACCCGTGATCCTCAGTACGGATTGAGGGTGCACCCTTGCCTGCTGCTGCGGTCCCCGCTCCCCCAGCCCTCACTTACCTCACCTGGCTCCGACCTGCACTCTGGCTCTAAGCGTGTAGGCCGCATGCTTCTTCCCTGCAGTCGTGCGCTCCCGCCACTAGGGGGAGCGTGCGCGGACTTCTCCCAGCCTTAAAGGTCCAGTGTCCTCCTTATTGGCTCAGACATTCCTCGCTCGGCTATATAGCCTGGCGACTCCCTGCCGGATCTTCAGGTCATTCTACTGGAGAGAAAGCCTTCCTGAGCGTTTCCAGACGCCTCTGTGTTTCCGTGTTCCTATGGTGATTTCCGTGTTCTGTGGTGTTTCCGTGTTCCTGGTGTCCTGTGGCGGTCCTGGTGTCCTGTGGCGGTCCTGTGGCAGTCCTGGTGTCCTGTGGCGGTCCTGCCTGCCATCTGAGGTCCTGCCTGCCGTCCGAGGTCCTGCCTGCCTTTCTGAGGTCCTGCCTGCCTTCCTGTGGTCCTGCCTGCCTGCCTTCCCGTGGTCCTGCCTGCCTGCCTTCCCATGGTCTTGCCTGCCTTCCCGTGGTCCTGCCTGCCTGCCTTCCCGTGGTCCCTGTGTCCATACCTTGGCTGCCACCGTGGGCCTAGTCGCACAGTGTGGTCAGTTGTGGTGTGAGGGGTATATATGATATATGTGGGTAGCACAGTGTGATTAGTTGTAGTGTGAGGGGTATATATAATATATGTGGGGGCACAGTGTGGTCAGTTCTGGTATGAGGGGTATATATGATATATGTGGGGGCACAGTGTGGTTAGTTGTGGTGTGAGGGGTATATATGATATAAGTAGGGACACAGTGTGGTCAGTTGTGGTGTGAGGGATATATATGATATATGTGGGGGTACAGTGTGGTCAGTTGTGGTGTGAGAGGTATATATGATATATGGTCAGTTGTGGTGTGAGGGGTATATATGATATATATGGGGGCACAGTGTGGTCAGTTATGGTGTGAGAGGAATATATGATATATGTATGTAGCACAGTGTGGTCAGTAGTGGTTAGAGGGTTACATATGATATATGTGGGGGCACAGTGTGGTCAGTTGTAATGTGAGGGGTATATATGATGTATGTGGGATTGCACAGAGTAGTAAGATGTGGTGAGAGGGGTATATACACTCACCGGCCACTTTATTAGGCCATCCTGTCCAACTGCTCGTTAACACTTAATTTCTAATCAGCCAATCACATGGCGGCAACTCAGTGCATTTAGGCATGTAGACAAACCGAGCATCAGTATGGGGAAGAAAGGTGATTTGAGTGCCTTTGAACGTGGCATGGTTGTTGGTGCCAGAAGGGCTGGTCTGAGCATTTCAGAAACTGCTGATCTACTGGGATTTTCACGCACAACCATCTCTAGGGTTTACAGAGAATGGTCCGAAAAAGAAAAAACATCCAGTGAGCGGCAGTTCTGTGGGCAGAAATGTCTTGTTGATGCCAGAGGTCAGAGGAGAATGGGCAGACTGGTTCGAGCTGATAGAAAGGCAACAGTGACTCAAATCGCCACCCGTTACAACCAAGGTAGGCAGAAGAGCATCTCTGAACGCACAGTACGTCCAACTTTGAGGCAGATGGGCTACAGCAGCAGAAGACCACACCGGGTGCCACTCCTTTCAGCTAAGAACAGGAAACTGAGGCTACAATTTGCACAAGCTCATCGAAATTGGACAGTAGAAGATTGGAAAAACGTTGCCTGGTCTGATGAGTCTCGATTTCTGCTGCGACATTCGGATGGTAGGGTCAGAATTTGGCGTCAACAACATGAAAGCATGGATCCATCCTGCCTTGTATCAGCGGGTCAGGCTGGTGGTGGTGGCCCCTTGGTACCAATTGAGCATCGCTGCAACGCCACAGCCTACCTGAGTATTGTTGCTGACCATGTCCATCCCTTTATGTGCACAATGTACCCTGTAACATCTGATGGCTACTTTCAGCAGGATAATGCGCCATGTCATAAAGCTAGAATCATCTCAGACTGGTTTCTTGAACATGACAATGAGGTCACTGGACTCAAATGGCCTCCACAGTCACCAGATCTCAATCCAATAGAGCATCTTTGGGATGTGGTGGAACGGGAGATTCGCATCATGGATGTGCAGCCGACAAATCTGCGGCAACTGTGTGATGCCATCATGTCAATATGGACCAAAATCTCTGAGGAATGCTTCCAGCACCTTGTTGAATCTATGCCACCAAGAAGTGAGGCAGTTCTGAAGGCAAAAGGGGGTCCAACCCGTTACTAGCATGGTGTACCTAATAAAGTGGCCGGTGAGTGTATATTATACATTCAGATGGCCTTGTCACGGTTACACCCGTGATCCTCAGTACGGATTGAGGGTGCACCCTTGCCTGCTGCTGCGGTCCCCGCTCCCCCAGCCCTCACTTACCTCACCTGGCTCCGACCTGCACTCTGGCTCTAAGCGTGTAGGCCGCATGCTTCTTCCCTGCAGTCGTGCGCTCCCGCCACTAGGGGGAGCGTGCGCGGACTTCTCCCAGCCTTAAAGGTCCAGTGTCCTCCTTATTGGCTCAGACATTCCTCGCTCGGCTATATAGCCTGGCGACTCCCTGCCGGATCTTCAGGTCATTCTACTGGAGAGAAAGCCTTCCTGAGCGTTTCCAGACGCCTCTGTGTTTCCGTGTTCCTATGGTGATTTCCGTGTTCTGTGGTGTTTCCGTGTTCCTGGTGTCCTGTGGCGGTCCTGGTGTCCTGTGGCGGTCCTGTGGCAGTCCTGGTGTCCTGTGGCGGTCCTGCCTGCCATCTGAGGTCCTGCCTGCCGTCCGAGGTCCTGCCTGCCTTTCTGAGGTCCTGCCTGCCTTCCTGTGGTCCTGCCTGCCTGCCTTCCCGTGGTCCTGCCTGCCTGCCTTCCCATGGTCTTGCCTGCCTTCCCGTGGTCCTGCCTGCCTGCCTTCCCGTGGTCCCTGTGTCCATACCTTGGCTGCCACCGTGGGCCTAGTCGCATAATGCGCCATGTCATAAAGCTGGAATCATCTCAGACTGGTTTCTTTAAAATGACAATGAGTTCACTGTACTCAAATTGCCTCCACAGTCACCAGATCTCAATCCAATAGAGCATCTTTGGGATGTGGTGGAATGGGAGATTTGCATCATGGATGTGCAGCCGACGAATCTGCGGCAACTGTGTGATGCCATCATGTCAATATGGACCAAAAT
>CM033649.1:47205908-47322911 GCA_019512145.1 Engystomops pustulosus
GCCATGTCATAAAGCTGGAATCATCTCAGACTGGTTTCTTGAACATGACAATGAGTTCACTGTACTCAAATGGCCTCCACAGTCACCAGATCTCAATCCAATAGAGCATCTTTGGGATGTGGTGGAATGGGAGATTCGCATCAGGGATGTGCAGCCGACAAATCTGCGGCAACTGTGTGATGCCTTGTTGAATCTATGCCACGAAGAATTGAGGCAGTTCTGAAGGCAAAAGGGGGTCCAACCTGTTACTAGCATGGTGTACCTAATAAAGTGGCCGGTGAGTGTATGTGGTGCTTATTTCATTGCTCGCTTTAGGGATTGATGGCACAACATGCAAAAGACACATGTTTTGACTTGAAATAAGGCCATGCCAAAGAGATCCTCTGGGTTAGCCTTTGTGTGCTCTGGGCATGGCAAGTTACCACCACCTCATGGCTATGGGCTGCCAATGCATCTTTGCATCCTTTTGCATCTTCTGCTGGCTACCTAGGGTTTTGTGACCAACACATCTTCTTCCAAAATATCATTGCCTTGTAAGCCATGTTGGTTCTAGGATATTGTCATGTTCTAGTTCAATATTTCATATATAGTTTTAAAAATTATATAATTGAAAATTCCACCCACAGCTCCATCTCCACACCACCCACAGCTCCGTACACTAAAGTATGAAAAAGTTATTAGGGCCAGAAGGTGGCAAAATTTAAAAAAAAAAATTGTACAGGAGCTTTTACTTTTTGTAAATGTATGAAAACTTTATAAAACCTATACAAATTTAGTATCCCCGTGATCATATTGACCCAGAGAATGAAGTCACATCATTTGGAGCGCTCAGTGAATGACGTAAAATCCAAGCCCACAAGAAAACGGTGCAAAAGTGGTTTTTCACTATTTTCACAGCATTCAGAATATTTTTCTTGCTTCCCAGTACACGGCTTGAAATATTTAATGCCATCACTATGAAGTGCAATATGTTACAGAGAAAACAAGCCATCACAGAGCTATTTAAGTGTAATAATAAAAAGATATAGATTTTTGAATGTGGGGAGTAAAAAATGGAAATGAAAAAACAAAAAGGAACAGGTCGTTAAGGGGTAAAATTTTATGGATGTAGAATACAGAGCTCAAAATGGGAGATTTCACCTCAAAGAAATAAGCATAGTAGTTATAATAATAATAGTAATAATAATCTGTATTTATATAGAGCCAGCAAATTCCTCAGCACTTTACAAATCACAGGGGACATATACAAATATAATAATACATTACAGGGTACAAATATGGAACTATAGGAGTGTCAAGATGGCCACAATATCAAGTTCATATTAGATATAGATTCTGTTAAAATTTATGGCTGTGGAATACTGGTCTCAAAATTAAAAAATTTGCTCCAAATGAAATAGGATTCTCATGCTAGGACTGCACCAAGTTCACGTTCAAGATGTTATATACAAATTTTAGTAGCTATGTCCAGCAATGGATTGAATAGACTTTGAAGGAGAAGGAGTGCACAAACGTGTGCAAACATCTTTACTTAGCAAGCAAGCTTTATTGATGGTGTATTATGGAGTCTTCACAACCAGGTGCTGAGACTTCAACAGGAAACACAACCCAGCCAACAGGGTCTATAAATGGTGTATTACAGTGCTAACAGGTGTTATGACTACAAACTTTAACAGGCTACAGAACCTGGAAACCAAGGCTTTTACATAAGTGAATTTTGTTTTGTGAACCGGTGATGTGATCCCCTTTATTATGGAGTATTTGCAAAATAGTGATATTTATCCAACCTTAATAGACTACACAACCCAACCCAACAAACAAGGCTTTCAGATGAAGTATTATAGTGTTTTTGCAACCAGGTGATGTGACACCAAACTTAAACCATCTACACAACCCAGCAAACAAAGTTCTTAGATAGTGTATTACATTATTTTAGGAATAAGGTGATGTGGCCCAAAACTTTAACATGTTTCTCGACCCAGAAAGCAAGTTGTATCGGTGGTATATTACAGTGTCTTAGAAAGGGTGATGTGACCCAAACTTCCACAGGCTACACAACCCTACACATAGTCTACAATCACTAGCAAGCAAGTTGTATAAAAGGCTGATTATTATTATTTGCAAAGCAGTTCATGTGACCCACAAACATTATAATTTAAACAGTTAAAATATTATTTTTGTAACATATATGACATGCATAAAATCTGTATGGAAAGTGCATTGTATGGAAAGGAAAGAATGTATTCCTTAGTTCTGATCTCCATTCAGTACTGTGAACAAGTAATTATAAGCAAAACTATTTTGCCACTGTGCTATTTTGTACATTCAAACTTAAAGCAATGGGTTTATAGAAATAATGAATTTCAATTAATTTATCTTCACAGACATTAACAAAGTTTTAGAATTTTAATACTGAATTCTCTACAAGGTTCTCATTACGAGAAACTTAAGCTTTGCCTGTCAATTTGTAATTATAGATCTTTTCAGTTAGTGATAGATACACTTCTGCTGAGATTCAAACTGATTCTGAATGACAATTTGACACGGATTAGTTTAAATAAATAAATATATGTACTCTATAATTGGTATTTCTGTGAGCCTTCTCTCCAACTGTTAAATATATCTATTAGAGCTCTCAACACCAGGCAGCCAATTCTTAATGTGTATCTGCAGGTAACAGAGAACTCTACATCATTAAAAAACATAATACAGGACAATAGTTTCTTTGAGCATGTCCTTTGTATCTTTAGTTTAAATGCAAAGATTGAACAAAAATTTCAATATTGAGCATTTACTTTTAAGACAGTATTTTGGGTTAAACATGTTGGATAGGCCATTGTGTATAGATCATTAATCCTTTCACAACTGCCATAGAGCTATATACATCCGGATTGTACATATAGCATATGTATAGACATCATGGCTCACTTCAAATAGCTATATCTTCTGAACTGTGGAATCTACACACACAGTTCTGGTACCATTTTAAAGATAATAAACCATCTTTAAATTGCATCAGAATTGTGTTTTAGGTGCCATAGAACCAAGATATCTACTGATAAAGTTTAAGATAGAAATGTCAGTTAGAAATGTGAGAAATATTTTTGTATACAGCTCCATCTATGAACAACAACTTATATAGTGGATATCTCTAGTGCTATGTGCTCTATGTAGCATATAGAAACACAATCCAATCCCTACCCTTCCTTGGTTGAACTTGGTGGATAAGTGTCTTTTTTCAACCGTATAAACTAAACTATAATCCTGATGTTAAGATAATTATCCTCTTTACAATAACACCACAACTGTGTTTGTAAATGCCACTGGTAAAAAATGGGAGGCATACTTCAGCTGGCCTGTTAGCTGAGGGCAGCATTGAGAAGGAGGAGGGGTAAGCTGCTGGGAGACAGTTCTTAAAAATTCAGAATTACATTCTCTGCATCTGTAGCTGAACCTGGGGAAGGGTAAATGATGTAGTACATATTTTAACATGCTTTGGTAAATGTTTATTTAATGTTGCTGTTTATTAAAGAAACTCTTACAAACAAAATGAAAAAATGCATATTTTTTACTTTTTAGTTATTTTTCTGTTAATTCTTTTAACAAAAACCTGCAGTTTAACTAGACAATTTAAAGTCTTACATGTCATAAAAAGTAAATATTATTATAATCTTAAAGCTTTTCCGAAGATGTAATTTAACTAAGATCACAACAGAACAAGTTCTCCTGGAAATTCAGGTACTAATGACGTTTGGTGATGAAAAGGTTGAAAGGACTGCAATAAAAAATAAAACATCGAGATTCTTCAGTGGCTTTTTTTTTAAGGAATCTCCATAAACCTGAAAAAGGAAAATCCTCCAGCACACAAATAATTGGTTAAACATATTCTTTATTTATTCCATTGCATTGTAATATGGAGTAGAAAAACAAACTATGCCTCAGATGGATTATCTACTTCGAGGTTTATTTGAAAAAAACAAGCTACTTGTTTTGAAGCTTGAAATACCTTTTTCCTCAGGCTAATAACATATAAAGACTCATGGATTCATTTATACAGACAAAATGGTGCCACGATGACTTTACACTATCCATTCTATGTAAACAAAGTAATTCATTAACTTTATGGTATTACAACCTATGTATTATCATTAAAAATATACATAGGTTGTATGAGGCATATAAAAATCATGATATTCATCTATTTCTATAGATAAATAGATTTTATTGTTTTCCAGGGACAATATACTGTATGTGGAGATGTGATGCAAGGGATTGAAGATTAACACCAAATTCACCGTTTGAAAACTTAAAGCAGGGAGAAGTTCCAGACTCGATGGGGCAGATTGTCACCTAGAGATGAGAGAATCTACTCAAAAATTTGGTAAGAAACAGACATTTTCCTGCTTTGGATGAAGCTGGCAAAAATGGCACCTAGCACTGTTTAACTATTCATTTGAGGCTTCTTCCGACATCCGTCTAGGCCAGATTGTTGATGGTGAATCCATTTTCACAATGGAGTCCTTGAAGGCCTCCCATCCCGATATCGCAATGTCTTGGCTGGAGCACAGACAACTGACATCCTATTTGTCCGTGAAACCAGAACACACTGCATTCAGGTCATCCTCCAAGGCCCTGGAGGCCTTCTTTAAACTGTCCTCCTCACCAGCCCATGTGTTCTCCGCCATATATGGCTTGTTCCTAGAGGATGCCACCCCTGGTAGGCCAAATTTCAATGGGGCATGGGAGGAAGGTCTTTCTGTTGAATTAACGGATGCAGAGCTGGATAAGGTCTTTCTATTTTCATATAAGATGTCGCTACCCTATAATGCTCAGAAATAGAACTATAAAATATTGTCAAGGTGGTATAGAGGCCCCTCTCAGGTTCACAGAATTTTCCCTGAAGTTTCAGACGTGTGCTGGCGCTGTGGTGCGGAAGTGGGTACTCTACTTCATATTTGGTGGGGCTACTCAGCTCTCTACTATTAAGAAAGCTCGTATGGTAATCCCAAGACATTGGAATAGTCCAAAACCCACTATAGTCGAGTGGATTCAGGAACTCTGATTTATCCATAGAATGGAGGAGTTAGTAGCCAACATTGTGTGGGCCCCATGGGACATATTTTTAAGCTCCCAGGAATTCCAAGATCTGCTCCTGTCATAGATAGAGTGCACCATTGCTCTTTCAGTCCTCAAGAACATAGCATTATGGGTTCCCCATCCGTTTCATGTGTCCTCTTCCCTCTCCCCTCCCCCCTTTAAATTCTTGTGATTGTTTCCTCGTTTTGTCTACTTCTTTGTTTATTTTTCATACACTACAACAGTTACTCTGATTGGGATGGAATCCTGGGGTTTCTTACTCAATGTGTTATGCTGTGACTCTTATCCCTAATTTCCAATGAACATATGAGCTACAATGTCTCTGATACTATACTTTACTGCCATCACCTACTTGTACTGTCCCTTTTTATGTTTTCCCTAATAAATTTTGATTATACAGCCAGTGCGCCCATGCCAGCAGATACCCATACATGCATCATATACAATTTTAGTCTTCTAATAAAGTACAAGGCAGGAAAAAATGATATAGGTCCCATTTGCAAAAAACACCTCCTAGTTACTTCAGTTCCTGCTGGTATCTAGTGAACCTGTACCTTCTTAAAAAAAAAATAACAATAATTTATACAGCACTATCATATTCGATAGCATTTTACAGATTATGGGGGGGGAGACATATACTTATAAAATAAGACATTACAGAGTAAAAACATAGTCATAGCCCTGCTTGCAAAAGCTTACAGTCTGTAAAGATGAAGCGGTGACAGAAGAGCTTGTCTAATTGTCCAGCCATTCTTTATAAAGGAACGGAATAACAATAATTAAACATAACTGCTGCTGCTTGAACAGTCATACCGCCTCCATCTTATATATAGGGGCAGATTTACTTACCCGGTCTGTTCGCGATCCAGCGGCGCTTTTCTGCGGTGGATTCGGGTCCGGCCGGGATTCATAAGGTAGTTCCTCGGCGTCCACCAGGTGGCTCTGCTGCGCTGAAAAGACATCGTTCCGCACTGGATTCACCGGGCCGGCCCAAGTGAAGGTAAGCATGTCCCAAGCGACACCTTTTTTTTTAAATGCGGCAGTTTTTTTTCCGAATCCGTCGGGTTTTTTGCTCGGCCACGCCCCCCAGTTCAGTCGCGTGCATGCCAGCGCCGATGCACCAAATCCGATCGAGTGCGCCAAAATCCCGGGCAATACAGGGAATTCGGCGCAAATCGAAATATTCGGGTAACACGTCGGGAAAAAAACGCAATCGGGCTCTTAGTAAATGACCCCCACGAGTCCAAGGTCAATTAAGACTCAGAGAAAGCTTGTAGTTTTGGTTTGAACAAAATGGAGTACATGGAATGGGTTAGTCAAAGAGAGGTCAGGGAGAGGAGAGTAAATGATGAAAAAATAAGTTTTGGAAAGATTAAGTTTCAAGTAAGAGATACATGATGTCAGAGACAGCTCAGAGACATCATGGGTGGTTTTGCATTAACCCCTAGGCGCACCACGACGTTATCTACTATGTCCCCGCGCTAGATGCTTAGCGCAACCGGGACGTAGTATAACGTCAGCTTCTGGACCGGCTCACGAACGGAGCCAGTAACCAAAGCAGCGCTGTCAGCTGTCTATCACAGCTGACAACCGCGCTGTAACCCACCCGCGATCACACAATAGTATTGTAGAGCAGTGTATTGAACTTAAACCAGTGATCAGAGCATCACTGGTTTAAGTTCAAGTTTAGAAAAAGTAAAAATGCAAAAACACTTAACATACACATATAATAAATAAATACACATAAAAATATAAGCCCCTAAAATGTCACTTTCCCATAAAAAAAAACTTAATAAAGTATAAAAACATAAAAACACAAAAAAAAACCTGCAGATTTGTTATTCCGCGTCCGTAACAATCTGCTAAACAACAATTGTTATGGCCCGCACGTAAACGCCGAAGGAAAAAAAACCGCAAAAAAAACTTTCCGAAAAAGATAATTTTTATTAATACCCCAAAAAATGCTCTAAAAAGTGATTTAAAAATTTATGCACTCTAAAATAAGCCCTAAAAAGAAACAACTGTTCTCGCAAAAAATAAGCCCTCAACAGATTTTTCAGCCAAAAATAAAAAATTATGCATATAAAAAGATGGTGATGCTAAAATGAATAAGATTTTCTCCAAATTAGTTTTTATATTAGTACAATGAATAAAATACACAATACCCCCACAATTTTGGTATCCCTGCGTCCGTAACAATCTGCATATAAAACAGAATTTGTTATTAGATCCGCAAAGTGAACCTCGTAAAAACAACCTAAAAACTCTCTCTGAAAAAAAGATGATTTTTTATTAATGCCCTTAAAAATGCTCTAAAAAGTGATTTTAAAAAGTTACACAATCTAAATTAAGACCCTAAAAAGAGCTATCATTCTTGCAAAAAATAGCCCTTAAACAGATTTGTGAGGCAAAAATAAAAAAGTTGTGCATATGATAAGACGGTGATCTAAATTAACAACAATTTGCCAAATTACTTTTTTATTCAGAAATGGGAAAAAAATAAAAATATATTAAATGAAGTATTTTCGTAATAGTGGCGACCCTAGAATAAAAATAATCTAACTATTTTTTATGGTACGGTTATGGCCAAAAAAAACCCACATAAATATTTTCCTAAAATTGATGATTTTCATTTCCTCCACCAACACAAAGAGTTAATTAAATCTCACCAATTAGCCTATATATTCCCCAAATTATTGAACAGAAATGGCATCTCATGTGGCAAAGAAATAAGCCCCTATAGGTCCTCATAAAAAAAAAGAAAGAAATTATAGCCTGTCAACATGTGACATCCAAATCTGATTTGGATCGCGCCTCCTTCCTCCTATGCCCGTCCGTGCGCCCATACAGCAGGTCACCACCACATATGGGGTATCCGTGTACTATGAGAGAACTTGGGTATCAAAATTTGTGGAGCCTTTTTTCATTTAATCCATTGTAAATGTTTAATTTTCCACCCAAATGAGTGTATTGTGAAAAAATATTACAATTTGCAGACTGCACCTCCATTTTTGTTTTAACCACTATAAACACGTAAAGGGTTTAACAAACTTCTTAAAAGTGGTTTTTCATGCGTTGAGGGTGTTGTTTCCAGAATGGGGTAATTTATGAGTCTCGCTATTATTTAGGCCTCTCAGTGTCAATTACAGTTGAGCAGGTCCCTCTAAATACGGTTTTGGCGATTTTACAAAAAATTTGAAAATGGCACCCAATTCTGAGCCTCATAACATTCTAGTAAATATGTGGAATCTTAAAAAACCATGCAACTAAAGCAGACATTTGGGAAATGTAAGTTATGAATTTATTTGGGTGCTATGACTATCTATTTGTAACATACAAATTATATAGCTGGGTATAATCACATAAAGATGATACTGAAAACCAAATCTGTTGATGGTGTGTCCAAAGGAGCAGTGTAATGAGAAAAGGAAGGGACTTAGGACTGAGCCGTGTGTGAAATCCCAACTGTTAGAGGAAGATGAGAAAGAAAGATCTAGCAAAGCAGATATAAGTTGGTCAAAGATATAGGAAGAAAAGCAAGAAAGATGTTTGAAGATTTAAGTGAGGGGAGAACTGACATCTGGGAGAGGGACTGTTGATGAAGCCACGTGGGCTGAGTGAGTAGCACTTCTGCCTTGCAGCACTGGGGTCCTGGGTTCGAATCACACAAGGTCAACATCTGCAAAGAGTTTGTATGTTCTCTCCGTGTTTGGTGTGGTTTTCCTCCCACACTCAAAAAACATACTGTTAGGTTTGTTTAGATTGTGACCCCATGGGACAGCAGGACCAATGGTCATGCTTTGTGCAGCACTGCTTAATCTGTGTGCGCTATATAAATAGAGAATTATAATTATTAACGTAGTGGGATGGTAGGAGGAGAGGAGCTAGGACACTTTTGTAACTGGCTCAAAGGAAGAAAAATTGAGCTATGTGGGGTACTGGAGGTACAGGAGGGAAGGGGATTAATAGAGTTGGTGGATTTGGAAAATATTTCCTGTAGGTGGCCAAGTCTTCAACCCCAAGGTATGTGAAAGTTGGCTGCACCTTTGGTGCTTTTGATGAATTGTCCACAGAAGAGCCCTCCCCCATGAAAAAATTCACATTAATAAAATCAATGAATGAATACAGAGCTTTTGCCATTAATGAAATGTCCAAAGCAGAATCCCCCTTCATTAATTAAATGTTCCCATCAGAGACCCCCAATGAAATGTCCACAGCAGAGCCCCCCATGCAATGTCCCCAGAAGTGCTCCCCCTATGAAAGTCCCCAGCAGTGCCTCCATAATGAAACATCCCCAGCAGTGCTCCCCCCAATGCAATGTTCTCCGCAGTGTTCACCCTACTAATGAAATGTCCCCAGCAGAACCCCCATAATGAAAAGTCCCCAGCAGTGCTCCCCACATTGAAATGTATCCAGTAGTGCTCCCCCATTAATTAAATGTTCCCAGCAGAGCCAATGAAGTGAATCCAATGAAATATCCTCAGCAGAGACCCCAATGAATTGTCCCCAGCAGAGCTCCCCCCAATGCAATGTCCCTAGCAGTGCCACTCAAAGTAATGTGCAGTTCTCCCGCCACTAATGAAATATTCCCAGTAGAACCTCACAATGAGATGTTCCCAGCAGAACCTCACAATGAAATGTCCCCAGTAGGGCATCCCAATACTGAAATGTCCCCAGCCGCGATCCCGCAGTGTGTTGTCCGACGAGGATTCGGGTCTGCTGGGATTCACCAAGGTCGTGCACCCGATATCCAGCAGCTGTCGCTGCTGCGCCGAGGTCCGCCGGAGTTCACCTTCTTCTTCCTGGTGCATGTAAGTGCATGATCTTGTGACACAAATCGTTTTTTAAATTCCACGGTTTTTCCGAATCCGTTTGGTTGTCCGACGGTAACGCCCCCCGATTTCTGTCGCGTGAAAGCCGGCGCCGATGCGCCACAATCCGGTCGCATGCGGCAAAATCCCAGGGCAATTCATCGCAAAACGGAAATATTCGGGAAACCCGACGAAAGTGCGGCGTTCTGACCCTTAGTAAATGAGCCCCAATGTGTCCAGCAGTGTCTCTCCAATTTAATGTCCCAAGCAGTGCCCCCTCTAATCCAAGGTCCCCAGCAGTGAAATTAATGAAATGTCCCCAGAAGTGCTCCCCCATTAATGAGATGTCCACAGTGGAGGCCCTATAAAAATGCCCAGCAGTGCGGGCAGAGGCACGTTTTTGCACTTTGCCCGCATGCACCCACTATGACGTGGCTTGTCACATCACTGGATTTTCTATCAATACGGTTACTACAGAGTACATGCCTTCCCCACACACACATTTTCACTTAGGCCTACAATAGCATTATATTTTACTTTTTTTGGTTTTTTGCTTGTGGCTGGCCTGCAGCCACTAGTAGTGCAAGCTAGTACCATATTGTGAGGAATTTGCTGGGAGACTTGCGACCCGTTGTGTTTAGCTCTTAGTGACACACAATATCCACCCCTCAAACACCGAAGTTGGGACATTTATTAGGGTTTGATTTGAATTAGGCAGAGTCTGCTGATTTATTTTTTTTACGTTACTTTCTTTTTAAACTCAAAAGTCATCTGGCAAAGCAGTGGTGCTTTCACTGTAGGCTAGAAAATAGCCATAGAGAACCCCAACGGCTTATTAGGCCTACAATAGCGTTATATTTACTTTTTTTAGTTTGCTTGTGGCTGGGCTTGCTGCCACTAGTAGTGCAGTTAGTACCATATTGTGAGGAATTGCTGGTGACTTGCGACCGTTTGTGTTAGGTCTAGTGACACACATATCACCTCAAACACCGAAGTGGGACAATTTATTAGGGGTTTGATTTGAATTAGCACAGTCTGCTGATTGTATTTTTTTTTTACGTTTATTTCTTTTTAATAACTCAAAGTAATCTGGCAAAGCAATGTGCTTTCAGGTGTAAGCTACAAAATAGTCATAGGAAACCCCAACGGCTTATTTAGGCCTACAATAGCGTTATATTTTACTTCTTTTTGGTTTGCGTGGCTGGGCTTGCTGCCATATTAGTGCAGCTAGTACCATATTGTGAGGAATTTGCTGGTAGACTTCGACCGTTGTTTAGCTCTTAGTGGACACACATATCCACCTCAAACACCGAAGTGGGACCATGCTATTAGGGTTTGATTTGAATTAGGCACAGTCTTTTGATTTATTTTTTTTACGCTTATTTCTTTTTTATTACTCAAAGTCATCAGGCACAGCACAAAATCCAGTTGTGTGATGTCAGTGTAGGTTAGAAATTAGACATAGCTATAGGATAGCATCGTTTTGTTTTAAAAAAAAAAAACAAAAAAAACACAAAAATTTTTTTTTTTAAGTTTACACTTTAATTTTGAAATGTTTTACCGAGGGCTTAGGGGTAGAGGACGAAGGGCGTGGACATGGGAGCGCCAACTACTGCAGCGGTCAGAGGCCATGGTCCTGGGCGGGGTGAGACACCACCTGCTTATGAGGGAGCAGGGGAACGTCGCAGAGCTACACACTCCCTTGGTTCATCATGTCTCAAGTTACTGGGAACTCGTGGTAGAGCACTGTTAGGCCAGAACAGTGCGAAAGGTGATGTCATGGATTGGGACATCTTCTAGCCATTTTTCCACAAGTCAGTCTTCCTGGCAGTCCACCCATGTCACCGAAATCAGCATCCTCCACGCTCCTCCACCTCAGCCTCCTTCCCCCCAGTCTGCCCCTCCCAGGCAAAATTTTGCATTTGAACCGGCATACTCTGAGGACTCTTTTCTGGACCCTTCCCACAGTTAAAAACCACTTGTCCGTTTGCTGCTGAGCTATTTTCCGATGTCGGTTTTCCAACCGGTTCCTAGGTCTGTGGGTGAATTACATTCATTGGACGTTAGTGGAAGAAGTTGTAAAGAGGTGGTCGGACGATGAGGAGACACGGTTTGTACAGACAGTGGTAACTTGTGTGTCGGGCAGGAAGTCCGAGGGGGGACAATCTGAGGGATCGGAGGAGATGATATGGTGACAGGACCCAAGCTGGGTTGACGAGGCCGGTGTGAATACACAGTGCTCTGAGACGGATGGTGAGTCCTATAGCAGAACGGTTTGGAAGAGATAGTGAGTGGTTGGGGCCAGACGGAGAGGCGAGGGCCAGAGCTGGATGCATCAGCGCCAAATGTTTCACGTAGTCAAGCTCCCGTGGGAGGGCTAGATTTTCAGAAGGCCTGGAGGTTCTTTAAAGAAACACGCGATGACCGACAGACTGTAGTGTGCAACCGTTGCCAAGCCAGGATCACAGGGGTTCAACCACTACGATTAACTACCACCAGTATGCGCAGGTATATGAATGCTAACACCCCACTCAATGGCACCAAGCCCTTCACCCTCCGCGGGCCACACACACTGCTGCTCCTTCCCCCGTGTCATCTGCTAGTCAGCCCCCTGCCTGGACCCCCCGGCCCAAACACCTTAGCCGATGCGAAAACCCCATCTTCTTCGACCCTCCACGATCCTCCACAGCATCCCCAGCGTTCAGGCTCCCAACCCAGACGCTGGAGCGCAAAAGAAGTATAGTGCAACCCACACCCACACGCCCCACCAGCCCTCAACACCACATCTCAAACAATGCTTAGCCTGGAGATGCTGCCCTATAGGGTTGAGTAGAGCCGAGCCTTTCGAAACCTCCATGGCGGCGGCCGCCCCTCGGTATTAGGTCCCCAGCCACCACTACTTTTCCCGACTGTGCCATCCCAGCCCTGCACAAACGCACGTGTCAGACAACAATCTCTCCGACGCCGAGGATTGCGGGGCCTACCTCTTCCAGGTCTCAAAGGCCCCACTAATGCCACCCTCCTCCTCCCGACCCCTCCTCCACCTCCTCATCCTCCGAATTACCATCCGGTGGGCATGGCGCCATCAGTCGGTTGATCTCTAGCACCGCAGCATTGCCATCGCTAAGCGACAGCAGGCGGTGCTCAAACTGCTGACCTAGGCGATAAAGGACACCGCCCCAGGAGCTATTACACGGCCATCAACGGCGCAGACTGATCTGTGGCTGGCACCGACTGAACCGAAGCCAGGCATGGTTGTGCTGTGACAACGGGCCGTAACCTGGTGGCGGCTCTGCAACATGGCAGACTGACACATGTGAAATGCCTGGCCGCCCATGTGTTTAAATCTCATAGTGCAGCGTTCCTCAAGACATACCCCCAATCTGTCTGATTTGCTCACGAAGGTGCGCCGCATCTGTTGCGCATTTCAGGAAGTCCAGCACAGATGCTGCCACTCTCAGGGCAGCAACAGCACGGCTCCAACTGCCCGCTCACCGACTGTTGTTGCGACAGTACCCACGAGGTGTAATCAACATTGACCATGTTATCCGAGTTTACCAGGGCAGAGCGTTGTAAAGACTCCAGATGTCAACTTCCACCAGAGCTGTAGTCCAGGTCAGTCAGCTTCCTACAAGTCTACAATGAGAAGTGGACGGGTCAGTTCTGTATCTCTGTCAGGATTGCGATTAACTTTGAGGAGGGTCAACACAGATGGTCAGTGGTGATTGCCGCTATCATCAGCCTCACCAGCTCCGCTGCTTGGCCTGTTGAAAAACTCTCTGGTCAGCATGAAAGTTGGAAGCTTTGCGCTCGTCACAAGAGACGGGGGAGAAGATTCCTTGTTGATAGCCAAAGCACCCTCGGTCTGTTTCTAACGCATATTGGAGGAGCTGGAGGAGGGATGAGGAGGAGAATGTTGGCAAGACAGAAGAGGGGACCATTGTTCAGTCCTTCCACTGTGCAGCGTGTATGGCAGAAGAAGAGGAGTTGGAGGAGGAGGAAATGGACATCAGGCCAGTGACGGGGAGTGAATCTTGCGCGTTGGGACTCTGGCGTATATGGCAGATTTCATGCAGGCTGCCTATCCCGTGACCCTCGCGTTTCAAAGAATTTATTCCAGCACCGATTACTGGGGTATTCACTCTCCTGGACCCAACGGTCCAAGCAAAATCTTCCACTCTCATCCCTGGAGAGGAAAGGAGTGTGGAGAATGCATAATACCAGCAGGCCCGTGCACAAGCTGAAACAGTATTTCCTTCTGAAAAACCGCTCGCGGCAGACGAAGGGCGTACTTGTGGGGAAAAGTTAGCGAGGGAAGAGTAGGCGAGCAGGCACTTGCCAGCACGGGCAGGGCTACGCTTTACAGGCCTTGCCAGTCTTATGTCACCCCGCAGACACTGTCCCACCTGTCCCCAGTCCTCGGCCAGAGTAGGGCTGATCTTTACAGGGAAGAAAAGATGGTGAGGGAGATACGTAGCCTGACCATACCTCGTCCTAAATGACACACAGCTCCCTACAACTACTGGGTTTCAAAGCTGGACTGTGCACGAACTGGCGCTGTACGCTTGCAGGTTCTTGCCTTCCCTGCCGCTAGACATTCATCCACCAATGTCTCCATGCGCAACTTTCAACTCTCTATACCCCAGACTCTGGAGCACGAAAGGATATGCAGCACATCATCCCCTTACATAGTGGAACTCGGCCCATCTGTCGCCGCCATGCTGGAGACCTGAAGTTGCAATCATAGCAGCGCAATATGAATGCCCCATACTGTCGCTAGTAGTGTAGATTTGTACCGTGTTTGCCATGGAGAGCAGAAGAAGAGTGAAGAAATCAGGCGATACCCTTTTGAGGCTAACTGAGTATATTTGATGTGAGCTTTCGGAATGCTAGTTCTCTTTAGCAGACATGATGTTATGCATTTGAACAGAAAATTCACAGCATTTTATACACATAAAACGTGATCATCAAAGGATATTAAAAAAAACCTCTAACCCAACCATACTGTCGCTCTTAATCATGGAAGTCATCTCCATGGCTGCCTCCAATGTCGTCCCCTTATCAAAAAGAGCTGTGTCAGCTATTTTTCGGTGTGTTTCACCAGATACGTTATGAACTTGGTCACTAAGTCGCCACCATGGCTGTGTTATCGATAAATATACCGTCAACTTTGTTCACATAGGAAATCATTTCAGCGCTTCTGCTCACCATCCTTTGGTGAAGCCTGAGTCCATTTAGGGTATGTCCCATGACACTCTCTAGCCTGACACTGCTGCCCGCTGTCTCTGATGCCATCCCCTATAGGTCAGGGTCAATTATTGCATGTTTTAGATCTATCTCACCTCATTCGGTCACTCTGTCATGGCCATGCCTGTTTGCCCCATAATTTTGCATACATTCTTTATAAAGGAACGGAATAACAATAATTAAACAATAAAAATGCTGCTGCTTGAACCAGTCATCCGCCTCCATCTTATATATAGGGGCAGATTTACTTACCCGGTCTGTTCGCGATCCAGCGGCGCGTTTTCTGCGGTGGATTCGGGTCCGGCCGGGATTCACTAAGGTAGTTCCTCGAGCGTCCACCAGGTGGCGCTGCTGCGCTGAAAAGCATCGTTCCGCACTGGAATTCACCGGGCCGGACCAAGTGAAGGTAAGCATGTCCCAAGCGACACTTTTTTTGTTTTAAATGCGGCAGTTTTTCCGAATCCGTCGGGTTTTTGCTCGGCCACGCCCCCCCATTTCAGTCGCGTGCATGCCAGCGCCGATGCACCAAATCCGATCGAGTGCGCCAAAATCCCGGGGCAATACAGGGAAATTCGGCGCAAATCGGAAATATTCGGGTAACACGTCGGGAAAAAACGCGAATCGGGCTCTTAGTAAATGACCCCCACAGAGTCCAAGGTCAATTAAGACTGCAGAGAAGCTTGTAGTTTGGTTGAACAAAAATGGAGTACATGGAATGGGTTAGTCAAAAGAGAGGTCAGGGAGAGGAGAGTAAATGATGGAAAGAAAATAAGTTTTGGAAAGATTAAGTTTCAAGTAAAGAGATACATGATGTCAGAGACAGCTCAGAGACAATCAGGGGTGTTTTGCATTAACCCCTAGGCGCACCACGACGTTATACTATGTCCCCGCGGCTAGATGCTTAGCGCACCGGGACGTAGTATAACGTCCAGCTTCTGGGACCGGCTCACGAACGGAGCCAGTACCAGAAGCAGCGGCTGTCAGCTGTCTATCACAGCTGACACCGCGCTGTAACACCCGCGATCACAAATAGTATTGTAGAGCAGTGTATTGAACTTAAACCAGTGATCAGAGCATCACTGGTTTAAGTTCAAGTTTAGAAAAAGTAAAAATGCAAAAACACTTAACACTACACATTATAATAAATAAATACATAAAAATATAAGCCCCTAAAATGTCACTTTCCCATAAAAAAAACTTAATAAAGTATAAAAAACATAAAAACACAAAAAAAACCTGCAGATTTGGTATTGCCGCGTCCGTAACAATCTGCATAATACAACAGAATTGTTACTGGACCCGCACGGTAAACGCCGAAGGAAAAAAACCGCAAAAAAACTTTCCGAAAAAAGATAATTTTTAATTAATACCCTATAAAAAATGCTCTAAAAAGTGATTTAAAAAATTTTATGCACTCTAAAATAAGCCCACTAAAAAGAACAACTGTTCTCTGCAAAATATAAGCCCCTACCGATTTTTCAGCCAAAAAATAAAAAGTTATGCATAAAAAGATGGTGATGCAAAATAATGATTTTCTCCAAATTAGTTTTTTATTAGTACAAATGAATAAAATACACAATACCCCCACAATTTGGTATCCCTGCTCCTGTAACAATCTGCATAATAAAACAGAATTTTATTGATACCGCAAAGTGAACCTCGTAAAAACAACCTAAGAAAACTCTCTCTGAAAAAAAGATGATTTTTTATTAATGCCCTTTAAAAATGCTCTAAAAAGTGATTTAAAAAGTTACACAATCTAATTAAGACCACTAAAAAGATCTATCATTCTTGCAAAAAATAAAGCCCTTAAACAGATTGTGAGGCGAAAAATAAAAAAGTTGTGCATATGAAAGACGGTGATGCTAAAATTAACAACATTTGCCAAATTACTTTTTATATTTATCAGTAAAAAATGGGAAAAAAATAAAAATATATATAAATGAAGTATTTTCGTAATAGTGGCGACCCATAGAATAAAATATATACTCTTTTTATGGTACGGTTAATGGCCAAAAAAAACCCACATAAATATTTTCCTAAAAATTGATGATTTTCATTTCCTCCACCAACAAAGAGTTAATTAAATCTCACCAATTAGCCTATATATTCCCCAAAATTATGTAACAGAAAAGTGCATCTCATGTGGCAAAAGAAATAAGCCCCTATAGGTCCTCAATAAAAAAAAAGAAAGAAATTATAGCCTGTACAATGTGACATAGCAAATCTGATTTGGATGGCGCCTCCTTCCCTTCTATGCCCGGCCGTGCGCCCATACAGCAGGTTACCAGCACATATGGGGTATCCGTGAACTCGGGAGAAATTGGGTATCAAAATTTGTGGAGCCTTTTTTTATTTAATCCATTGTAAATTTTTAATTTTCCACCCAAAATGAGTGCATTGTCAAAAAATATTACAATTTGCAGACTGCACCTCCATTTTGTTTTAACCACTATAAAACACGTAAAGGGTTAACAAACTTCTTAAAAGTGGTTTTTCATGCGTTGAGGGGTGTTGTTTCCACAATGGGGTAATTTATGAGTCTCGCTATTATTTAGGCCTCTCAGTGTCAATTACAATTTGAGCAGGTTCATCTAAATACGGGTTTTGGCGATTTTACAAAAAATGTGAAAAATGATACCTAAATTCTGAGCCTCATAACATTCTAGTAAAATATGTGGAATCTTAAAAAACCATCCAACAAAAAGCAGACATTTGGAAAATGTAAGTTATGAATTTATTTGGGTGCTATGACTATCTATTTGTAACATACAAAATTATATAGCTGGGTATAATCAGCATAAAGATGATACTGAAAACCAAATCTGTTGATGGTGTGTCCAAAGGAGCAGTGTAATGAGAAAAGAGAAGGGACTTAGGACTGAGCCGTGTGAAATCCCAACTGTTAGAGGAAGATGAGAAGAGAAAGATCTAGCAAAGCAGATATTTAAAGTTTGGTCAAAGAGATAGGAAGAAAAGCAAGAAAGATGTTGAAGATTTAAGTGAGGGGAGAACTGACATCTGGGGAGAGGGACTGTTGATGAAGCCACGGTGGCTGAGTGAGTAGCACTTCTGCCTTGCAGCACTGGGGTCCTGGGTTCGAATCACACCAAGGTCAACATCTGCAAAGAGTTTGTATGTTCTCTCCGTGTTTGTGTGGGTTTCCTCCGGGTCCTCCGGTTTCCTCCCACACTCAAAAAACATACTGTTAGGTTGTTTAGATTGTGAGCCCCATGGGGACAGGGACCAATTTGTCATGCTTTGTGCAGCACTGCTTAATCTGTGTGCGCTATATACCCAGTATTACATCACTGCTTTTAGAGTATGCTTCCACCTGAAGTGTTAACTAGTCCCTACACCTATAGATCCCCAGCACAGCTGATTCTGAAACACCATGGGGCAGATTTACTTACCCCGGTCCATCCGCGATCCAGTCGAGGATTGGGTCTTCTGGCGATTCACTAAGGTAGTGCGCCCATGTCCACCAGGTGTCGCTGCTGTGCTGAAGTCCGTCGGAGTTCGCAGAGTTCACCGTCCTATCTTGGGTGCAGTAACACGTGTCAAGCGACACTTTTTTTTTTAAAATTCCCGCGGTTTTTTCCGTCCGTCGATTTTTCCGATGGCCATGGTGTAAGGTCAATGAGAGAGAGAGGAGCCTGTAAAGCATTATAGGACTTGTGGTTAAACTGCCTCTGTCAGTGCTGTGCAAGAGCCCGCTAGGCCCCTCCCACATCTGCTTCTGTTTGACACAGAATAGATGCAGCAAAAGCATCAAAATAACAAATAAAAAAGTATTTATCATTTCAGGTAACGATTATGAATACATTTTTGAAATATTTTAATCTATTTGGGAGCTTTAGATGAACCAATTACAAGCTGCACAAACTTTTCCCACAGCAAATAAAAGTTCACTCAGCTTCTTAAAGATTGAACTACATCTGTGACAGGGTCACTTTAAGGGGTTAACCTTTTAAATTTTATTAGCTAAAATAAACTTTAAACATTAAAACACAGCTGAATAATGCTTTTTCTAACACAACATAAACAAAATAAAACAAGTTTTGTCATCTGTATATTTTTTTGTTGCCATTATGTATTAAAATATCAGGTTAACATTTGAATAAAAGCATTGTAAATCAGTTTTTCTGCATAGAATGTGTTTTGGAAGCACATTTTAAATGACATTTTTCATCAACATTTAAAGGGATTTTAAATCTTTAGAGAGCATATGTTTTAAAATATAGAGTCTTAAATTCAACATTTGCTTATGATAAGTGCTGTGAATCTATACTCCTACTCTTTGCTATCTGAATTGCATTGGCATTTAGTGACATTCAAAGCTTGTCTGATTTTTTCCATCAGTAAAAGCCAGCAAGGAAGTGCATAAAGAAAATGTGAAATGGCAGTCACTAAATATGTATCTTTTTAATTACCTAATTTATATTCAGATTCATTGGTAGAATATGTTGGTGCTTTTTAAACCACATATTAAAAAAAATATATAATTTATAAAAGTACAAAATCAAAATTCGAAACTTGTACATATCTGATTAGTTAGTACACTGTAGAATTTTATTTTTCAATCCATTTCTATCTTTTTCTATCTAATTCTGTTAATCTTGTGGTAATGCTGATTAAATTGTCATTATAGTTGTTAAAATTGCTTATGTAGACAAACCATTCAACCATTTTTGGTACTGTGATATTTTTTCAACTTTTATGGCTAGTTGTATGTGTTTTGAGTAGAAACAGTACATGTATTATAACAGTTCGTTATATTGTATTTGTCACATGTTTTTAGAATTCTATATTAATAATAAATTTAAAATATGTAGTCAAAGATTATACAAAAGTAGATGCAGGTAAAAGTAGATATTTCATTTTTGGAAGCTTTAGTAGCTTTGGTGGTAGGTAATTAAAATTACACAAATATTTCACCTAAATCTACACCTATTTGACACAAACTATTTTCTAGGCAAGGAGATTGATTGGTTGCTTTCAAATTCCTAATTGACTGGACAACACATTTTAATTAATTTCTAACTTGTAACAATACTTAATATACTTCAAGATAAATATATCCACCTGCATAAACATACGAATACAAATATTGAGAACTTTACAGCGACCTTCCAAACCTGCAACTGATACAAAGGAAGGTTTGCACCCTAAACTCATGCACGACCCCTGTCACCTACTGAACAAGCCTCACAAACCCTATTGGTTAGAGAATTGTGGTCGACAATCTGTACACTGAATCAGTGTACAGTAAAAATGACGAGACAAACAACAGATAACACACAGACAAGCAAAATCACACTGAACCGGGTCAAATCCAAGATGACGGAAAAGCACAGAATCAAATAGCAGGTGAGTGGTCAAATAACATAGCAGAGGTCAGATACACAGTATAGAAAAATATATAGTGATTAGGATGAGCGAACATACTCGTTCCGAGCTTGCTGCTCGAAGCATTAGCGTACTCGTAACTGCTCGTGGCTCGGACGAGTATTCGACCCGCTCGAGAAAATGGCAGCTCCCGCCGTTTGCTTTTTGGCGGCCAGAAACAGAGCCAATCACAAGCCAGGAGGACTCTGCACTCCACCCGATGACGTGGGTACCCTTACACGTCGATAGCAGTGGTTGGCTGGCCAGATCAGGTGACCTGGGATAGACTAGCCGCTGCCCGCGCTGCTCGGATCATTCTCGTCTGGAGCCGCTAGGGAGAGAGCTGCTGCTGGTCAGGGAAAGCGTTAGGGTGTTCTATTAGCTTACTGTTAGGCAGGAGTGATTCTAAAAGAACCCAACACCTTCTTAGGGCTACAATAACGTTATAAATTTTTTTTTTTTTTTGCAGCTAGTACCATATGTGAGGAATTTGCAGGGGATTGCTACCATGTTGTTTAGCTCTTAGTGACACACATATCCACCTCAAACACCAAAGTGGGGAATTTATTAGGGGTTTTGAGTAGAATTAGCACAGTCTGCCAGTTTCTTTTATTTACGTTTATTGTTTTAAACTCAGTGTCATCTCTCTGGCATAGTAGTGTGCTGTAATACTTGGCTAGAAAATAGCCATAGGAGAATACCAACGGCTTAATTACGCCTACAGTAGCGTATATATATTTGATTTCTGGTTGATCTGCTGGTGGCTGTAGTTGTTGCAGTGCATCTACTAGTAAATTGTGAGCATTGGAGTCAGACTTGCGACCACTGTGTTTAGTGACGCACATCCATCGCAAAGACCGAAGTGGGAAAATTATAGGGCCCGGGGGTATTTCAATTAGGCACAGTCTGCCATTTACCTTTTTATTTTACGTTTATTTTTTTCATAACTCAGCGTTTATCTCATGGGATAGAGGTCTGTAATACTGGCTAGAAAATAGCCATAGGAGAATACAACGGCTTAATTCGCCTACAGTAGAGTATATATATTTGATTTCTGGTTGATTGTTGGTGGTGTAGTTGTTGCAGTGCATCTACTAGTAAATGTGAGCAATTTGTAGGTAGACTGCGACTACTGCGAGCCACTGTGTTTAGTGACGCAACCTATCCATCGCAAAGACCGAAGTGGGAAAATTTATTAGGGCCCGGGGTTGATTTCAATTAGGCACAGTCTGCCATTTCTTTTTTATTTACGTTTTTTTTTCATAACTCAGCGTCATCTTATCTGGCATAGTAGTGTGCTTTCATACTTGGCTATAAAATAGCATAGCAATAGGATAGCATCGTTGGTTTTAAAAACTATAAAAACACAAAAACAAAAAAAAAAAAAAAAAAAGTAAAAAAAAAAATTCAAGTTATAACTCTCATTTTCAAAATGTTTAACCGAGGGCTAGGGGTAGAGGACGAGGGACGGGGACGTGGGGTCCAACTACTGCAGGGTCAGAGGCCGTGGTCCTGGGCGGGGGGAGACACACCCTGCATGAGGGAGAGGGGCAGGGAAACGCGCAGAGGCTACTCCCTAGGTTCATGTCTGAAGTTACTGGGACTCGTGGTAGAGCACTGTTGAGGCAGAACTGTGCGAAACGGTGATGTCGTGGATTGCCGACAATGCTTCGAGCAATTTGTCCACCCGTCAGTCTTCCACGCAGTCCACCCATGTCACCGAATCGGCACTCTCCAGCTCCTGCACCTCAGCCTCCTCCCCCCCAGTCTGCCCCCCAGCAAAAATTGCCATTTGAACCGGCATACTCTGAGGAACTGTTTCTGGACCTTCCCACAGTCACAAACCACTTGTCCGGTTGCTGATGAGCAATTTTCCGATGCCAGGTTTTCCACCAGTCGCAGTCTGTGGGTGGTGATGGACCTTGTTGACGTACTGGAAGAAGTGTTGTTAAAGAGGTGTCCGACGATGAGGAGACACGGTTGTCAGACAGTGAAGAAGTTGTTGTCAGGGCAGAAGCGAGGGGGGAGCAGATGAGGGACGGAGGATGATGAGGTGACAGACCCAGCGGGGTTGAGAGGCCGGGTGAAAACAGTGCTTCTGAGACGGAGGAGAGTCAGTGGTGGGGCCAGACGGAGAGGCAGGGCCAGAGCTGGTGCCTCAGCGCCAAATGTGTCAACTAGTGAAGCTCCGTGGCGAGGGCTCCTGCGGCGAGGGTAGATTTTCAGAAGTCTGGAGGTTCTTTAAGGAAAACCGGATGACCGACGGACTGTGGTGTGCCACATTTGCCAAACCAGGATCAGCAGGGGTTCCACCACTACTAGCTAAATACCACCAGTAGCGCAGGCATAGAATGCTAAACACCCCATCAGTGGCAACAAGCGCGTTCACCTCCGGCCGTGCACACCACTGCTCCTTCCCTGTGTCAGCTGATAGTCAGCCCCCGCCCAGGGACCTGCCACAAAAAACCCCATCGTCGCCTCCACGATCCTCCACAGCATCCACCGCTTCAGGTCTCCATACCCCAGACGTGGAGCGGAACGCAAATATAGTGCAACCCACCCGCACGCCCCAAGCCCTAATGTGCACATCTCCGATTGCTAAGCCTGGAGATGCTGCCCTATAGGCTAGTAGAGACCGAGGCCTTTTGCAGCTCATGGCGGCGGCCGGCCCTCGGTATTCGGTCCCCAGCCGCCACTACTTTTCCCGATGTGCGTCCCACCTGCACCAGCACGTGTCAGACAACAATAATCCGTGCCCTGACCACGCCGTTTCTGACAGGTCCACCTGACACGGACACGTGACGAGTGCTGCCGGGCAGGGCCACTATATATCTCTGACGGCACATTGGGTTAACTTGGTGGAGGCTGGGACCGAGTGTGACCCTGCGGCTGGTCATATACTGCCGACGCCGAGGATGGCGGGGCCTACCTCGGTCAGGTGTTTGAGGCCTACTATTGCCTCCTCCTCCTCCCACCCCCTCCTACCTACCTCCTCCGAACGACCATTCCGGTGGGATGGCGCCATCAGTCGGTAACTCTAGGCACAGCAGCAGTGCCGTCGCTAAGTGACAAGCAGGCGGTGCTCAAACTGCTGAGCCTAGGCGATAAAAGGCACACCGCCCAAGAACTATTACAGGGCATCACGGCGCAGACTGATCTGTGGCTGGCACCGCTGTAACTGAAGCCAGGCATGGTTGTGTGATGAAAGGCCGTAACCCTGGTGGCGGCTCTGCAACTCGGCAGATGACACATGTGCCATGCTCTGGCGCATGTTGTAAATCTGATAGTTCCGCGTTCCTCAAGACATACCCCAATCCTGTATGATTTGCCACGAAGGTGCGCCGCCATCCTGTGCGCATCAGGAAGTCCAGCACAGATGCTGCCCTCTCAGAGCAGCGCAGCGCCGCCTCCAACTGCCCGCTACCGAATGTTGGGCGACGTGCCCACGAGGTGGAATTCAACACTGACCATGTTATCCAGAGTTTACCAGCAGCGCGAGCGATTGTAGACTGCCAGATGTCAACTTCCACCAGAACTGGTAGTCAGGTCAGTCAGCTTCTCAAGTCTACAATGAGGAGTGGACGTGGATGTCTGATATCTGTCAGTGCTGAGTAACTTTGAGGAGTCAACACAGATGGTCAGTGGCGATGCCGCCATCATCAGCCTCACCATCCCGTGCTTGGCTGTGAAAAACTCTCTGGTCAGCTGAAGTCGGAAGCTTTGCGCTCCTCACAAGAAGAGGGGAAGAAGATTCCCTTGTTGATAGCCAAAGCACCCTTAGGTCTGTTTCTCAGCGCATATCGGAGGAGGTGGAGGTGGAGGAGGAGGAAGAGGAGGAGAATGTTGGCAAGAACAAGAGGGGACCATTGTTGAGTCCTTCACTGTTGAGCGTGTATGGGCAGAAGAAGAGGAATTGGAGGAGTTGGAGGAGGGGAGGAATAAAAGGACCAGTCAGGCCAGTGAGGGGAGCGAATTCTTACGCGTTGGTACTCTGGCGCATATGGCAGATTTCATGCTAGGCTGCTATCCCGTGACCCTCGCGTTCAAAGAATTTATTCCAGCACCGATTACTGGGTGTTCACTCTCCTGGACCCACGGTACAAGCAAACATTTCCACTCTCATCCCTGGAGAGGAAAGGAGTGTGAGAATGCATGAATACCAGCAGGCCCTGGTGCCAAAGCTGAAACAGTATTCCCTTCTGACAGCGCTAGCGCGCAGAGTGCGTAGTTCTGCGGGACAAGTAGCGAGGGAGAGTAGGCGAGCAGGAGTGGTCCAGCACTGGCAAGGGTACGCTTTACAAGGCTTTTGCCAGCTTATGTCACCCCAGCAAGACACTGTCACCGTCCCCAGTCTCGGCAAGAGTAGGGCTGATCTTTACAGAAAGATGGTGAGGGAGTACGTAGCTGACAATACCATCGTCCTAAATGATCACACCGATCCCTACAACTACTGGGTTTCAAAGCTGGACATGTGGCACGAACTGGCGCTGTACGCTTGGAGGTTCTTGCCTGCCCTGCCGTAGCGTCTTGTCCGAGCGGGTTTTCAGTGCCGCTGGTGGCATCATCACCGATAAGCTACACGCCTGCCGACTGACAGCGCTGACAGGCTGACGCTTATCAAGATGAAAAAAGCATGGATTTCTCCTAATTTCAATCTCCAGCAGGTGAAGGAAGCTCAACCTGAATAATTTATCCACATCCTCCTCCTTCTCATTTTCCTCCTTCTCTGCTCTTTGTACAGTAAAGCAGAGGAAAACTGGCTATTTTTTGACAGGGCCCACTGGCTCTACATAAGTACTTTATGCATTTAATTTCTGGAGGGCACGACCCGTCCTCTGTTTTAAACAATTTTTGGGAGTGCACATACAGGCACTCAATCTATTCAATTTTTCTGGAGGCCACCTACCTGCTCCTCTGGTTTGAAAACTTTTTTGGACTGCCACATACAGGCACTCAATCTATTCATTTTTCTGGAGGGCCACACCTGCTCCTCTGGTTTGAAAACTTTTTTGGACTGCCACATACAGGCACTCATCTATTCATTTTCTGGAGGGCCACCTACCTGTCCTTGGTTTGAAAACTTTTTTGGAATGCCCATACAGGCACTCAATCTATTCCATTTTCTGGAGGGCCACCTACTGCTCCTTGGTTTGAAAACTTTTTTGGACTGCCACATACAGGCACTCTAATATTCCATTTTTCTGGAGGGCCACTACCTGCTCCTCTGGTTGAAACATTTTTGGACTGCCACATACAGGCACTCAATCTATCCATTTTTCTGGAGGGCCACCTACCTGCTCTCTGGTTTGAAAACTTTTTGGACTGCCACATACAGGCACTATCCAAATTAAATTGTCTCCATAGCAGCCCCACACGTTGTTCCATTGCTTCTCCAAAGTCGTCATATAGCTGCCTCCCTACATCGTCCCTTTATCAAACGAGGTGGTCGGCAGAAATGTGGTTTTTTTCATGTGATTCCACATCAAAGTTGTTAACTTTGTCGCCACCCAGCTGTGTTTTATCCACAAAATATACTGGCAAACTTTATCATTTACCAATATATTTCACGCTTCTGCGCTTCTGTTTACATTCCCCTCACCGCCATATCCTAAACTTATAAGAACGCTCTAATACTTGATCTTATACAAAAGGTTTCTTAGAGTGCTGTTTGGGGAGTAGCCTAGAGACACGGGCTTGGATTGGCGAAAGCTCGCTGCAGCGGGCGCCAGCTCCATGCCAAGATCCAACTAACATAGTTTTAACTGCGCACCTTTATCTACTACTAGTTTCTGCCTCCATACATGGTCCCTTATCAAACGAGCTTGTAAGGCAGAATTTTGGGTTGTTTTCATGGCTTCCACAACAATCTTTGTAACTTGTCGCCACCCTGCTGTGTATCCAAAATATATGGCAAACTTTTATCATTAACCAATATTATTCAGGTGCTTCTTGCGATCTGTTTACATTCCCCTCACACCGCCATTATCCCAAACTATAAGAACGCTACTAACATTAACTTGGTGCACGCTGGAGCACACGAGTCTGACTGGCGGCTGGTGATATACTGCCGACGCAGGGATTGCGGGGCCTACCTCGGTCTCAGGTCTCAAAGGCCTACTATACTCCTCCTCCTCCCCCACCCCTCTCCACTCTCCTCCTCCGACATTTCCATCCGTTGGCCATGGCGCATCAGTTCGGTAGCTCTAGGCACAGCAGCAGTGCCGTCGTAAGCGACAGCAGGCGGTGCTCAAACTGCTGAGCCTAGCCGATAAAAGGTACACCGCCCAAGAGCTATTACATCAAACTTGTTAACTTTTCGCCACCCTGCTGTGTAATCCAGAAAAGATACTGGCAAACTTTTATATATTACCGATATTATTTCAGCGCTTCTTGGCACTGTTTACATTCCCCTCTCTCGCCATATCCAAACTATAAGAACGCTACTACACTTGATCGTATACAAAAGGTTCTTAGATAGTGTTTGGGGAGTAGCCTAGAGACGGGGCTGGATTGGCGAAAGCTCGCCTGGAAGCGGAGCGCCAGCCACATCCCAAGATACACTAACATAGTTTTAAGTGCAGCACTCTTAATCTACTACTAGTTCACTGCCTCCATAAAATAATAAAATAATAATTTATTTTATAGCGCCATATATTCCGTAGCGCTTTACAAATCTATAGGAACAAATACAAATGATATGTAACAGGCACACAACATTTGTATGGAACAACAGGAGTGAGGTCCCTGCTGCCAGAGCTTACGGTTTATGAAGATGTGGGGGTAACACGAGGGTAAAAGAATTTTTTATGGTCAAGCCATTCTTCTTAGGGAATAGAAACAAAAAAATAAATGGAATGCTGTCGCTTGAACCACTCAGCCGTCACCAGGTCCAGGGTGAATGGGACTGCATAGAAGTTGGTGCCTGTTGGTTGATGGATAACAGATGGGAGGACGACACAGGACGGGAGTAGTAGAGAGTTAAACTTCATGCAGTTAATGAGTGATAGGCTTGCCAAGAAATGGGTTTTTAAGAGCACGTTTGAAAATTGGAGGTTAGGTATTAGTCTGATAGTCGGGGCAGAGCATTCCAAAGATTGGTGCAGCTCTAGAGAAGTCTTGGAGACGCGAGTGGGAGGTCCGCACTAGGGTAGAGGTTGATCTAAGATCACTGGCGGACTAAGAGCACGGGTTGGCGATAGACTGAGATAAGAGAGGAGAGGTAGGGGGCAGCATTATACAGAGTTTTATGGATGAGGGTTATTATTTTAAACTGTATTCGAAGGAGACGGCAGACAGAGCAGCGTTGGCATGAACTGTAGGCATACATGGTCCCCTTATCAAACGAGCTGTGTCAGGCAGAATTTTGGGTTGTTTTCATGGCTTCCACAACAAACTTGTTAACTTTGTCGCCACCCTGCTGTGTAATCCACAAAATATACTGGCAAACTTTTATCATTTACCAATATTATTTCAGCGCTTCTTGCGCTCTGTTCCATTCCCCTCACCCGCCATATCCATAAACTATAAGAACGTATTACACTTGATCTTATACCAAAGGTTCTTAGAAGTGCTGTTTGGGGAGTAGCCTAGAGACAGGGGCTTGGATTGGCGAAAGCCGCCTGGAGCGGACGCCAGCTCCATGCCAAGATCCAACTAACAAGTTTTAACTGCAGCACCTTTAATCTACTACTAGTTCACGCCTCCATACATGGTCCCCTTATCAAACGAGCTGTGTCGCAGAATTTGGGTTGTTTTCATGGCTTCCATGTAACTGTGGCGCCACCCTGGCGTAATCCACAAAAAACTGGCAAACTTTTATATGTACGATATATTTGAGCGCTTCTTGCTCACCTCCTTTGTTCCTCTCTGCCACCCATTGGGTTGAAGCTGAGTCCATTTAGGGTATGTCGCCATGCCACTCTCACTGCCTCCGCTGTCGCCGCTGCCTCGCATGAAGTCCCCTATAGTGTCAGGGTCAATTATTGGATGTTTAGATGCTATCAGCTTCATTCTGTCACTCTGTCATGGCCATGCTGTTGCCCATAATTTTGGCATAATGGTGCGATTAAGCAGTCAGGGCATCCATGCATGCTGCCCTGCTTTCCTGTCCATTTCCGTGGTGTTTCCATCCTTTCTGAGGTCCCAGGTGTTGGCCACATCCCCGTGCAGAGCCTTTGGTCCCTTGAAAAATGCCGAGTCTCCCATTGAATTCAATGGGGGCTCGTTATTCGAGCAGAGCTCAGCGAGGGGTGGTGGGGGGGGGAGGTGGAACGTCGAAGCATCGCGGAAAAGTTCGTCTCGAATAACGAGTACCCGAGCATTTTAGTGCTCGCTCATCTCTAATAGTGAGCAAAAGAAGGACAAAAGTGTCAGGAGACTTGTTAAATCAGCATTTTTTGTGCTGAAAAACTCGGATTATACACAAGAATTTAAACACAGCAGCTGGAATTGATCGCAAGTTCAGCACCGAACAGGTAAGAATCTGTCCAACATTTCATTTGGATTGAACGCCCACTCTGCAGTTACCAAATCTCTGATTAGCAGAAAGAATCAAAAGACTAGACTCACCTTTGATGAGGAGAATACAAAGAATATATAGAGTGCCAAGCTAATACCTCGAATCAAGATGCGGAATCTCCATAGAAAATACAAATAAAAGCACTTTCAAGTGCCTTGAATAAGCAATAATAGAGCTTGGAACCCATCTCCTTTTCGTTCATCTACTGATCCAGTTGGTAACCATAAATGCTGCCTTGGAAGAAACGCGCCACAGTTGTCCATTGGATCCTATATGTTTTTTTTGGCTCCTTGCAGGAGCGGACTGGGAATTTAAAATGGCCCTGGAAAAAACTATAAAAGTGGCCCCATTTTATGGGCGGAGTCAAAACAAGTGGGTGTGGTCAGATAATGTGGGTGGAGTTATAATAGACAAATTGTTGGTAGATGGCCTTATTAGCAAAAGATGTTCTTGTTTTGCATTAAGTGAATCTAATGTGCAAAGAATGTGACCTATCGATCAGTAAATGAGGCAAACACATGACCCGATAAGCCTTAAATACCTTTCCCCTGTGCCATACATGTACAATTCAGAGAAAGAATATATTGATACTGCCTCCTATGTACAAGAATAATGCTACAATAACACATTTAGAATAACACATTCAATCCTGCCTTCTATATAACTACTATAATACTGCCCCCTATGTACAAGAATATAACTGCTATAATACTGCCCCTATGTACAAGAATATAACTACTATAATTACTGCCCTATGTACAAGAATATAAACACTATAATACTGCCCCTATGTAACAAGAATATACTACTATAATACTGCCCCCTATATACAAGAATATAGCTACAATTAATAATGCCCGTATATACAAGCATATAACTACTATAATCCTGCCCCCTATATACAAGAATATAACTACTATAGTACTGCCCCTATACACAAGAATATAACTACTATAATACTGCCCCCTATGTACAAGAATATAACTACTATAATACTGCCCCCTATGTACAACAATATAACTACTATAATACTGCTCCGTGTGTACAAGAATATAACTACTATAATACTGCCCCTATGTACAAGAATATAACTACTATAATACTGCCCCTATGTACAAGAATATAACTACTATAATATGACATATACTGTATACACAGAAGTGAACATGAAAAAAATCAGTATTTATCATATACAGCTACAGAAAACACATGAGAGATCCATACCTATTGCATCCAGTGACATCAGGTGACGTATCCTTGGATTGCACTCGTTCCTCATCTTCTCCATTAGTTCCACCATCACCATGCCCCCTGCCCATCCCAGACATAGAATAATGCTCCCTGCCCACCCCAGACATATAATTAATGCCCCTGCCCGCCCCAGACATATATTTAATGCCCCCTGCCCTCCCCAGAAATAGAATTAATGTCCCCAGCCATAAAGTGAATGCCCCCTGCCTGCCCCAGATTTAGAATAATACCCCCTGCCCACCCCAGACATATAATTAATGCCCCCTGCCTGCCTCAGACATATAATTAATTTCCCCTACCTGCCCCAGATAAAGAATTAATGTCCCCATTCTATAATTTAAAAAAAAAAACATAATACGCACCTCTTCTTCTTTGGCGCAGGTTTCTTCCCGTCCTCGGTCTTCGGTAGCTTGGTGTAGAGGCGCGGGATAATGAGGTCACTGCTCTGCGACTCATACACCAAGCCGCAGAGCTACACGAAGCGCTGTTCAGCTGACATGGTACGTGTCAGCGCTCCTCCACGCTACACAGGTCGCGCAATGATGTCGATTGCATGACCTGTGCAGCTGCGTGTATAAACAGTGCTGCTCTCCGTCTGTGTACTGATTAATAGTACCTGCATCATATGATGCAGGTACTATACATTAAATCAAAAATTGTAGGGAGGGAGTGCGGACCGTCCCGGACCAGCCCCAGACCAACCCAGGACCGAAAATTCCCAGTGGGTACAAGGGCCAGTCCACCCCTTGCTCCTTGTGTGGACTAGAAGGAAGACAGATCCATAGTGCAAATTGCCCAAACCTCGTTAAATGCTTTAAAATGTATTTATTATACTCACAAATGTAGCAATGAAAGCAAGTTTCATTTGTCTGATGGGAAATATTATTTTTGTTGTCAAACTGCAGAAAGACTGAACCCAAAGTGTGTATAAATGTCAGTGAAAGCTGGTGGATGAAGTGTAATGGTTTGGGGAATATTTTCAACAGCAGGAGTTGGACCTCACACAGATACATGGCAGAGGAAATGCAAGTGTCTATTATAAACTTCTTCAACAACAAATGGTTTCTTGTCTTGTGTTTATCACTCAGTCAGCAATTTTTATGGTAGACAAAGCCCCCTGTCACACAGCAAAGCAGGAACAGCTTCCTTAAAATGGAAAACATTGAAACAGTTAAATGGTCAGCCCAGGTTTCTTACCTAAAACCCAAATAAAAGCTCTAAAGAATAGTGGACCAAAATCACACCAGAGCAGTGCGAGGAACTAGTGATGCCTAGTGGCTGCAAATGATCTGAATGCATTCAAAGTAAAGACCTGTACACTTCTTACTGAGTTGAGACTTTTGTAACCTTTTGAAACTTTACATATAATCTCCTGTGCTACAGTCATTCCTGTTTTATAATTATGATCATCACATGTAAAGCAAAAATGCAGCAAAATAAAGGTTTTATGTTAATATAGTAATGTTGATATCGGTTATTTTGTAAAACACGGGTGTACTTCTTACAAAAACAACTTCAAATGTTAATCAATGTAGATTACATTACTTATGAATAAATCAAGAGATTTCATATTGTCGTTTAATTTTGATTTCATATATGTAATTACGGAAGTCATCGCCGAGACAGAGGTGTATTTTGGAGAGTTCAACAAATCCTATTTTTTGGAGGGGTTAAAAAAATGGCAGGAACGTTGGGAGAGGTGTATCTTTCTAAAAAGGGACTATGTTGAAAAATATACATATATTTTTTTTTAAATGGCGTCTTCATTTTTAACAAGGGTCCTTATTGAACCACCCTCGTGTATATATATATATATATATATATAATATATATATATATATATATATATATATTAGCATATAAGGACATAGAATGAGTAAAAAGTGCGAGATTTGACAAGAGCCGGTGACACAATCAGCTCTCAGGACTTTTTGGGCCGCCCTGTGAATAAATTATATTACGGGTTAATTTGCACTTATTTTTCTCAAATAAGCAGCCATGCAAAGGGGAGGGAAGTAATAATCATCTTCCATCAGGTTGTCTGATGGTAGATGTCCTTTAAGGACAAGATCTGTATAGAGCTGTTATTTGAATTCTCTGTTAACTTGTTATCCTTCTGGGCATATAGAGATTCAGGACAGATTTCATAATAATTTTCAATTTAGGAGAGAGAAAGATGATAAAAAGAGCTATAACACATATACATAATTACTTTGTTTCCTTTATTTCCAAGAAAATGTGAGACAATTATTTCCCTTTCTGAAACAGTATTAACCCCTTTAGGTCTAAGCCATTTTAGGACCAGGCAAGATTTTTAAAATTTGCCCTATGTCATTATAGGAGGTTACAACTTTTTAATGCTTTAACATATCCAGGGAATTTTGATTTTGTTTTCTCGGCACACATTGTACTTCAAAGAAATAGAAAAATTTTGATGATATCTTTTGTGTTCGGTTATGAAAAAAATGGAAATTTGGCAATAATTTCTAAAAATTATTAATTTTCAAAGTTCTTAATTATCTGCTTTTCACTCAGATAGTCATAGCATCCAAGTAACTTTATAACTAACATTTCCCAAATGTCTGCTTTATATTGTCAAGTGTGTTAACCATTTAGATGTTTCACAGAGGTTAAAACAAAATGGAGATGTAATTTACAAGCTATAATTTTTTTTTAGACAATGTATTAATTTTGGGTAAAAATTAAACTGTCACAAAGTATTAAATAACAAAAAACTCCAAAAAGTCTGATACCCAATTTCTACCAAGTATGAGGAAGCATACTATATTTTCATAATATAGAACTCATTGGGGCTTATTTACTAAGGGTCCTGCGGTCCTGAGATTTAGAAGGGGATTGTGTCGCATGCGATCAGATTTTGGCTTTTATGCACCAGAAATCAGGGGTGGGCCGTCGCTGATCCAACGTATTCAAACAGAGCGAAGGATTTAACTTAAAAATTGTGTCACAAGCCATGCACTTACATGCACTGGGAGGAAGATGGTGAACTCCGGCGGACCTGAGCAGGGAAGCAACACATGTAGGATATTGGGCGCACAATCTTCTTAAATCACGGCACAGTGCATTGCACTTTCGGGATCTCCTCCATGCCAGGTAAGTACCTTATATACTCGAGTATAAGCCTAGTTTTTCAGCACAAAATTTGTGCTCAAAAACCCTTAAACTCGGCTTATACTCGAGTCAACTAAAAACATAAAGACAAAACTCACCTTTCTGACATCACCCATAGGTCCTCTTCTGGCTGAGACAGTCTGAGACAGAAGAGGACCTATGGGGGACGTCGAGGAAAGATGGTACGTGTTATTTTTTTCTTCTACAGGGGCTGGGTAGGCTGTATGCTACAGGGGTTGGGCAGGCTGTATGCTACAGGGGCTGGCAGACTATATACTGGAGGTGTACCAAGCATTTCCCACCCTCGGCTTATACTCGAGTCAATTGGTTTTCCCAGTTTTTTGTCTTGAAATTAGGGGTCTCGGCTTATACTCGGGTCGGCTTATACTCGAGTATATACGGTAAATATGCCCCATTTTGTGAGAAATTAGCCTTTTTTTGCATGCTATGTAACAATGGGCATAACTTTTACATTTTTTTGTTTACAGAGCTGTTTTAGAGTATACTTTTTGCGGGACAAGCTGTACTTTTTCTTAGTATCATTTTTGGGTAAATCTTACTTTTTGATCACTTTTTATGCGAGGTCAGATGTGAAAATTTCTATATTTTTTTGGCGTTTTTTTACAGCGTTCACAGTACAGGTTCTGTAACAATTTTATTTGATTGTACATGCTGTTACGGACGTTGTGGGTGATTTTTACTTTTTATGTTTTGGTTGATTATTGCATGGGATGGGGGACAGCAGGGGACTTTTATTGTTTTTTAAGAATATTTTTAATTGCACTTTTTTAATATTAACAAGTGATCATTAGAATGAAGTATCTGTATGTTTTAAAGTGCAAAACTTAAACAAGCCATGGGTTAGGAACTTATTCTTTATATTTTGCCTATGGCCATTCATTTTTGCATGTAAATTCTGGGTTGTCCGTACTACATAGTGTTGCTGACTAGAGATGGGCGATAACAATTCGGAATTTGTTCAGAATTTCAGGAAAACTTCGTTAGTTTAGTTTACGGTGATTCATGGGACCAATTTTTTTTCCTCCTCTTTATTAGCAAAATGGGCAGGAGCGCAACTTGTTACATGGGGCAGAGAACTCTGGGAAGAAGGATGGAACACCCCATCACATGTGCAGGCATATAAGCCAATCAGCGACTGGCAGGCTTATGTGATGTCATTTCACACTGCTTGTGCTGTCTCTAGCTGCTTGTAATCAGTAGCTGATGTCAAATCCACATAGTTGGTGGAGTGATTTTTGCTCAAAGTCCAGGGTGTGATTTTGGGGAATCAGTATACCCAAAATTTCAATCCTTTTTTATTGCTAAATTTGATAGCAAGAAATCCGTGTCAAATTCACAGTTCATTAACTAATATGTCAGACAGAAAGGTGGCAGGTGGAGCAGCCAGAGGTCGCAGAACAGTAAGGGGACGTTGAAGCAGGGGTGACTCAGTGAGGCCAGAACTGCCCGTGTCATCTAGTGGCAGTGTGTTGATCAAGAACCCAAAGGTTCTCGATTGGTTGACTAGGTCACCCACTTCTTCCTAAATGACATCTGACAACCCCAGCCAAGAGCCCGTGGGTTTGTCAGATACAACCTTTAGTTGGCATGGCCCAGGAGCAGGTCAGCGGCCCTTACCTCTCCTCAACCAGCCTCTGTCCAGATAATTTCCCTCAGCCAGAGATCTACTAGGTGTTCTGGGCTCAACATCACTATACAGTGAGGAGGAACTCTGTGAGGACAGTCAGCAGCTGCTTGGCAGTGAAGAGGTGGGACAGAAATCCGCTGCTTCATGCAGTAAGAAAGAAAGTAGAGATGTGGAGAGTGGTACGGGAGGTAATGTTGCACTTGCAAGTAGTCAGGCTGTTCATACTGAGACCAATGAGGAGAATATCAGTGACAGGGAAACACAAATCGATGATGATGTAGGCGATCGAACTTGGGAGCCGGGTGAAGTAAAGGCTTCATCATCATCGTTGGGAGAAGAGGGTGTCAGCACTGAAGCGGGCAGCAAGTTGCTACTGTGGCCATGATTCAGCAGGGTGGCAGCAGTGCGAGGATGGGAGCCAAACGGCCGTGGGGTATAAAACCCGCTTCGCAGATCCAAGTAAGCAGTGGCACAGGGGCTCAGCTAGGCAGCAGTGGTAATAGTTGTTGCAGACTGTTGGCGGTAAAATCCCATGGCCTGGGGGAAACGGGACTCAGATTTGGTGATCAATCCTGCCACCGCAGCAACAGCAGCGGCACCAAGTGGAACACATGCCATTTCAGCCAGTCAAGGCTCCAGCCGAAGGTAGCTGTTTGTCTTGGACATTATTTCCCCGTCTAGATGCTCCTGCTCCTCTCTACGCATGGCGGCAGCTGTCATTGAATGAGGCGATTACAAAGAGACAACTGTATGCACCCAGTCATCCTAAGGTGCAGAAGCTGACCTTTTAAAGTTGTTGGTACTGCAGTCCCTCCCTTTCCAAGTAATGGAATATTCACTCTTTAGAGAACTGGAGAGGTGGAAAGTTCTAAGATGAAATTTCTGTTTCAAAAAGGCAGAACCAGCCCTTCACAAATATGTAGAACAGAAGGTGGGCAAGTCCTTGAGCTTATCGTGTCTTCCAAGGTGCTGCTCCATCATACCACATGTGCAGGGCACAGTGGTGTCACGCAGTTCAACACCTGGTTTGCCTGGGTGAACGAAGTCAGACAGGGGAGGAACTGCTCCGCGACATGCAAGAAGAAATCAATCTGTGACTGCAAATTGGAACCATGGTGATAGACAATGGGAGGAACATGGTGCCCACGCTGCACCGAGGAGGGATGGATGATGTGCCTTGCATGGTGCATGTTTTCAATCTGGTTGTCAACAGGTTCCTGAAGTCTTCCACCCATATGCAAGACATTGTAAAAATGGCCAGGAAACTGTGCATGCACTTCAGTCATTCTTACAAAGCCAAATCACACCCTCCTCGGGTTGCAGCGGCAGTTGGCTTCCCCCAACGTAGGCTGATATGTGATGTTTCCACCCATTTGCATTCAGGCCTTCATATGTTATACCGCTTGTCTGAAAAGAGAAAAGTCATTAATGAGCCACTGGCAGCTCATGAGTGACACCTGCCATTTGCTCAGGCCCTTTGAAGAGGCTATGTTATTAGTCAGTTGCCAGGACTTTGGTATGAATAACGTACTTCCACTGCTTCATGTCATGGAACAGATGCTGCAAAATCTGTCTGGTCAGGGCACTGGAGAAGCGGCGACTACATCTTATGGCCACATGAGTCCGGTGGGTGCTGAACTGGAGGAGGAGGAGGAGGACATTGAAGCACAAGCAGAGTCTGGTGAAATTAGTGGTTTTTACACTCAGCTGACAGGAGGATCATGAGCATACGGAGTAGGTAGAAGACAAGGCAGATGACCCAGAAGCACCGTGGCAGTATACATTGGAGATGGAGGCTGGAAATCCTTCAGAGTCACTTGTGCAGCATGCTGCTTTGCCTAACTAGTGACAGCAGAATGTTTAACATCCAGCATAGAGATGACTTTTGCCTCTCCACCCTCTTGGACCCTCACTACCCTCACAATGGGTGCCTTTTTTCCAGCTGACGAAAGGGAGGTACAACTGGTGTACTATAGAGAAATACCGTGCAGACCGTTGACCGCTGCCTTTGTGTGCCATTGTCCATCCTCTGTCAGTTCTGACCAGGGGATTCCTGGCAGCCATCTCTCAATTATTACTGCCACGGCTGCTGTGGGGAGATGGGGGGGGGGAGGTAGGAGCAGTAGCATCTCCATCAGTAGCAGCTTAAGTCTGGAGTCCTTAATGAGCAGCTTCCTTCACCCGCCTAGTGAGGAGGGCCT
Organism: Engystomops pustulosus; assembly: GCA_019512145.1. Taxonomy (NCBI): domain Eukaryota; kingdom Metazoa; phylum Chordata; class Amphibia; order Anura; family Leptodactylidae; genus Engystomops; species Engystomops pustulosus. The sequence continues at coordinate 47,243,202 of CM033649.1, forward strand.
ACTTGGACAGCACTCTACTACCCCAAGTATCCCCTGCAGTACTGAGCAGACAAACTTGCTTTGTGGTCACAACTTGCGGAGTTTCCAGTAGAGAAGCTGTCCTGCCTGGTCGGAAGTGTGGCATCAGAGTGTCCTCTTGTCCATCCGTAATGCTGAGAGAATGACCTTTGTCAAGATGAATCAGGCGTGGATCGGCCAGGATTTCAACACACCAATGCCAGATCGGATCAGCCATGATACCTCCCTCAAACGTTGAAATATGAGTCTGGATTCTATCTACCTGCCTTTGCCACTACTTTGATGCTGCCACCCGCTTCATGCCACACATCTGCTGCCAGCTGCTCCATCTTTACCAGGGACTGGAATTGTCAACCAACTCCACATTCTGTCATTGTGCCACTTTCTGACTTCCTGCAGACCTCCTGTCGGCACCTCCACACTCTGTCATTGTGCCACTCTGTGGCCTACCATGTTGCTGCCACCTCCAAAATTTGTCATTGTGCCACTCTCTGACCTCCTGCTGCTGCTGCTGCTGCTGCCTCCACTTCCACACTCTGTCTTTGTGCCATACTGTGGCCTACTATGTTGCTCCCACCTCCAGATTTTGTCATTTTGCAACTCTCTGGCCTCATTCTGCTGCTACTGCTGCTGCCCACCTACACACACTGTGATTGTGCCACTCTCTGACCTCCTGCTGCCGCCACCTCCACACTTTGTCATTGTGCCACTCTGTGGCCTTCCATGTTGCTCCCACCTCCAGAATTTGTCATTGTGCCACTCTCTGACCTCATGCTGCTGCCACCACCTCCACACTCTGTCATGATGCCACCTTCTGGCCTACCATGTTGCTGCCACCACCAGAATTTGTCATTGTGCTACTCTCTGACCTCATGCTGCTGCCACCACCTCCACACTCTGTCATAGTGCCACAATGTGGCCTACTATGTTACTGCCTGCTCCAGAATTTGTCATTGTGCCACTCTGTGGCCTACGCATTCTGCTGCCAACTGACCGCTGTCTCCGCTGACCTCTGTGGAGAGATTCTAAGAGCAGCAGCTGTCATGTGCATGTCATACTAAAGCACAGCATTGTTTGAAGACCAAACCACGTTCCCTATGCATATTTGAGCATGGCACAACATTTTACAAAACCCTACAGACTCTCTGTAGCCAAAATATTCCTGTTTTTTAGCGGTCAGGTCAAAATGAATTTGGGCGAATCAAATTTTTTTAAAATTCACACATTCACCATCTCTAGTTATAACCAATTATACTGACATATGTCAGATTCTAAAATACAGTAGTGTCTGGTCACAAAGGCATCGTTGGCAAGGAATTAATGTTGCTCTTTATAAAATCATAATAATGTGATATGAGAATAATAATACTAACTTTAGTTTTCTTTTGCATCCACTCCAGCTCAGCTATGTATGTCTTATAAACCAGTGCTTATTACTACATGTCTCACTAGTGATTTGTATAATGGCAAAAATATGTCCCTATCATGAGCATCCATACCTCTTCTGTTACATCCCATGACTGTATTTTCCATAGCTTCAGTTGACTGACACTGATCACTAAAGCTTAGGTTACTGTCAACCAATACACCCAAGTGGTCTTCTTCTGCTGTACTTTGATCCAGTGTTCAGTAGCCGTTCTACATAATTGTATATTTAGTTTCTGTGGCCCAAGTCCTCTTGGGAACTATTTGTGAAAAATGCTTCACAAACATTTTACAACTAATTTACAGCACAAGTGTTTTCAAATGGAATGATTTGCATATGTTCCCTGCAATTATTTTGGCAAATGTTCCTTGCTAATGTTATAAAAAGTAATTTTAACCTACTTGACAAAAAATGCAATCATGCAAATAGATAACAGCTCATAATCACAGCGTTCAACCTCAGAGATGATGCAAACATACACATATTCATCAGCACACTAATAGAGAGATGTTTCCACTTCATAACTATGCAGATTCTCACAGTTTTATTGCTTTCTTTATGGATAAAAATAAGCAGTTTCCTTTTGAATTGGAATTTCAAAAATATCTAAAAATTCAGCTGTGATGTTTCAGATATGCAATATTAAGAAATCAAATATGTCATCTTTTGCACAATTGTATTGTAGAAATAATTCTGACAGTGAATATTTTAGCAAGAACTTATCTGATGCCAAGTAAAAAAAAAAAGTCATTGGGGGATTTATTACTCCATTGGAAGGCGTTTATCTTTATTTTGACTTGTTCTTTTCTTTTTGCACTTTTTTAATTTTTTTTTTGTGCCTTTTTGGGAGTATTTGCCCTTTTCTTTTGCACGTACATCAGGGTGTTAAAGGGGTTTTCCCACTAAAGAAAATTCTCACATCTCAATCCACTAGTGATGTTAACACAATAAAGATCATTTTAACCCCTTACTTTACAATTTACTCAGTTGTATTACTGTTTTAGCTCCCATCACTTTTCTGTGTGTGGGGCCTCTCTAAGCAGACACATCGGGATTAAAACAGAACAGTTCTAGTTACCCATGGCAACCAATGAGAGCTCAGTTTTCATTTTCCCACAGCTGTTTGTAAAATTAAAACCGAACTCTGATGGGCAACTGGAACAGTTTTACCTCAGATGATAAATCTGCCCCATCTAGTTTATCCATCTAGTTGTGGGTGGTGACAATGTGGTCAGATTATCAGGGTACAAAGTGTATATGCACTTTAATCTGGCTTCTGTACTATCATACTGACACATAGGGGCTCATTTACTAATGTCCGCACTTTCGTCGGACATCCCGGCGATTTCCATTTTGTGCCACTGGGACAAGGATTTAAAAGGGGTTTTTGGTGCAATCGCGCTGGCTTTCATGTGACACAAATGCAACACAAAATTCTGTCCCAAGCAAAGCACTAACATGCACCGGGAAGAAGAAGGTGAACTCCGATGGACCTGATCGAGGAAACGACACATGCAGGATCGGGCGCACAATCTTCATAAATCGCAGCAGACATTATCCTCATTGGACAGTCCGGACCAAATCCTGACTGATAGCAGTCCATTCTTGCACAATCAATGATTGCATTTTGTCACAATATGTTGGTATTTGTTTGTCCACCCGTCTCTTGATGATTGACCACAAGTTCTCAATGGGATTAAGATCTGCGGAGTTTCCAGGCCATGGACCCAAAATCTCTAGGTTTAGTTCCCTGAGCCATTTAGTTATCACCTTTGCTTTATAGCAAGGTGTCCCATCATGCTGGAAAAGGCATTATTGATCACAAAATTGCTCTTGGACGGTTGGCAGAAGTTGCTCTTGGAAGATATTGTGGTACTATTCTTTATTCATGGATGTGTTTTTAGGCAAGACTGTGAGAGAGCTGATTCCATTGGCTGAGAAGCAAACCCACACATGAATGGTTGCAGGATGCTTTACAGTTGGCATGAGGCAAGACTGGTGGTATCACTCACCTTGTCTTCTCCAAACAAGCTGTTTTCCAGATGTTCCAAACATTCCAGAAGGGGATTCATCAGAGAAAATGACTTTACCCCAGTCCTCAGCAGTCCACTCCCTGTACCTTTTGCAGAATATAAGTCTGTCCCTGATGTTTTTTCTGGAGCTAAGTGGCTTTTTGCTGCACTCCTTGACACCAGGCCTTGCTCCATGAGTCTCCGCCTTACAGTGTGTGCAGATGTACTCACACCTGCCTCCTGCCATTCCTGAGCAAGCTCTGCACTGTTGGTAGCCCGATCCTCAAGCTGAAACACTTTTAAGAGACGGTCCTGGTGCTTGCAGGTCCTTCTTGGGCGCCCTGGAGCCTTTTTGGCAACAATGGAACCTCCCTCCTTGAATTCCTTGATGATGTGATAGATTGTTGACGTGCAATCTTTCTAGCTGTGATACTCTTCCCTGTTAGGCCAGTTTTGTGCAGTGCAGTGCAATGATGACTGCACCTGTTTCTTTAGAGATAATCATGGTTAACAGAAGAGAAACAATGATGCCAAGCACCAGCCTCCTTTTAAAGTGTCCAGTGGTGTGATTCTTACTTAATCATGAGAGATTGATCTCCAGACCTGTCCTCATCAACACCCACACCTGTGTTAATGCAGCAATCACTGAAACGATGTTAGCTGCTCCTTTTAAGGCAGGCCTACCATGAAGTTGAAATTTGTTTGGGGGGAAAAAGTTCCTTTTCTAGGCAAATATTGACTTTGCAATTAATTGCTGTTTACAACATTGCTGTTTCACTCTTTATAACATTCTTGAGTATATGCAAATTGCAGTAGACCTGCAAACCTGATGCAGTAGACTTTGTAAAAAATTACATTCGTATCATTCTCAAAACTTTTGGCCATGACTGTACAGAGGAATGAAAGTGATGCAACACTGAAGCCAAGAAGGGCTGATTGCTATATGGTGCTGAATCGACAATACATGGATGAATGGAGGTGTAATATCAGGGTATAGTAGTACATTCATCTATATCTGCAAGCCAGAGCTATGAAAGTGATTATTAACACCATTGTCAAGGTCTGGGGGTCTCAAGGAATGAAATCTAATAAAGTAAGCTTTATCTCTGGAAGAAGAACCTGAGGTTGTCTGTCCTGGATTAGTACCTGGTTGAGTGGTATAAAGTGCACTGGCTATGATTCAACATCATCATAGATTCATATGAATCTTGTCACAACACCCTTATGGTGCTAGAACCAATCAAGGGCGTGATTGGCATGACGGTTTAGATGAACTCGGAACCCAACTTCTTAATGGACCCACTTAACACTAGTGAAGAACTGTGAAGAAATCTTAAGCCATTCTCATCAACTGCATTTCTGCCCATCTTCTTCAAACAACTAATTTCAATAGTGTGAGGTAAGCATAACGTGCAACCGAGTCATAGTCTGAACAGCTCTGTTTCTGCCTTTTTTTCTTTCCATAATACAACCCTCCTAGCTGATGCCCTTTTTCGATTCTGTATGTTTCATTTTTCACTCCCATAGCAAATCTATAACTTTTGTTTAGTTTTCCATGTAAAGAGCCGTATGATGGCTTGTTTTCTTTGTACAAATTGCACTTTGCATTGACACAATTTAAAATCCATGCGATGTACTGGGAAGCGGGAATTTATTCCAAATGCAGTGAAATGGTGAAAAAACACATTGCAAACCATTTTCTTGTTTCACCATTTGCCCCAATTAACATGTGTTCTTTATTAGATAGCGAACACTAAAATGCTCGGGTTACATCGTTATTCGAGACGAACTTTTTCCATGCTCGAGTGCTCGTCTCGAATAACGAACCCCATTGAGTCAATGGGAGAACTCGAGCATTTTTTCAAGGGACCAAGGCTTCTGCACAGGTGAAGCTTGGCCAAACACCTGGGAACCTCAGAAAAGGATGGGAAACACCACGAATGGACAGGAACACAGGGGCAGCATGCATGGATGCCTCTGAGGCGCATAATCGCCCATTATGCCAAATATGGGCAACAGCATGCCATGACATGACAGAATGAAGCTGATACCATCTAAAACATCCAATAATTGACCCTGACACTATAGGGGACGGCATGCAGAGGCAGCGGCAGCAGGCTAGAGATGTCATGGCGACATACCCAAATGGACTCAGCTTCAAACCAATGGGTGGCAGAGAGGAACCAAAGGAGGTGAGCAGAAGCGCTCAAATAATATCGGTACATGATAAAAGTTTGCCAGTATATTTTGTGGATTACACGCAGGGTGGCGACAAAGTTAACATGGAAGCCATGAAACAACCAAATTCTGCCTGACCAGCTCGTTTGATAAGGGGACCATGTATGGAGGCAGTGAACTATTAGTAGATTAAAGGTGCTGCAGTTAAAACTATGTTAGTTGGATCTTGGCATGAGCTGCGCTCCGCGGCCAGGCGAGCTTTCGCCAATCCAAGCCCCTGTCTATAGCTACTCCCCAACACACACTTCTAGAACCTTTTGTATAAGATCAAGTGTAGTAGCGTTCTTATAAGTTTAGGATATGCGGGTGAGGGGAATGTAACATGCGCAAGAAGCGCTGAAATAATATCCCTAAATGATAAAAGTTTGCAAGTTAATTTTGGGATACACAGCAGGTGGGCGACAAAGTTAACAAACTTTGATGTGGAATGCCCTGTAATAGCTCTTGGGCGGTGTGCCTTTTATCGCCTAGGCTCAGCAGTTTTTCAGCCACCGCCTGCTGTCGCTTAGCGACGGCACTGCTGCTGTGCCTAGAGCTCCTACTGATGGCGCCATGCCCACTGATGTTAATTCGGGGAGAGAGGAGGTGGAGGAGGGGTGGGAGGAGGTATAGTAGCCTTTGAGACCTGGACCGAGGTAGGCCCCGCAATTCTCTGCGTCGGCAGATATGACCAGCCCAGGGTCAGACTCGGTCCCAGCCTGCACCAAGTTTAATGTAGTAGCGTTCTTATCAAGTTTGGGATTGGCGGGTGACGGGAATGTAAACAGATCGCAAGAAGCGCATGATGCGCATGGAGCTGGCTTTCCGCTGCCAGGCGCTTTCGCCATCCAAGCCCCTGTCTCTAGGCTTCTCCCCAACAGCACTTCTAGAACCTTTTGTATAAGATCAAGTGTAGTAGCGTTTCTTATAAGTTTAAGGATATGCCGGGTGAGGGGAATGTAAACAGATGCGCAAAAGCGCTGAAATATACCCTAAATGGTAAAAGTTTGTGCCAGTATATTTTGTGGATAACACAGCAGGGTGCGAACAAAGTTTAACAATTGATGTGGAATCCTGAAAACAACCAAAATATTCTGCCTGACACACCTCGTTTGAGTAAAGGGACGATGTATGGAGGCAGCTATATGGAACGACGTTTTGGAGGTAGCAATGGAGACACGGTGGAGCTGCTTAATGGAACAATTTAATTTGGATAGTGCCTGTATGTGGCAGTCCCAAACATTTTTTCAAAACCAAGGGAGGCAGGTAGGTGGCCCTCCAGTACAATGGGATAAGTTGAGTGCCTTATTGTGGCAGTCCCACAAAATGTTTTCAAACCAGAGGAGCAGGTAGGTGCCCTCCAGTAAAATGGAATAGATGAGTGCCTGTTGTGGCAGTCCCAAAAATTGTTGCAAACCAAGGAGCAGGTAGGTGGCCCTGGCAGTAACATGGAATAGAATTGGTGCCTGTAATGTAGGCAGCCCAAAATTGTTCAACCATAGAAGCAGGTGGTGGCCCTGCAGTAAAATGGAATAGATTTGAGTGCCTGTATGGTGGCAGTCCCAAAAATTGTTTCAAACCAGAGGAGCGGTAGGGTGCCCCCCAGTAAATGGAATAGATTGAGTGCCTGTGGGATGTGGCATCCACAAAAATTGTTTCAAACCAGAGGAGCAGGTAGGTTGGCCCTGCAGTAAATGGATAAGATTGAGTGCCTGTATGTGGCAGTCCCGCAAAATTTTTTAAAACAGAGGACCGGGTAGGTGGCCCGTCCAGAAAAATGTTAAATAGGATTGAAAGTGCCGTTAACAATGTGGCACTCACAACAATTGTGTTGCAGAGTAATAGTACCGAGGGGGGGGGGGAAAGGGGGGGAGAGAAAAAAAAAGGGGAAAAAGGTTCAAACAGACTGAACAAACTAAGGTAATTTTGCCACTGCCAGAAAAATAAATGCATGAAGTAACTATAATCCAGAGCCAGTGGGGGGCCTGTGCAAAAAATAGCCATTTACCTCGTCTTGTAGAGAAAAAACAATAGACAAAGCGAGTGAGAAGGAAAAGAACAAATATGAGGAGGAGGCGTGATCAAGATATAGTTAGGGTTTGAGCGCTTTTAACCTTCACGCGGGTGGAAGATTTGGAGAAATTCCTGAGACCAATGGCCCCAGGTCTTTAATATATAAAAAGTTGCACATATTGTGCATTTTAATAAGTGCTTGCATACCGTCAAAAAGCGCTAGTCAAAAGTCGAGCAAGGGAGGGGACGTTGTAGACGTCTTATCGGTTGGACTGAGAACGTAAAGCCCACTCAAAAGAAGAAACACAAAAAAGGGGGGGAAAGGGGGGGGGGGGAAAGGGGGGGGGAGGGGGGGCAGAAGAGAAAAGCGGGGGGAGAGAGGGCAATCTTCAACATTAAACGCAACCCTCAAAAAATCGTTGGAAAGGAGGGGGGGAAAAAAAAGGAAAACCAGTGGTACTCTGAGTATCGTTGAACTTTCTGAGTTGTCAAAAGGAACCAAAAAAGGACGAAAGAAAGGCGGTCCAATAAGTGCTTACGTTCTGCCAGTGGGGTCTTCCGGGACAAAGAATGTTCCAGAGCATTTAAACCCAGTAGTTTAAATAGGTAAGCTGTGTTATCATTTAGGAACATAATTTATGGGGTCCGGGGAAAGACAAATAAACTACGAGAGGGGGGGAAAATTTAAGCAATAAGGGAAAAGCTCCCGCGGGGGTCGGCAGGGAGGAAAAACACATGCTTTGCGAAATGTAAGAAGAATCCCCTGACAAAACATGGCCTCGCTCGGAATGGGAAAGGCCGATGACTGGTGACAGGTGGACAGTGTTACATTGGCTGGGAGTGACAATAAAGCTGGTATGCAAAAGCCGTTATGATAGAAGTCTGGTACCCTTAAAAAAAGCAGTGCCTGTAGACGAAGTGGGGGCTGCCAAAAATGCTCGCCTAGCGTGGCTACAAACCTCGGGGGGGAAGAAATACTACGAGAAAAGAGATGTCCCGGGGGGCAGGACTACGGTGTGCAAAAAAGAAAAAGATCGGAAACGAAATCGATGGGAAACAAAATGGCCGGGAAAAAAGCTAGGCGCGAAAAGAAAAAACAAAACTGTCGAGAAGGGAAATCTGTTCAGCTTGTGTCAGCAAAAAAAAACAGGGCCGGGGGGAAAGATGTACCTGGTATTAAAGCATCATGGGGGGAAGGGGCATCTCACACGGATCCTTTCCTCTCCAGGTATGAGATGTGGGGGGAAGACTTTTTTTAAATCTTGTAACGCAGGGGGAGGACGGGTGGGGGTCCGAGGAGACGTGAAAACAGGAGGGAAAACAAGCCCAAGTAAAGGGTCGGTGCTGGGGGTATAGGGGGGGTAAAGTGTCTTATGCTGAAAACGGAGCGCGGGTCCAGCGGTATAGTCAGCCTAGCATGGGCAAATCTGCCATAGCTTACGCCAAGTGAACCAAACAAATGGCTGTAAAGAATAATCACGGGGGGAAAGGAAATAACACCGACTGGGGGGGGAAAAAGGAAAAAATTCACGACAAGAAGGGTGAGTGCGCCAAAAAAAAATCCCAGGCGGGAATGCGACTGGAAAAGAGGAGCAAAAGGGGGTGTGTGCACTTGGACGCTGTCCATAATTCCTTCCCCTCCTCCATCCACTGGGCGCAAAAGGTCCTCCCAAACAAAAAGAGTCCTGCTATAAGGGGGCTGGGGGGGTTTTGGGCTTCTGCCGCCCCTAAAGGGACAGAGAAAAACGCTGAGCAGGTGTGAATATCCGTCAACAATGGTCGGGCCACAAGGGGGCCCTCATCGGGGGGGAACTTATGTCGGTCGCCAGAAAGAGACATTGCTACGGCCGAATAAAAACACTCTTCCTAAGGGTTCCTCCTCATCCTCATCGCACCTCCACGCTCGAAAAATGAGGCCAAGGGGAGAGAAGAAAAAGGAAAAAAGGAGAAAAAGAAGAAGAGATCGCAAGATCAACATATATTTATGAAGCGCGGAGGATAAATAAAAACAACCATCAAGTGGTCTAAAGGATTGGGGCATATCGACCAAAGGGTGTAATAGTTCTCCCCCGTCTCTTGTGACAAAAGAGCTCAGAGGAAGGGAGAAGAAAAGAAAGCGTGCACGACAAATGAAATGGGCGATAGGAAGCTGACCAGAAGAAGTTTTAATACAACAGGAAGGGGGGAAAAAAGACATGGGAGGGTGAAAAAGGGAAAGGAGGAAAAAAACTTCAAACCCAAGCCCTTGGGGGAAAAAGAAAAAAAGTAAAAAAAAAAGAAAGCCCAGCTGGGACAGATTGGTGAGAAGCAACAGATGTATAGCGTGGCAAAAAAAAAACTTCCGCCAAGCTGTACGCATACTGTGTTGAAACTACCTCAAAGAAGTATACTCACACGAAAGCATATCACAGGTGGGTGCAGACAATCGCAGCGTCGCAGCGAGAAAAAAAGGGAAGGGGGGGTCCTCATTGTAGACGATTGAGGAAGCCTGACTGAACCTGGATAGGGCGCAGTTCTGTTGGAAGTTGAACATCATGGCGTCTACCATCGACTCTCGCATGCATGGTAAAACCTTGGATAACATGGTGTGGCAGTGGAGTGGTGTGGGTGTCGAGTTTCCACACCGGGGTCGTGGGCGGGTGACGGGGGAAAGGTCTCATGAAACTTCTGCCTAATACATACTTGGCCATTTAGCAGCCCACAGCGGCAGCTCTTAAGGGAGCAGCGGGGCCCTGAGGGGGGACCGGAGATGTGCCGAGGGGAAAGGACTCTTGACACCTGTGCTATCTCCAGCCGGCCGTAAACGGGGGTCTATAAACATAGCTTCTATCTTTCTAATATATATCGTATCCAATCAAATCAACACTTTGAAAGTGCGCTCTCGGCCTATGACCGATACATGATACATTTTGCTACCATCCAGCTCCTCATTCCCGTCCTCCCCTCGACTCGCCATCCCTATCCTACCTCCCCCCTGACTCTATTGTCTGAGAAATGTCCTTCCTGTCTATATTGTTAGATGGCATGCTTTCTCCACGACATGGCGATGCACCTGTCTGTCGTGTTCAGCTTGGGATAAATTATATCTTTCTCGAGATCCTTGACTGTGTGGCAGGTTCATAGGCGGGTGTGGCCGGACAAATCGCTTCAGAGTCTGCGAGTTTTAACCCTTAATATTTGTCATCATTGTTCTTTACTGTTCCTTGAAAATGTGGGGGTGCTACGAAGAGAACAAGGAGAAGGGTGTTATTTCGTTGAACTCGTAGCGCGGAGTTCATGAAGGGATCTTGGGTATGAACAAGAAGTGCGGTACGTCTGGGGTGTATGAAGATCATGGAGCTTAGGTGGGGGGTATTGGAAGGGGGGAGTGCGTCGTAGTCGATTGTGCGGCCAAGGCAACCAGGCGTAACCTAGAAAATGCCCTCCAAACGGAAGACGGGAAGCGGAGCTCGTTTCGCACACTAGGGAAAACGCAAAACAACGAAAAGAAAGGGGGAGGGGAAAACTGGGGAAAGACGGGGGAAGGGGGAGGAAAATACATGGACAATCAAAAAAAACGACAAAAAAAACCCACCCCGGTACCTCCTTGTTGTGTCACCTCTTCTTTATCCAAGGCAATATTCCAAATGCGGCCGGCCTGATGAATTAGTCGAGAGCCGTGCAATCTACAAAAGTGGCTGGTTGTGGTGCAAGGGGAACACACGCCTAAAGGAGGTTGGCTAGAACCCGCAAAAAAAAACATGAATAAGGCCAAGGGAACGTGTCGTCGCAAGGGGGGGTAATAGAGAACGATGATGTACCTTCTCCCATCCTAGACCTTCATCCCACATATTATACTCAATGCATACGTCCTCGGTTATGGCCGCCCTGGGTTTTACCTTGGCACAACGTGTGAAAACCATTCTATTTCCACTCGTAGGACGCAGTGTCCCCCGGAAAGGGGGAGAGAAAGGAAGCTCGTCTATTTATCTGCACGCTCCTTTGACCCTCTTATTCCTAACCGGGTGTAGCTCGACATCGTACACTCCGCACTCGTGAGCCTGATTGCTTTTCTCCCCACCTGGAGGTCATCAGGACAGCAGGCGAAAGGAGGATAAGGAGTTAATCTTTAGGGGGCTGTAGTCAGACCCCAATGAGGCAGAGCGGGTAAGAGAAATGGTTTGCAATCAGAGAAGCTAAGAGTTGGGGGATAACGGACCTCTCAGTGCGTCCCGTACAGAGAGCTGCCTGTGTGACATCATTCCCACTCATCCGAAAGTTCACTAGACCGCCTCAGTATTTAGATTCGACCATGATGCACGGAGGAGTTCTCATGCAAAGGAGACATCCGCATAGAACCCCTCGTCGTCATGCACCGAACACATTCAAGGATTTTTGGACTCAGAACATGGAGCTACGGGAGATCTCCTGTAGAGGGTGAAGATCTCGTAGCCTTCCCTCGAAATCCAGGTGATACGCTCTCCATTTAGTCCATATTACGCACGTATGGTTTAACTGCGTCCAAGTGAATGTTCCTCCCCCTAGCCGTATTGAAGACCCTATAGAGATTGAGTCCGATCCATCAACACTGCTATCAATAGTGCAATGAGGAGAGCGTTGGTAAATAAGTAGTGCTCGACTAAGGCATAGGATTTGTAGATCACCTGAGGGGACCACGAACCGACTGCGGTTTTCGGTTGAAATAGAAGTAACTGGTAGAGGTGTTTTATGGGTATTGCGTTTAATTCTTAATTTTTGGTAGCTACCTCAACTATCTCTTATTCTTGTGGACGACGTCAGGGACTATTTCCATTGAGAGATGCTGATGCTGCGGGGAAATGTAGGGAAAGGATTCCTCCACAATCCATTTCAAGTATCGTCTCCCTGCTTGGGGGAGAGGGCGTCTCAGCCCGACTCGATTCGCACTGAGCCGTCTTGCGACGTGATCTCCGCTTTGGAAGTACGGTCCTGCTCGGGACGATCTGAAACGTGATCCCTGAGGGATACGGTATCTTGGCACACTCTTTTTGCATCGCAAGGACCTGGTCGGCCCAATGCAGTATCCTAGCTAGGAACTATTGACTAACTGATGATGGACGGCAAGTAGATCAATGGACGCGTCCTGGAGGAAATCATGAATTCTCAATCATTGGTGACGGGCGTCTGCTGTCGATAGTAGTGCATTGGAAAGGATTAAGAAACGGACACGTTGTCAGATGAATGAAACTTCCTAGGTGACAGGGGGTGTTTCATGAGGGGGGAGGAAGTGTGACCGAAACGCCCAGACTAGAGGGAAAAATAAAGGAGAGAGAAGCGGGGAGGGGGGGGGGGCGGGTGAGCGGGGCTGGGGGGGGGGGGGCGGGAACGAAAGCGGGAGGTAAGGGGAAGGGGGCGGAGTGAAAATGGTGAGCGGGAGGGGGGGTGAGGGGGGAAAAAAGGCATCCCGAAAAACGATGTACCATTATGAATTGAAGATGTGCGCCTTGTCAATTATATACTGTTGCACGCATACTTTTATTTCCTTCCATTTACCTCCTTTCCAGTTTTTTATCCCTCCAGTTACCCACTTTGTTTGTCTGTCCCCTTATGCAATTATCCCGTCGTTGCCACCCAAGTTATTCTCCTCCATCCCACTACTCCCATCAAATACCCTTTACTTCAGACGTACTCCCCGGAATGTCCTTAAAGTCATCATGCAATCTTCAAATAAATACATCTGGTAAATCATCAAGCAGAGTACAAATGAACACTTTACAAGGGATTATTCAGTCCCCGGTAACATCACTCAAGTAACATAAACTACCACCTAGAAATTCGATTATAAGATGGGCCCAAGATACTTGACATAACCCTGCTCCCCTAAAGCTCTAACACCGCCAATCGACCTTCTTTCCCCTCCCCGGCACGTGTTAATGAATCAACACCTTACAACAGTACTCGTCCGATACACGGTAAAAAAGTAAATGATTTAGGCGCCTCATAGAAATGACTTATGAGTACTTCCCCAATCTGTCATTTTAAGTGCAATATATTTGTCCATCAACATAAAGACTAGTGGATAGCTAGAATTATGGGAAGATAAACCAGACAAAAAATAAACACAACCAAAAACAATAGTCAACCCTCGGGCACTTTGTACACTAGAGGGCTTGTGATTTCATCTATGGGCCATGATCATAAGTATACACTCTGTCTGTTATCATATCTAGGGGTTTGTCGTGGAAAGCCTGCGGAGATGAGGGGATTGTTTTAAAGTGAACTTGTTTACTAATAGAGGTGATGAGAAAGACTAGCATATGGGGCGTAGAATCAAGTATCAGCAGATCTTTCTGACCATACCAGTGGGCTTCCTCCCTCATCATATTTCTATACATGCTCACCTTTGAGTCTACACGCATAATAATATTCACTATGCACTCATTCTCAATATTTTTTCCTATCTCACCTCCCGACTCTGTATGGTCGGCAGCTGAGAGGTGACAAAGTAGGTCGGGGAAACTGCAAAGGAGGGGTTTGAGAGGGTGAAAGTAAACAGAGAAAGGAGAAGAAAAGAAAAGAAGAAGGGAAGGAGAGAAGAGGAAGGGAAGAAAAGAAGGAGAGGGAGGAAGAGGAGAAAAGAGGAGAGGGAAGGAAGAGAAAAGGGGAGAGAAAAGAAGACGAGGGAAAGAAAAGAGAAGAGGGGGGGGAGAAAGAATAGCAACGGTGATAGCGGGGACATGTACGGCGTTACACTACATAATACACAACATAGGGGGGTGAGCAGTGGGGGTGGGGGGGGGGGGGAAAAAGAAAAAAAGGTATCTAAAAAGAAAGAAAGAAAAGAGAAAGGAAGGGGGGCTGATCCTGAAGGCGTGAAAACGATAGGGGGATTGGGTTTGCACGGGGGCCTTACGAATTGCATATAGCTGACAGGGGAAAAAAGCGATTCTAAAGCAGGTGAGAAGAAGGGGTACATAAGTGACAAACAACCACGACAACGCCGAAGTTGCTGGTAGATTGTTCCGAAATGCCCATGCTCGTAACCGCCAAGAGTGTTATCACCCATGCCAGCAAAGAAACCTGACAACTCCAAGTCATGGTTGCATGGCGGTACCCCGTCTATACACCTCAGGGCGACCCGTCCTTCCGTTAACCAAAGACAGAAGGAAAAAAAATGGAGATTGTTTTCCATCGACTAAGTTAGCATTATAGAGGAAAAGCCCATACATGGCGTTGTCATGCACCTAAGGGGGAAAGAAAAAAAGAAGAAATGTGCAAAATTCCGGGGACGGGAGAAAGGTAAGCGGGGAACCCAGAGGTACGGGAACCGGAAAAACAAGAAAAGGTTCGGGCTGGTTGGTTACATAAAGACTGGAGGAACTGAGCAAAAGAAACCCGACTTTGGCGGGAGGCGGGGGACGGACGGATTGGCCACCGCCGGCAGTGCTCAGGGGGGCAATAGCGAACTGCTGGCGATAGGCGGGCCTCGGTCCGAAGTGCATGCGGCCGCAGAACGGCAATTGGCAAAAATGCTTATCAGGCAAAGCCGGCGAGCTAGGACCGAGGATATAGAACGCAGACGCCAAAAGCAATCCATCAAACGGCGAAAGGACAGTAAGATGAAGGAAAGGAAGGGGGTGTCGGTCATTAGTAGATGACCTGACTTCGAAAACAGGCCCGAAACAACGGAAAATCCAGGGGTTCAGTACTCGGTCCATCCTCGGCACCAGGACATTTACCCCCAATTTTTTTTCCTTCCTCTATCTATCTTAATTTTCTCTATTTTCCCTTGCTGTTTCCACCTTCCCTTTCTCGCGCCTCTCAGCATCGTAGGTGTACTTGCCCCTTTGTAAATTTTGCCCTGTGGTTCAGGTGGACGACCTTGTCAGAAACGGCGTTGGTCAGGGCACGGATGAATGTTGTCTGCACGTGCTGTTTCAGGCTGGTAACGGCCATAAAGGTTGGAAGGATAGTAAAATGTGCTTCCCTTCTTTGTTCATTGCTGAGTTCGTTTTGGTTCCCGCTAAATCGCCGCGAGGGTCTTTTTTGGGTTGGTGGGCCTGATGTGGTCAGGTAGTTAGAGTCTAAGTGAATGGATGGTGGGGGTGTGGCTTAAAGTGGTTAGGTACAGTATGGGTGGGTACCGAACGCTACTGATTCCTCCCCTATCTCTTTTTGTCTTCCACTTCCAATCTTTCCTAAGTCTTACTTGAGGTTTTGCCGCTGGTCTCCCTCTGGCGTTCCTTTACCTTGCCTCTATGGGTCCCTTGTCTCCTTCCGCGCCCGATCTGAAGATTGTGCACATTAAAAAGGGCTTGTGGGCGTGTGCGCGGGTGGGTTGCACTATATTTGCGTTTCCGCTCCACGTCTTGGGGTATGGAGACTGAACTGCTGGTGTTTTTGATATGCTGTGGAGGATCGTGGAGGAGACGATGGGGTTTTTGTGCCAGGGTCCTGGGCCAGAGGGGGCTGGACTAGCAGCTGACACAGGGGAAGGGCAGTGGTGTGCACGCGTGCCGGAGGTGAACGGGCTTGTTGCACCTGAGTGGCGGTGCTTAGCATCATAATGCCCTGGCGCATACTGTGGTAAGTAAGCAGTGTGGTGGAAACCCCCTCTGAGCCCTGGTTTTGGCAAATGTTGCACACCACAGTCCGTCGTTCACCGGTGTTTCCTTAAATACCTCCACCTTCTGAGATCTACCCTCGCCGCAAGAGCCCTCACCACGGGAGCTCACTAGTTGACACTTGGCGCTGATGCACCATGCTCTGGCCCCTGCCTCTCCGTCTGGCCCCACCCACCTCTGCCTCTTCCAACCTGTTCAGGTCGAGGACCTCTCCTTCCGTCTCAAAGCACTGTGGTTCACCGGCCTCATCACCCAAACCCGCTTGGTCTGTTCACCTCATCATCCTCCGATCCCTCAGTCTGCTCCCCCCCTCGGACTTCCTGCCCTGACAACAACTTCCCCACTGTCTGACAACCGTGTCTCCCTCATCGTCGGACACCTCTTACACACTTCCACTACGTCAAGAAGTCATCACAACCCACAGACTGTGACTTGTGAAGAACCTGGGCATGGAAAATTGCTCAGCACAACCGGACACTGGTTTTGTGACTGTGGGAAGGGTCCAGAAAACAGTTCCGTCTCAGAGATGTTCCGGTTCAAAGTCTGCCCAATTTTTCCTGGGAGGGGGCAGACTGGGGGGGGGAGGCTGAGGTGTCAGGAGCGGGGGAGTGGGGGATTGGTGAGGGTTGACTTGACATGTTGGGGACTTGTGCTTGAAGACTGACTGGGGTGGACAAATTGCTCGAACATTGTCACAACCCACGACATCACCTGTTCGCACTGTTCTGGCGGGCGCCTCAACAGTGGCTCTACCACGAGTCCCAGTAACTCAGACATGAACCTAGGGAGTGTAGCTCTGCGGGTTCCCAACTGCTCCCTCATCAGCAGTGGGCCACAGTCCAGGGGGTGCTCACCCCGCCCAGGACCACGGCCTTCTGAACCCCTGCAGTAGTTGGACGCCCACGTCCCCCTCGTCCTCTACCCCTAGCCTCGGGTTAAACATTTAAAATGAGAGTTTAACTTTTTTTTTTTTTTACTTTTTTTTTGTTTTTTTTGGTTTTTTTTTGTGTTTTTTTTTTTTTTGTGGTGTTTTTTTGTTTTTTTTTGAGTTTTTAAACCAAACCTCCTCATCCTAGCCTGATCCTATTGCTTATGGCTTTATGTTCTAGCCAAGAAGTATCAAAGGAACACACTATATGCGATGCAATAGATGACACCTGAGTTATTGCCTAATAGAAATCCAACCCCTACTGAATAAGTGCCCACTTCGGCTTTGCTATGGATATGTGCGCCACTAAGCGCAAACCACAGCGGGTCGCAAGTCTCACTAAATTGCTCAGAAAATTGGCAAGTCATGCACTGCAGAAACTAAACAGCACCAGCAGATCAACCAAAATCAAATATATAAACGTCTACTGTAGGCTCAAGAAGCTGTTTTGGTATTCTCCTATGGCTATTTTCTGGTCCAGTATCAAGGAACACACACTACTAGCAGTTGAGATTACACTGATTTTATTGCCTAATAATAAATCCGCACCCTACTTGAATTTTGGCCACTTCGGCCTTCTGGCTATGGATATGGTGCGCCACTATCGCAGCAAACACAGCGGTCGCAAGTCTCACTACAACAAATTGCTCAGATATTGCAAGTACTGCACTGACAGAATACAGCCACCAGCAGATCAACCATAAATCAATCAATATATAGAACTAGAGCTACTTGTAGGCTCAAAGAGCTGTTTGTATTCTCCTATGGCTTTTTCTAGCAAGTATCAGAAGGAACACACTACTATGCCAGATGAGATGACACTGAGTTTTATGCCTAATAGAAATAGCCAACCCCTACTGAAATTTTGCCCCACTTCGCGGCTCTTGCTATGGATATGGGAGCCACTAAAGGCAGAACACAGCGGTCTCGCAGTCTCATATCACAAATGCTCAGAATTGGCAGTACAATGCACTGCAGAAATAACTACAGCCAACCAGCAGATCAACCAGAAATCAAAATATAGAACGCTACGGTAGTAGGCTTCAGAAGCTGTTTGTATTCTTCGATTCTCCTATGGCTATTTTCTTTTCTAGCCAAGTATCAAGGAAGCAAAAAAACTACTATGCCCAGCAATGAGTAATTGACACTGAGACAACTGGAGAGTTATATGCCTAGATATAGACATGCCAAACCCCTAACTGAATTTTGCCAACTGGAAAAATGTCCGGAATGCCTTTGCTCTGGATGTGCCCAGCTAAGCGCAGACGCACAGCGCAGTGGAATCGGCAAGGTCTCACCACAACAAATTGAATATGTAACAGAAATTGGCAAGGGCTACAGGATGCAATGCAGAAAGCTGGCAAGAAGCCACCAGCAGGATCAACCAAAATCAAATTATAGAACGCCTACTTGTAGGCTATCAAAAGAAGCTGTTGTATTCCATCCTAATGTGGTGACTACATTTCAAACACAAGTATCGCAAGGTTAAGCGACCACACGTACTAGGAATGATTACCAGATTAGATGACAAACTAAGGTTAAGTTGCCTAATAGGGAAAATAAATACCAACCCCTACGTGCCATTGTTGTGCCACTAAGGGGGGAAAGATCGGGCCTTTGCTTGTGCTATGATCGCCACTAATGCGCAGAACCAACAACAGGGGGAGCGGGTTCGGGAGTGACAAGTTCAAAGTCACTGAATCAGCTATGAAAAATGGCTCAGAATTGTGCAAGTACATGCACGATCGCAGCAAACGAACAAAGGCCCAAAAAATGAAAAAACCAGCAGGGTCAAAGGGCCAGACTCAAATATAAGATACCAGGCTAGGGCATACTAAGTATGCGTTTCATAACTTTTTTGTATTTGCGGGTCCTATGAAGCGATTTTCTACCATTCAAAGGAGCACACTAGCTACAATGGCCCGGATGAGATGACAACTGAGTGGTATATTGCCATAATGAAAATCCAACCGCCACTGGTAATTTTATGCCAACTTAATCTGGCCTTTGCGTGATGAAAGAATATGTGACACAGCCACTAAAAAGCGCAGAAATAACAAGCGGGATAAACGAGAAGATCTCACTACAAAGTTGCTCCTGTGGAATTGCAAGTACAATGCACTGCAATAAACGTGACAAAGGCCGCCCAGCAGATAAACAGAAATCCAAGTATATCGAAACTCAAAGGACTGTCGGGCTTCAAAAGGTGAAGCTGAATTTGTAAAACAACAAGAACACAACAACTCGGACACAAAAACGAAACAAGAACACAACACAAAAACAGGCAGGGACACCACACAAAAAAAAAAACAAAAAAAAGAACAAACAGAATGTAAATTGGACTACAAATTATAATTGGCGACTAGTTGGTGGGTCTCATCCAAGATATCAATGAACAGTCACAGCTGGGTCTACTATGCCCGATGTAGATGAGCGACATGGAGTTGTATGGCTAAAGTAGAAATCCAACCCCTACTGATTTTGCACTGAAGGAGGAAAGGAAAAGTGGATAAAGGGCTAAAAAGGGAGTTCTGCCTTTTGAAAAAAATTTTGCCGACTTAGGGGGTCGGCCTGATTGGCTTATGGATATAATATTTGTGCCCACTGAAGAGCTAAAAAACACAACGGGTAAGACGAGAGTCCCCCCCGGGGAGTGCTAAGTCCTCATCAAAATGGTAAAAGCTGCAAATTAAAATAAAAAAATTAGACCGTTATTGTAGCGAAATAGTAGCGCCTAAGCAGGGACTTTGGGTTTCTTTGAGACACAAACTCCTGTCCCCCTAAAGGAAGCCTAACAGTAAAGCATAGAGGGAACAGCAAACACCCTAAAAACAAAACAGGAGGCCCCCCCCCTTTTGGGGGTCTTCCCAATACTCAGCACACAGCTCTGCGAGTCGGGCCTAGGCGGGCAAAGCCAGAGACAGAATATCCAAGACATGCAATGCGGCGCCAGCGGCTATTCTACAGGTTCCCAGGGTCACCTGAGTCATATGCCATAACCACCACTGCTATCAGAAAGAAAGACCAGCTGGGGACACTAAAAACGCTATCGACGTGTAAGGATGGGGTAGCCACTCATGCCTCGGGTGGGTCTTGCAGATCTCCTGGCTTGTGATTGCTCTGTTTCTGGCACGCCAAACCGGCAAAAGTCGGCGGAGCTCCTGCCATGGTTTACTGCGAGAGGTCGTAAGTATGTTATTTCGTCGCCGAGGTACGAGCAGGGGTTGGTTCGAGTACTCCTGAGGTCTCTAGCCCGAGCATCAGCTCGGGAAGAGACGAGCGGATGTGTAAACGCAGGGAAAACAAAGGGGAGAGGCGGGGGGGGCCAGGCTCTATCTATGTTCTTTTAGGGTTCGTGGTGGTATTTGGTATAAACCAGGTCTAATTGTAATAGATTGTTAATAATATAAAAGTTTAAAAACTAGAACATTTGTAAAAAGTTCTAACCTTAACTTTTGTACAAAAAATCCCTACATATGCAGTATATGGGGGTATTTTGGGGGTAACGTATCAAATTCCTATTATCTGGGAGACCTAAGGCTGTCATGGAGACAGATTGGCGCTCCCCGATGACCTGTCATGTGGAGTGAGGATGCTCTAAGCCCTATGGCGATGCCTACGTGACCAATCTGGGCTTTTTTAGGAACACCGGGGGGCGCATATTGTAAGATATTTAATACCTGCTAATAGCTGCTTAACGGGAAAAACCTGATCGTGTGGGTGGTACCAGTCGGTGCTTTTTTGCTGTAGCCCTATCCAAGACATGTCCAGAGCCAAGCAGCTGATTATGTACTAACTACACGTCACAGTGGTTGCTATATGCGAACACCCTGCCGACGCTGTTGCTAAAACTAATTACAAACAGATCGTTACAATTATATATGTGTAAGAGAGAGGCGCGTTTGAAAGCTGTCATGTGTACGCGGGGCAGCAGCATCAGCTTAATCAGGGAAAATGTGCAACCAAGTGCCGACGAAAGATAAAATATGTCATAATGACTGCTATGAAATTGTGCCCACCCAAACTTGCTTCAAAAACACCCTTTCAGATATTTCCTGTAAAATGTCACCACTAATTTTTTACATTATTATATTACTAAAAACAGTATAAAAAATATTTATTCCATATCCTTTGCAATGCTTGCATGCATGCTTTTTTTTGTTTTGCCTTTTGGTGACATAAAGGCAACATAATTATGTATTATGTTATTTTTTTTCCGTGTCCCTGAGGCCATAGGAAAATGAGGTGAGCTAGCTTGAGCCATTCACGGACAATTACAATTGCTTAATGAAGTGATCATTTAAGGAAATTGCTTTGGTCAAAAATCTTTTGAACCAAAACCTATTAAGTATTTTAAAAAGCTACGTTCCATAGACATGACAACATATACATCCAGCTGTCCTTATATTTCAATCATAGTACACAATAGGTGTTCACGTCAATGATTTAATAGAATGATCAATCAGCTTGAGTTCAAAGACTCTACACACATAAGGGGTAGACTAACTTTATGTGGCAAGCAGGAGCCGATATGAACTTTTTCGCTTGAGGGCTTAAAAGTCCGTCAGCAAGTGTAAATTGGTCGAAAATGATGGGACATCTACAGTTTAATGAAAAATGTGAACATAGAACACTCAAGAACATCAAGGTTTTTTTTATCAAGGTTTTTTTTCCTTCTTATTGTCTTATTGTACCCTTTTTTCCCCAGGAAAGGGAGTATACGCGTTTTCACAGTGGTGGGGTTACAAGAGAAGGTTCAGTTGTCCGGCGTCCCTCAAGGCTCAAAAGAACTACATGAATTGTACAATATACACTATAGTTGTGCTTTTAACACAAAAATAGAAGGAAAGGGACACAACAAAAGTGCAAATGCCCGGACTTATCATAGTGTGAAAAGCAAACGGGGCCCCCGACGTCAATCAAGATTATATTCCTGTGTATGGATATGGTTATGTCGAGTGTTTTCTTTATCTGCGTATGTTACTTTTTAACTTTTTTTGTTTTCTGTGGGGTCACAAATGATCAAGGTGGAGCACGAGGATCTAAAAAATAGGTACACGGATATATATTACCGGGGGTAAAAGAAACCCGTTATGGAGCAAGTACATTAGGGGGGGGGATATAAGAAAGGGTCGCTTACCTTCCGAACCGGTCAAACGTGAATACGATGCCGAGATCGATATTTTAAAAGCAAACAACGGTCTCACCAATCCAGAAACATAAAAACTTTGACAGGATAATCACAAGATTTTTGACACCAGTTCGGGAAGACATCTAAGATTGTGGCTAAAAAGTTGGAACATTTTTGAAAAATCACGGAGACGCGATTATATAAATGCGTTTCTCACCACCTAGGAAGGATTGGACCACCGGTGTGGACAAGAAAAAAACAGGTCTTGGACTTCAAAAAGGACCACGTGTGGTCAAACAAGGGCAATTTGTATCACAGCTGATTCTGTAAAATTAATCTTTTGGCTCTAGGCACCAAAGCATGAAAGATTGGGGGAGCCGCAACGAGAAGGACCGGCGCACCAAAGGGGAAAATGTTTTTTTCGGCAATAAGGAAAGGATATGAGAACTGGCTCTGTATTATGCCCATTAAATGTGCCGCACCCCCAGAAAAAACCTTGATAAATGCCAAAAAACGAAACAATCTATAAAGTTCCTGCCCTCAAGGGGCAGACCAGTTGTGACGGTCAACTAAACTGTACAACCAAGAATGTTATAGTTTGTTCTCATTTGTCCAGTAAGTGAGTACCATAGTGGATGGGAGGAAGGAGTAACAAAACAAACAACGCCAGGGGGGGGCGGTGACAAGATTTTAGAAGAGGAAAAGTACCAGAGGGGGGGGGGGGGGAGAAAGAGGGGGGGCATGACATGTGGGTCTAGTAAATATCGAATTGGCGCGGGGTCACTTACTGCGGAAAGAGGGAAGGATGGGATGGGGAGGAAAACTCACATGTTCACAACCGCCATGACGTAATACCCGTTGTGGGTCGGACGAGCAAGAGAAAAATTATCCCAAAAGTGTCCGGGGACTCGGGAAAAAAAAAGGGTGGCAAAAAAACACCAATATGGTTCCAGACTAAGACACATGGATGGCATCAGACAAGATGGACCTGGTAGAGGTTTGCATTGGCTTGACGCAAGAGTTTTTTTCGACAAAATATCAGGGTGGAAAATATTCACCCTTGAAGTTTACTGTGTGTAACCTTAAGAGAGCGCAGTGAGATATATGGGGTTAGAGGTAGGGGGAACAGTCCTTTCTCCGCAAGGGCTGAACCTAGGACTTACTGTTCACGGACGGATTTTGCTATCGACACAAGATGATAATGAATCCTAAGAAACTGTGAGCGCCTGACGTGTGGTGGTGAGGGTGCGATAATAAAGTTAATTATAATTTTAAATTACAAGTAGCAATAGACTGCAAACGAGCATAAGCAAAAATGGAAATACATTTTTTTAGTATTTAATAATGGAGCCTGTTTTGTGGCATGGTTATTCCAACTCATCTTAAAAATTGTAAGATTTCTAGCCGCTCCACATACAGAACAAAAGGTCGTCTTATTAGGGGGTCCCAAAGGTGTCCCCCTTTTGTGTTCACTTATTCCACACCATGAGGCACCTTTTTTCATCTTTCAACGGGGTCATGACCCCTCCTTGGGAGGTCCTTTTATCCCTTTGGGGGTCCATTGACCCGAACCTTTTCATTCACATGTTGGGTTATGTACAGCTTGCCCTGTGTTCTTTTTTATCATGCGGGTGGCGATCAAATCATGAAAACTCATCAATCATTTCATGGAACACATTAATCTTTTCAAAACTTACACGGGGGGGAACCCACCATTTCAGCGGGGAAGTTTGTTAAAAGGAAATAGGGTCCTTGCAAGTTATAAAAAAGCCATAGTTTTTTTTTTCTCATCACAAAAGAAAGATATATAGGATGGAAAAAACCAAACTCAGCATTTATACTGATCAATATAAAAGATACTATATATAGGGCACAAAAAGTCAGGAACTCCAAAACAAACGTTTCGGAGGGGAAAAAAATAATATCAAACCTCACCTTTCGTCCCGCTTCCCACGCTGCTGGCGGCTATGAATAAGAACTTGGGCAGGGGGGCTGGCTATTACTAAAAAAAGGGGGAAAAAAAGGAAGAAGGGAAAAAAGGTAAGAAGCAGAGTGGTCGCATGTAAACCAGACTACATACTTGGGGAGTAGGCTGTAGAGGGCCACTGGTGCTTTTCCAACTCCCTCGAGAGAAAGGGAGGGAAGTGAGGAACCGGGGGGAAGCCAGAAAAGGGAAGACTCGTCTTATACTAGGGGAGTAGTTTAATGGTTTTCCGCAACCCAGGTTTTATAATTGTTGATTGGGTAAAATTAAATGGAGGTACCAAAAAGGGGAGGGGAGAGAAGTGAAGCCCCCCCGGGCCCCCCCCCACACTCAAGTGGCTTATAACTTACTTTTGATATGCGCAACTTATAAAACTGCGTATACAGTTATTTCTTACTTAGAAATAAGAATTTTTTCAATTATTGTCTCTACAGGTAAGATTGTCACTTACTCTTTCAGTTAAAAAGAAGGCCTTCAGGCTGGACTTATGTATTATGATATTGGATTTTCGTAGAATTTACGTATCTGACCAAAGCGCGCCCTTTCGTTGGTAGTAGTAATAAAGGTCTTGGTAGTGACGGAAAGGGGGGGCCTCACATAAGCGGAATCGCGTTGGTGTACCATCGGGCGTGCTTTTTTAATGTGTTTGCAATATCCGACATCAACTCACCCTTGTGTGAAATAGAATAAGGGAATATATATGGGGTTACAGACAATATTGGGTAGGAAGATGCCTATGTCGCAATGGTTTTATAGAAGGCGCTGGTATAAAAGCTGCATCCCGCCTTGTGAATCGCGTTTATACTAGGCTTGGGTTACTAGGGGGGAAAAAAAAGGGGGAACTACTTTTACTTCGTCATACGAGCAACCTCCTCAGAAGTGACAGTTCTTTATTTCCGTGGTTCTAACACAAATTCCTCCTGTGAAAACTCTTAAACTATTCATTTTTCTGGTCAAAAAAAGGAGGGGATTTCGTGTAAGTGTTCTCAAGCTACCACATAGATTGTGAATGTTTTATAAAGACCGTGGAAATGTAACTTTGACGTACATGGGGTTGGGGTTACTCGTTTTGCTGGGGGCCGGCCGGCGAGTAATACCAATAATGAACATTCAGTACACAACCCGTCGGACGGGAATTTAAATATGAGTGATAGTAGGGGTTTTGGGTGTGGGCAGATGGGGGGAGGGGGCTCTGGTATTCCAATAGATGACACTGAATAATACCACTTTGAAACATATAGTGGCCAAAAAATGTAAACAAAAAAGCGACATGAAAGCTCCGTTCGTGGGACAGGATACATTCGCTTAATGGTATTGTAACTGACTTTGGAACCGAAGGATAGGGTCATGAGTCCTGGAAATTGTTATCCCAAATATTCTAATTGGCGTTTCTGTCTGGGTGTTTTTAAATAGTTTAATTACAATATTTATAGGTAAACTTTTTTAATTTGTTTTTTAACTATGCAAATTTGTGTGCTAATAAATAAAAGAAATAAAAGAGTTATACCAAAAAGTATAAAAGAGGGGGAAAAACATATTCAGGGCCGCAAACATGGTAGTTGGTGGTGTGTCAAAGACCCATTCCAAGGGGCCTGAACAAAGAAAGCCTAGGAGAGGGTGGTGAGCGGAAGCCCTAGTAAAATCGGAGGAGAGGGGGGGGCTATGGTTGATGTGTCCTTTGCGTTTTGAAAGTGGATATTTATGATAGTGCAGGGGGGAGTTTTTAAATCCTGTGCATCTTGGTAGTTGAAGGAGACCGATTACAAGCAGACGCGTTTTTCGCCTTTAAGGCCAATTGCAGGAAAAGGAGGAGAAAATCCCTGACACTGGATCTGTTTTAGGGTAAATCCTACAAAAATCAAAAAACCAACACGGAGTGGTGTATCGAACCAGGCTGTACAAGGAAAAAAAACCTGACGATAGAGGAGGGTGACCCATAGACAAGACGCACTGGTGTTGGAAGGGAGGAAAACTGAATATAATGAGCCCGGGGGACAGCTGGCGTATAGGTGGCATTAAAAATTCCGTTGGGGTCTGGCCATTTGTTTTATCTGACAGCAGGGTGGTGGCTATGTACCTAATCGAGGATTATATCGAAATATCTAAGAGATTAGCGAAAAAGCAGGTGGGGATCGTCCGAGCTTCTGCGAAAAAAATCGAGGGGATCGAGCATTAGGTGCGTACTCGTACCTGTGCTCGGGTGTGGGTTTTGCTGCGACGGTATTAAAAATCGCCCGCCGCGGTGGGGGGAAACCGAGAAAAAAGTTGGCACCCCCGGGTATCCCGCCGTTTTGCTTTTTTGGCGGCCAGAACAGAGCCATCACAAGCCACGAGAGCTCTGCACTCCAAACCCAGCATGACGTAGTAACCCTTAAGACACTCAATAGGCTGCTGGATAGCCTGCCAGCATCTGAATCATTCTCTGTCTGGATGCCCGCTAGGAGATCTGCTGCTGGTCTGGAAAGCGTTAGGGTGTTCTCTGGGATCTTAGTGTTTAGGCAGGAGTGATTCTAGCAAGCAACCCCAAGCCCTCTTATGGGCTACAATAACAGTTTATACTTTTTTTTTTATTTGCTTGTGGCTGGGCTTGCTGGCACTAGTAGTGCAGCTAGTAACCATATTGTGATGAATTTGCAGGGGACTTTGCTACCCCGTTGTGTTTTTAGCTCTTAGTGACACACATATCCACCTCAAACACCAGTGGGAAATTTATTAGGGGTTTGATTTCAATTAGGCACAGTCTGCCCAGTTTCTTTTTATTTTATTTATACGTTTATTTTTTTCATAACTGCTTGTCATCTCATCTTGCATAGTAGTGTGCTTTCATACTTGCTAGAAAATAGCCATAGGAGAATCCAAACGGCTTACTTACGCCACATACGTAGCATTATATATTTTATTTCTGGTTGATCTGTCTGGTTGATCTGCTGGTGATTGTAGTTGCTGCAGTGCATCTACTAGCAAATTGTGAGCAATTTGGAGTGAGACTTGCACCGCTGTGTTTTGCGCTTAGTGACGCACTATCCCCTTGCAAAGACCGAGTGGGAAAATTTATGGGCCCCGGGGTTGTTTTCAATTAGGCACAGTCTAGTTCCTGCCTTGCCATTTCCTTTTTTATTTTTACGTTTATTTTTTTCATAACCCAACTCAGCGTCATCTCACTGGCATATAGTGTTGCTTTCATACTTGGCTAGAAAATAGCCATAGAGAACCAAACGGCTTACTTACGCCTAAGTAGCGTTATATATTGATTTCCCCTGGTTTGATCTGCTGGTGGTGTGTTGCTGCAGTGCATCTCGACTAGCAAATTGTGAGCAATTTGGAGTGAGATTTCTTCGCGACCAGCTTGTTTTTGCGCTTAGTGACGCACATATCCCATCGCAAATGCCGGAAGTGGGTAAAATTTATTAGGGCCCTGGGTTGGATTTCATTAGCATTAGGCACAGTCTGCCATTCTCCTTTTTATTTTTACGTTTATTTATTTTTTTTTCATAACCTCGCGTCATCCATCCGCTCATCCTGGCACATCTGCATAGAGTGTGCTTTATACTTGGCTAGAAATAGCCATAGCAATAGGATAGCATCGTTTGGTTTTAAAAACTAAAACACACAAAAAAAAAAAACACAAAAAAAGGTAAAAAAAAATTTAAGTTATAACTCTCATTTTCAAAATGTATTAATAACCCGAGGGCTAAGGGGTAGAGGCGAGGGTCGGTGGACGTGGGGCGTCCAACTACTGCAGGGTTCAGAGCCCGGGTCCTGGGGCGGGGTGAGACACCACCTGCTTAGATGGAGCAGGGGGAACTGCCGCAAGCACACTCCCCTAGGTTCATGTTTCTGAAGTTTACTTCTGGTACTCGTTGGTAGATCACGTTGAGGCCAGAACATGCGAACAGGGTATATCGTGGATTGTGCCCTGACAATGCTTTTTTTTCGAGCATTTGTCCACCAGTCAGAGTCTTCCACGCGTCCACCCACCATCGCACCACCGAAACGGCAAACGCATTCCAGCTCCTGCCCTCATCCTCCGCCCCCCAGTCGCCCCCCTCCCAGCAAATTTGCCATTTGAAAAGAATTGAAAAGACCGTAACCGGAACCGGCAACACTCTGAGGAACTGTTTTCTGGACTCCTTCCCACAGTTCACAAACTCCCCTTGCCGGTTGCTGCTGAGCAATTTTCCGATGCCCAAGTTTTCCACCCTCCAGCTGTGGTTGATGATGGACCTTGTTGACGTACTTGGAAGAATTGTGTCAAAAAAAAAGAAAAAGGGCATCATGTCAATATGGACCAAAATCTCTGGGGAATGCTTCCAGCACCTTGTTGAATCTATGCCGCGAAGAATTGAGGCAGTTCTGAAGGCAAAAGGGGGTCCAACCCGTTACTAGCATGGTGTACCTAAGAAAGTGGCCGGTGAGTGTAGATTCATATGAATCTTGTCACAACACCCTTATGGTGCCAGTACCAATCAAGGGCGTGATTGGCATGAGGGTTTAGATGAACTCGGAACCCAACTTCTTAATGGACCCGCTTAACACTAGTGAAGAACTGTGAAGAAATCTTAAGCTATTCTCATCAACTGCATTTCTGCCCATCTTCTTCAAACAATAATTTCAATATGTGAGTAAGCATAACGTGCAACAGAGTCATAGTCTGGAACAGCTCTGTTTCTAGCTTTTCTTTCCATTAATCCAACCCCTCCTAGCTGATGCCCTTTTTCGATTCTGTATTTTCATTTTTCACTCCCATAATCAAAATCTATAACTTTTTTTAGTTTTCCATGTAAAGAGCCGTATGATGGCTTATTTTCTTTGTAACAAATTGTACTTTGCATTGACAGAATTTAAAATTCCATGCGATGTACTGGGAAGCGGGAAATAAATTCCAAATGCAGTGAAATTGGTGAAAAAACACATTTGCACCATTTTCTTGTGTCACCATTTGCCTCAAATGACATGTGTTCTTTATTCGTTGGGTTGGTATAATAACAGGGATAATTTGTATAGATTTTAAAAATGCATTTAAAAAAAGTTCTAAACTTTTGTACAAAAAAAATCTTCTACATTATGGCAGTATATGGGGATTTTACTATCAAATTCTATTATGGAGACCTAAGGCTGTCATGGAGACAGATTGGCGCTCCCCGATGACTTCATGTGGAGGAATGCTCTAAGCCCATATGGCGATGCCTACGTGCCACTGGCTTTTTACCGGGGGCTATTGAAGAGTTAATACCTGCGATCGCTGCTAGCACCGATTGTGGGTGGTACCAGTGGGTTTTTGCTGAGCCCTATCCATACATCCAGAGCAAACATGTGATGTACTAACACGTCACATGTTGGTTAGCACCTGCACGCTGTTCTACATTACAACAGATATTACATTATATTGTCCTTGAAGCTGTCATGGTACACAGCAGCATCAACTTAATCAGTTGCATCGCAGACATAAGAATTAGCATATGAATTGCTATGAATGGCCACCCAATTGCTTCAAAAACACCACTTTCAGATTTGTCCTGTAAAATGTCACACTATTTTTTTACATTATTATATTACTAAACACAATAAAAAATTATTTTCTTGCAATGCTTGCATGCATGCTTTTTTGCCTTTTGTGACATAAAAACACATAATTATGTTGATTTTTCCTACCTGAGCTAATTGGCATTCACACAAATTGCTTAATTGATCATTTAAATGCTTTGTCATTTTTTAACCCTATTGTATGTTTAAAAGCTACGGTTCCATAGACATGAACATTCTCCAGCTGTTCCTTATTATTTCATTGTAGCAATAAAGTGTTCACTAAATGATTTAATAATATGTCACAGCTTGAGTGAAGCACTTAACTTTATGTGGCAGCCATTAACTTTTCCCTTGAACTTAGTCGTCTGCAGTGTAAATTGCAAATGATTTCTACAGTTTGTGAAAATGTGAACATAAACATCAAGGTTTTTTCCTTCTTATTGTAACCCTTTTCCACAATTGGTTAAAGGTCAGTTTCCCTCAACTCAAACTCATTTGTATGACTTCTTTTACACAAAAAAGTGCAATGCACACTTATCATGTGTGCTCCCCTTCTCGTGTATCTGTGTATTTGGTATTCGTTGTTTCTGCGTTTTACTTTTTGTTTCTGTGTCCATGAAGGTGGACACAGATCTAAAAATTACCCGAAACACGTTATTTCCTGAGCCTTCCGCCGGGCACGTGATACGTGCAGATCAGATATGTTACAAAGCAAACAACGTAAAACAACAGAAACTTTGAGGATTATCACAAGATTTTACAACCAGTGGGAAGACATCCATAAGATTGTGGCTAAAAGTTGGAACATTTTGAAATCGGAGACGCGATTATTGGCGTTTCTACCACAGCGACCACAGTGGTAAAACAGGTCTTGAACTTAAAGGACCAATTGTCAAACAGCTATTTCTCTAGGCCCACATAAAGATTGGGGAGAAGCACGAGACCCCAGGTTTTTTCCCATGTGGAGACTGCTCTGTATGCCCATTAATGCAACAAACAAAAAACCTTGATAATCCAAAAATACAACAATCTATTCTGCCTCAACAGTTCATCAACTGTAAAACAAAGAATGTTATCTTTGTTCTCATTTGTCCATGTGGTAAAATGTATGTTGGACAGACCACCCAAGAATTAAGAAAGAGGGTACCGCAACATGTGTCTAGTATAATCAATGCTCACTCTCACTTTCATGAAGGTAAGACCCTTTCCTCGGTGGCCACATATTTCAGACTAGACCATGGAGGCATAACAAGAGGACTTAGAGTTATTGGACTTGACAGAGTGTTCACAAATATCAGGGGTGGAAATATCACACTTGAATTACTGAGACGGGAGAGCAAGTGGATATATGAGTTGGGCAGTCTTTCTCCGCAAGGGCTGAACGAGGACTTACTGTTCACTGGTTTCTATAAACAGAGATAATGATCCTAAGAAAACTGTGAACCTACTTGTGGGTATTCAGAATAATTAATTATAATTTTATTACATACTAAACTAGCATCTCTTTTTAGGACCTGTTTTGGGCATGTTTTCTCATCTTAATTGTAGATTTCTACACTAATACACATCATTATTTCCCCCTTTTTTCACTTTTCACCACCTTTTTTCATTATTTCTCATGACCCTTGGAGGTCTCTTTTAGTCTTGGGTCCATTTGACCCCTTTTCACTGTTGGTTACTTGCACTTTTTCTTTTTTATCTCATCATCAGTTTCATACAATTTCTTTTACACTTACCCACATTCACTTGTTATGTGATAGGCACAATTGGGCGGCAGAATTATCATATATACTTGAGTATAAGCCTAGTTTTTCAGCACAAAAGAAAATGTGCTGAAAACCCAAACTCAGCTTATACTCGAGTAAAAAATATATATATATCAAAACTCACCTTTCCCGCTTCCCACGCTGCTGGCTATAGACTGGGGCAGGGGGGCTGGCTATATACTGGGGCAGGGTCCGGCAGGCTACATACTGGGGAGGCTGTGGCCAATGCTTTTCCCACCCTCGGCTTATACTAGAGTTAATAGGTTTTCCCAGGTTTTTGTGGTAAAATTAGGTGCCTCGGCTTATACTTGGGTCAACTTATACTCGTATACAGTATTTCTTACTTAGAAATAAGAATTTTTCAATATTTCTCTAAGTTTCACATATCTTGCAGTAGAAGGCTTGCAGGCTGGACTTATGTATTATGTATATGTTATGTTCTAATTTACCCCTTTCTTTTATAGTATTTCTTGGTAGCCCTCACTGACGAATCATTTGCCATCATCTTTCTTGGCAATTTCAATACTAACCTGTGATAGATGTATATTTTACAACAATAGCGGGTAGTCCTTGTCCATGGTTTAGCGCTGATACTCATCCCCCAGGAAATCTTGATACTTACTTCGCATAAGAGCAACTCCTCAGAAGTGACAGTTCTTTATTTCAGTGGTTCTACACAAATTCTCCTGTGAAAACTCTTAACTATGCATTTTTTCTCAACTTACCATAATTGATGTTAAAGACCTGAATGTACTTTGACTACTCTTTTGCTTCCCGAGTAATACTCAATATGAAACATTCAGTAGCAGACCGGAGAAATGTATATATTAGTAGGGTTTTGCAGATCTGGTTTCAATAATGACACTGTGCCCTTTGAAACAATATCAATGTAAGAGCTACATGAAAGCTCCGTTAGTACATACATCAGTATTTTATTGTCTGAATTTGACCTAATATCATGATCTGGAATTGTTATCCCTTTTCTAATCTTTCTGTCTTGTTTAAAATATTTAAATATTTGTATGTAAACTTTTTAAATATGCAAATTTTGTGTGCTTATACCGCCGGAGTTGGTGTCAAAGACCATGCCCCGGAAGAAGCCTGAGGAGGCGAAACCTAGGTCGGGCGAGGTGGTGTCTTTGGCGTTTGAAAGATTTTATGATATGCGAGTTTTATCCTGTGCTCTTGTAGGTAGAGACGATTAAAGCAGTTTTCCTTTACCGTGGCATCCTGTACTATCTGTTTATAAATCCCAACACAGGTTATCGAACCAGCTGTACACCACGAGTGAGGAGGTGACACATAAGACACTGTGGAGGATAACGGAATGTGAAGCAGGAAGCTGGCTATATCTTCCATTTTTTAATCTGACAGCAGGTGGTGAGATTACCTATTGATTTATCATATCTGATATACGGAGTTGAGCACTGACATTTATTGTGAAGTTACCTCGGCCTGCTTGTGATTGCTTGCTATTTCCGACTGCGGCAGGGCCAAGTCTCCCTATAGTGTTCAGAAAAGGCTACACTCTTTGCTGGTTAAACTTCTGTCAAGCCTTGTTCACACTTGCTCTCTTTCTGCATTTGCGAACTTCTCTGGCCTGTATTTCTTACCTCTCTATATTGCAGCAAGCACAAAGCAGTAACACTGGCAATCAGTGCAAGCACCGATCATGGGTGATAACCCATCCATCGCATGGGCACCACCATCTTGGTGAAGATCGTCACTCCCCGTGACGTCATGGGGGGGCCACGATCATTTGCCATGACAGCCTTCGGTCTTCTTCTAAATTGTAATGAATTAGGAGGAAAATGTCTATATACTGCCATACTATATTATGGCAGTATATGGTAGGAACAATCAGACAATCTAGGGTTAAAGTACCCTAGGGGTAATTTATATACTGTATGCATTAGATATTTTGTTTACTGAGACATGTTGTTTATCTACTGAATGATTAAATTTTATAAAGCTGCAAAAATTCTAAGAAATGTAAAACATAGTTTAAGTATGTATTGTTTGTTATCACACACAGCACAAAACACAGTTTTCAAGTTCCTGCTTTCTGCAGAAACCAATTAACTGAAATCAGAACATATTTATCTGTAACTTTATATTTCCAAATATCTAAAAGGTATTCAAATATATTCCCATAGTTATTTCCTTATCAGTTCAAGTACCCACGGTAGCATTGAAAATAAATGCAAAGAAGTGTAGACAACCAATTTTCTTTGCCCAGGTTTGTAAAAACAGGTTTCGACTTTCCAAACTCTTCTATATAAATGAAAAATCATAATAAATTAAAACATTTCATTTTATAATTTACTACAAAAACATACACATATAAATAAGTAGAAAAAAATATTGTAAATTACATATGATACAAGAATCATAAGAGAACTCCCACTTTATCACTGCAAAGTAGAACATGACAAAGTATTCTTGTTTGGATAATTTTAAAACAAGCAATGATTTGTTCAGAATTATTTCCTATACATGCAAGAATGAGGCCAAAAGTTGTCTGAGAATTTGATGAAAACAGGCCTAAAATATCATAGATAAAAATGTCTGCCCCATATATGTATCTGGTCACATGAAATCGCAACATGCCTTTATGGAGGATGGGGAGGAGTAGAAGTCCATGGAGGCCTGCTATCATTTCATGTGATCAGATACTTACATGGGGTAGACATTGCAAATGTAACTGGGTAACGACCTTACATGACATTAAAGGAGTTGGCCACTTTCAGTAAATAATTGATATTTGTATAATTATTTTTATTATTTTTATGCTACAGTAAACATCTTCCCCATAAAAAGCTAAAAATTCAAAACAAAAATTGAGGACTTTATTTTTCTCCACACATTAAAGAGTTAATTAAATCTCATCAATAACCTAAAGACCCACTAAAATGTGTTTTTTTTAAGTGCAAATAAGCCCATATTTGTCCAAATTGGCAAAAAAGAAAAGATTGTATAGCCTTTAACACTTCCCGACATGCAATGTAATAGAACGGTGTAGTAGGAAGTGACTTGCCAACACAGTGATCGAGGCGAGATGGTGGTTGTTACTGACTGACATCCATCATGTTCCATCAATGCAGACTAGCCAATAGCAGCAATTTTACTTATTACGTCAGTAATATTGATCACCGTGTCTGTAGACAGCACCAATCGTGAGTCGAATCATGCCATTTAGCAGTGATCTCCAATTGATCGATCTGTGCACCCACTGTGCACCCACTACTGGAGAAGGGTTTTCACCTGTATGTCTGTTATCATCTGGATGACTGTTATACCAGCATACCACAATTCCAATCCCTAAGTTCCAGAGGTACTGTAGCCTGCTGTACGCAAAATTCAGAGAGGTCTCACTGGATCCCTTGTTAGGCAGCCACCTAGAAATGGGGGACATCAAGGCACACAGCAATCAGAACTTGATGTTGGTCAAGTATAAGGACAAAATGGATGTCCTTGTTCTGACCACAATTAATGGGGACTCAAGCACCCTCATCCCTGTACAAGGTACCACCACCAGTGACCCCAAGCCAGACGGCATCCTGTTTTACAATAAATACACAGGTGGGTTTGATCTGTGAGATTAGGTGCTGAAGCCGCACAGCCCCCTATGGAAAATGCTGGCCATGTAATTGTGCAGATGGCACTGTACAACTCTTACGTGCTGTTCCAATGTGAAGGTCACGTCATACCATTTCACCATTTTAAAGTGGTAATGATTAAGGAACTAATATTCAGACAAGGAACCTCTGGATTAGATGTGCCTCGTGTTTTACCATGGCAACATTTTCCCGGTGAATTCCTCAAGTATGCTTCTAAAGGAGGGACCCAGGAAAGAGTCTGTTCCAAAATGAGGGTTAGGACATTATATACAAGTCACAGACCTGTGAGAACTCCAGAGCGAAACATTATTATTTGGTCCCCTGGTATATTTGACCACCTTATAAGCAAACACATTAAAAATTTACTTCCAACCTTTGTTGTAAATTTATTTTGGTCAAAGGAATTATTGTAATAACTGTTAGGTCAAATTGCTCACTATACCCCTTGATTATTTCATTGAGGAATGTAGTTTGAAAACTAGTGTCATTTGTTGGAATTAATTTTGTTTTCTCCAGAGCCCGCCGCAAAGCAGGTTGAACTTGTCGCAGTGTGGTGCCACAAGGTCGTTCAACAAGTGTGACTTTGTCCTAGGTGGCAGACAGAGGCTGTTGAGCAGAATCATAGTCAGGGACAGGCAACCAAGAGATCAGAGTCGGGGATGTAGGAACAGGTCAAGGCAGGCAACAGAGGAGCGCAGTCAGGAACACAACCGGGGTCACAACGGGAAATCACAATAACAGCGCAAGGCATAGGAACAAATCTTTCTTTAGGGCACAAGGATCGAAGATCCGGCAGGGTGTGCAGTGAGAGGTTGGTTTACATGGAATTTTGGGAAATGGCCAGAGCCAATTAACAATGTGCTGGCCCTTTAAAATTTCTGAAGCCAATATGGGTCACGGGAGCACCCATGACAGTACCCACCCCCCTTCGGCCTCCCCTCATGGTCCAGGATATTGTCCTTGGGCTCCCAAGATCTCGCCTCCAGCCTGAACCCCTTTAGTCAATGAAGAAGAACCTCTTAACGCTCACCGTCTTCATGTCTTGGATCTCTTTCACCTCAAAGATTTTGATGAAGTCAGCCGCAGGAGCAGGAGGAGGCACTTGCCGGGAGCAGCGGTTCATGGAAGGAGTTCGGGATGCACAAGGTGGGAGGAAGGCGCAGCTTGTAGGCTACTGGATTGATCCGCCTGAACACTTCAAAAGGGCCCAGGAAACACGAACCAAGTTTGTAGACAGGGATCTTTAGCCAGACACACCTGGAGAACAACCAGACTTTGTTGTCTGGAGAGAATATAGGAGGAGGCCTGTGTTTCTTATCAGCCTGGAGCTTAGTCCGAGCAGAAGCCTGTAGCAAAGCTAGTAAAGGCGAGTCTTCTCCCATAAGGACTTTAGATCCTGTACCAACAGTGCTGTCCATAATTGATTAAGAAAGGAGCAGAGCCAGAAAATTCTGAATCCAGGGAGTTATAAGAAAACTCTGCCCAGCAACAGAGTGGACCAGTCATCCTGACAGGGAAGAGACAAAATAACAGAGATAGCAGCCCAGGGTATGGTTAACTCTTTCCACCTGACCATTAGACAGTGCGTGATAGGGGCAGAAATGTCCAATTTTAATTGTAGCTGGTTACGTAGGGATCACCAGAATTTAGAGACAAACTGAACCCCCTGATCAGAAACAATGTGCTGGGGAAGTCCATGGAGCCGGAAGATGTGAAGGAAAAAAAACCCTTCTGATGGAACAGGCACTTAGGTGATTGGCTCTTAGACGACTAAGGACTTGCCATATGTGGGACCGATGGGATTCACCAGGTCTGTAGAGAACACCAGGATATCATCAAGATACACCATGAAACAGGTATTTAGCAAGTCTCTGAAGATGCCGTTGACAATTCCTGAAAGATGGCTGTGTTACAGAGTCCGAGTGGCATAACCAGGTAGTCTAAGTGTTCATCGTAAGTATTAAAGGGGGTCTTCCACTCGTCACCTTCACGGATTTGGATGAGGTTGAAGGGCCCAGGAAGGTCCAGTTTGGAGAAGACCTTAGCTCCATATAGGCAGACAAACAGTTCAGTGATTAATGGCAGTGGATAGTGATTCTTAACAGTAACCTTGTTAAGACCACGATAATCAATACATGGACAGAGTGACCCATCCTTTTTGGTCACAAAGAAGAACCCTGCACTGACCAGAGAAGAATATTTACATATCAATCCCCTCTGCAGTTTCTCTTTGATGTAGGCCAAAATTGCTGAAGTTTTGTGCACAGTTTTGTCCCCGCGGAGGAGACGTGCCCAGCAGTAGGTCAACAGGGCAGTTGTAGGGACGGTGTTGTGGCAAAGTCTCTGCTTGCGTCAATGAGGAGACATCCGAAAAGTCTTGGTAAGAAGCTGGGAGACCCTCCAGAGGCTTGGAGACCATG
The DNA here is from genome assembly GCA_019512145.1 of Engystomops pustulosus. Taxonomy (NCBI): domain Eukaryota; kingdom Metazoa; phylum Chordata; class Amphibia; order Anura; family Leptodactylidae; genus Engystomops; species Engystomops pustulosus. The sequence goes on from CM033649.1 coordinate 47,280,845, forward strand.
AAAGAGACCATGACAGGTAGTGGATGAGGAACCACCATAAAGAGAGACTATCAATCTGGTCCCCAACGAAGAATATCCCTCGTCTTCCAGTTAAGCACAGGTGCATGTAGCTGCAACCATGGAAGACCCAACAGGAGGGAGAACGTGGATCGAGGTAGCACATAGAAAAGACAGTCTCTATTTATGTAGTGCTCCGACTTGCAGGAACAAAGACTCAGTGGGGTATTGGACTGGATCAGGGAGGATTTGGCCACTGACAGAGGAGATGACTGGGGGCTTCTCGAGGCGGACCACAGGGAAATGATGCTGGGAGACCAGAGCAGCATCCACGAAGTTTCCTGCAGAACTGGAGTACAAGAAAGCAGAAACCTGGAACTGGCTACCTGTGCCAGAGATGATCAGAAGGGGAATGTTGGAGAAGGTGGAGCTTTGTTTTCACTTAGGGATGCTTTTCCCAAGAACCCTAGGTGTGTGCGGTTCCTGGACACTAAGGATGGACAAGGCAAGTCCCAAGAAAGTGTTCTGGGCTGGCACAATAAAGACAGAGGTTCTCCTGTCTTGATCTGGAACGCTCCTGGATGGTCAGATGAGCTCTATCCACCTGCATCAGTTCCTCTGGAGTAGACACAGAAGGTGGCAGACACGTTCCAGGGCTTAAGTCAAGTCCTGTCTTGTAGTTTTTTCAGATGCTGCTCCTCAGAATGCTCAGCAAAGCATAAGTCAATCTGAGTGGCCAGAGTAATGAGACCACTCAGCATAGATGGCAGGTCACGTGCAGCCACTGCGTCTTTAATCAGCCCACAAAGCCCTTTTTTGAACATTGCGATCAAAGCTGCTTCATTTTAGGACAGTTGAGAAGCCAGAGTACGGAACTGTACAGCAAAATCACCCACAGACAAGTCCCTTTGCAGCAAGTTCAACAGTGTGGTTTCTGCAGAAAATGCACGTGCAGGTTCCCTTAGGACAGACCGGAACTCAGTAAAGAGGAAGGTGATCGTGGCTGTGACTGGGTCATTTTTGTCCCAGAGGGGAGTAGCCCATGCCAGGGCCTTCCCGGAGAGGAAGCTGATGATGAATGCCACCTTAGACTGTTGTCATAAGCTCAATGTGCAGGGAGCACGGCATGATAAAGCCCCTGCACAAATTGGGGTCCCCATCATGCTTTAATTGCATCGAAAGTCTCAGCCTAGGTTCAGCGGCAGGCGGGCAAACCAGAGTAGCAGGAGAAGCCGCTGGAACATGGCGCTGTTGCTGAGTAGTCATCAACTGCTGCAGCATGGTGGTGACCTGTCTGAGCTGTTCCCCTTGCGTTGCAATCTGTTGGGACTCCTGGACTACAACGGTGGTAAGATCAGCCAGTTCAGGTAGCCGAACCTTGGCGGGGTCCATGGCCAGATCTTACTGTCAGGCTTCAGGGGTAGTGAACCCACTGGACCACCGCGGATGATGATGTAAGCCTGTGCAACTTTGTCACTTCTATCTACATAAATGCAGCAAATAAACATTTAAAATTTGGAACAGTCTTACCAGGTGGAGCATCGGGCTGTAGGATGGGTATCCTTGAGAGACCTAAGAGGGGGGGAAAAGTGTTCTCTCCCTATATACTTAATTGTCCCTACTGCCCCAGATGCTCCCGTCCTGACAAGGACAGTACCCAAGTCGTCCCTAGACCGGTGTACTGTTATGCCCTAAAGGTACAACCAAAAAAGTGCTCCCCGTCCTCACAGGGGTCAGGACAGGCAGCACGGAACAGAGTTGGGGAAGTAGCAACAGGTCAAGGCAGGCAGCATAGGAGAGTTGCCAGGAACAAAATAGGAAATCACAATAACAGCACAGGACATAGGAACAAGGCTTTCTCTAGTGCACAAGGCACTAAGATGTGGCAGGGTGTGCAGGGAGAGGCTGGTTCATATGGAATTCCGGGAAATGGCCAGCACCAATTAACGATGCACTGGTCCTTTAAATCTTATGAAACCGGCGTGCAGGTAACCTAGGATATGGGTAAGAGGGGTGGGCGCCGTGCTTGCCAGCAGAGAGGGGCTCGAGTGAGCCCGCGATCAGCGATATGGGTTGCGGGAGCACCCGTGACAATGAAACATGGCTTCCTTATTAGAGAGCTGACATTTCACAGTGACACAAGCTGGGCATTACATAATGGGGACGAAACTTTACTGAAATAATTGCAATTTCTATATAGGGCATCCATTGCACATCATATTTAGAAACTAATTGTGTGTTTAAAATGCTTTCTACACCATTTGTATTACACTACACCACATTACACCTTGCTTAATTCAAAAATTAGGATGACTTTTCATGTTTTCCTCTGTTTCATACCACAAGGGCTCTCCAAATGCATCCTGACAAGTAGAGGTTTTCTGTCAAATTTGGCTTCTAAAAGGCCAACTTCCCCTCTACTGTGCGCCCATACAACATTGTATATGCACATGTGGGGTACATGTACACTCGGGAAAAAATATTTTTCACCTTTTTGGGGGCTATTTCATCTCTTAAACCTTGTACCTTACAAAAATTACTGCTAAAAGTGGCTTTTATAAGAACATTTCACCTTTTTCCTTTTAGGACCTAAGTGGATCATATAACTGTAGGGGTAAAATACACATATTAGGGATCATATTACTGTAGGGGGAAATACAAATAATACACCTTGCTAAATTCTGGAAGGGGTATACTTTCCGAAATTGTGTCACTTTTGGGGTTCTCGTCAGTTTTATACCACTTGGGCTTCCAAATGCACCTTGACATATGAAAAAAATATCTGTCAAATTTGGCTTTTAGAAGGCCAAAGTCCCTCTTCTGAACCCTGCTACATACCTATACAACATTTTATATGCACATGTGCAGCAATTCTACGCACATGAGAAATAGATTTACACATTTTGGGTGGTTTTTACATCTTTTCCCATTTTGCTTATGAAAATTAGGGGTAAAAGTGACTTTTTTAGTGAAAATTTTCATCTTTTTCCTTTTTGGGGCATAATTGAATCAAACACCTGTAGGGGCAAATACACATATTAGATATTGCTAAATTATCCAAGTAGTTTATTTTCTAAAATAATGTCACATTTTAGTGTTCTTCTGTCTTTTTTACCGGTAGGGCTTTTCAAATGCATCCTGACACATATAAAGAATTTTTGTCAAATTTGACTTCTTAAAGGCAAACATCCCTCTTTCCCTATGAGCCCTACATTTTATATGCACATGTGGGGCAATTCTTTGGGGTTGTTTCTCTTTTATCCATTGTGGCTTACAAAAATTTTGGATGAAAGTTACTTTTTTGGGAAAATTTTCACCCTTTACTTTTTTGAGGCCCAATTGATTCAAACACATGTTGGGGCAAATTATTACACCATGCTAAATTCTCCAAGGGGTGTACTTTCCAAAGTGGTGTCTTTTGCTGGGGCTCTCCTCTGTTTTGGTACCACTAGGGCTCTCTAAATGCATCATAAAACTTTTTTAGCCATATTTGTCCTACAAAAACTAAACAACGCTCTTTCCCTTCCAAGTGCCACCCTGTGCCAATACAGCAGAGTACAGTGACAAAATGGGTATTGGCATACTTAGGAGAAATTGCACTTAACATTGTAAAATGCATTTTCCTTTTTAACCCATTGTGAAGGTGCACATTTTAGTGTTCATTGGACATATTTTTAAATAAAATAACATTTCTGTAATTGCCCTTTGATTTATTTTTCACCCTCATGAAACGCTCATAGGGTTAACAAACTTTCCAAATTTAGTTTTGAATATTTTGACGCGTGCAGTTTCTAAAAGTGTAATTTGTGTGGTTTTCTATCATATAAGCCTTACTTATAACTAAATTGTTCCCTCCAAAAATAGATTTTGATGATTTTTGTAAGTCTAAAAAAGTCATCAAAAAAAGAGTTATAAGCCTCCTGGCATCCTAAAAAAAAGAATGGATGTTTGAAAAGTGATGCCAAGTTAAAGCAGACACATAGAAAATATTTTTTGTGTTATACTTTCCAAAAAGTTTTGAATTTGGATAACATAATTTAAAAAAAAATGGCAAATTTAATTTTTTTCATAATTTAATTCTAAACATATTCCAGGAATCATCACTATTCATATGCAAATGAGTCAGTAAAATATTAGCTTATATGTAATTAGTTGTTATTTTAAATTTTTCTCCCATTAGCAGAAAAATGCTGGTGACATAGACCGTAATGAAGACTTAAAATGCTACTGGCCCTTTAATCAGTCCGTTAATTTCCTCCGCGTGTCCGTTGCGGAGCAAACACAGGACAGAAGATGGCGGCTGGTCACATGTCCACATCACAAGTCCTGCACCTGCCTGTGCAGGTCATGTGATCACCACTACGTTTGGCTATAGTCGGATGGTTGCAATGCACCCAGTATGGTCAGTGTTGTGGTGATGGCAGTTATACATCATTACTATGGTAACAGAGCAAGAAAACCTGTAAGATCATCACTGGGAGGAGAGTATAAGAGGGAGGAGGAGTAAGATGACTAAAGGATCTTGGGACTTGTAGTTTCCGGTGGTTGCCATCTTGATGATAACTTTAGAGAGGCCATAAAATTTTGTGAATCATAAAATCAAACTATTAAAGCTCCATTTTGTGACACATTAAGTTTTGTTACATTCATTTATTTATAGCATTATGGGTTTTTGTATTCATCATATTCGCTCATATTCGTTCATATTCCCGGAATACCCCTTTAACTGTTACACCAGGGCTTGCAATTCTTTTGCTGTGCCACTGTTGTATTTAATGGGCCTCTTGCAGAGCGGAGTATGTAATTAACATCATTAAGTGAGTAAAAAAAAGTTCACATTTCATTTGTAAACATCAATAGGGGGAATCACATGACACGTTTGATATAAGCCAAATCTAATTAGCTAACTTGAGTTAACATTAATTAAAATGTGTTAACATTTATAATTGCCATTGTAATTTGTTTAGAGTTGAAAAGATGAGAAAACTGTAAACTAAGAAAAAAGGAGTGACCATCTAGATCGTCCTCTTTACACCTCTACTCTTTCTCTTATTACAATATTCCCCAAATCCCCTAGATTTTATGTAAATCTATGTCCTGGTATTTCTAAAATTTTATAACATAGTGTGAGATCCTAGTCCAAGTTTAGGTTGAACATAATTTACCTGTTGGTTTAAAGGTGCTCAGTTTCTGCAAATTGTATCGTTTGTTTAACCCCTTTAAAGACTGAAAAATCAAAAATCTATAACTTTTTTATTTTTGCACGTAAATGGCTCTGTGTTTTTTTTTCTGTGTTACAAATTGCATTTCATAGTGATGGTATTTAATATTACATGCCATGTACTGGGAAGCAGTAAAAAAATTCCAAATACAGTAAAAATCGTGAAAAAAAGCATTTGTACTGTTTTCTAGCGGGCTCAGATTTTAGGGCTTTCACTGTGTGCCCCAAATGACAATGATAACTACTTCATTCTTTGGGTCGGTTCGATCAAGGGGATAACAAATTTGTATAGATTTTATAATGTCTTCATACATAAAGTTTACAGAAATTAAAACCTCCTGTACCAAAAAATGTTTTTCATACTGTGGTGTACAGAGCTGTAGGTAGTGTAATTTTCTGCGACTTTTAATGCTTCTGTTGTTAGTACTGTTTGATCTTTGGTACACTTTTTATTGGATTTTTTTATATTTTTCAAACTGGCAAAAAAGTGCCATTTTTAACTTTGGGTTTATGACTTTTTCTTTCTATTTATATGACTTATAGGGAAAGGGAGGTGATTTGAATTTTTAGGTATTTTAGTATAGTTTTTTTTTTTACTTCTTTAATTTTTACTGTTTTTCAGACCCCTAGGGCACTTTAACCCTAAGTTTCCTCATTGATCAAACCATATCCTGCCATACTACAGTATTTGCCTGTGACGATGGACGGGATAACACCCGCGATTGGTGCTAGCAATATGCTGCAAAGACTTACCGGCTATGGAGAGGGCTCAGCCTGTGAACCCTCTACATGCACCCACACCCGACATGCTAAATACTATTATGGCGCTCATCGTTAAGGGGTTAATGAAAAGTTCCACAAATTCCAATATGCTGTGTGTAATATGTGTAAATTACTTATGGTTTTCTAGGTCTCTACTTGCTGACATTCAATAGTATACATTGTTTTCTCCCTATGTTTAAAAACTAGTTCATGGTCATGTGATGTCAAACAGGTGTACAGAGAGTAATCAGAGCTGTGTGATATAATGATTCATTCACTGATACAGAAAGTACTATCTAAAATTGTACAACTTTTTTTTACACAAGAAATAATTATTTTCTAAAGCAGGAAAACCCCTCTTAGTAAAATTTTTTTTTTTTTTTACCATAAGAGCTTTATTTTTTTTTTCATTCATTCTATTTTTGTGAAAAGTCCATTTTAATAATTTTTCTGGGAGAAACCCATAAAGCAAGTTAGTAGGTGAATACAATATTCCCCACCTACAAGATTACTAGGATCCACACATTCACCGAGATCCACACAGTCACCATGATCTATGGGGGTCCTGAACATGTGACCAGATCACAGCCCCCATAATGGCCGTCTGAATGAGGCCTCAGTCCTGTTGATTTTAAATTAACAATCTATCATCTAATTGTATACAGATGTCAGCTTTTCGTATCTGAAAGAAGGTCATTAGGACCCAAGATATTACTCCTGTTAGAAAGTTCTGCACATCCGAATACTTGAGAGATAGCCTTCTTGAGCTTTGAATACTGGGTGAAATCATGTGAATTTTATAGCCCTAAATAAGAAAATATTAATTCTTTATTTACAGTTACATCTAATAAAGAAAGAACTGGCCTACTAGAATTTAATCACAAAGATGATTTAGGAGAAAACTTAAATAGTGTGCATAAAGGAGTGGCAGTTTTCTTGCATTACATGGAGATGGCAATCTTTCCTCCTTTTAGATCAAATTGTCAACTGTAACAAAGAAATTGTAGCAAGTAAAATGTTTCAAGGGCTGTCTTTCATTTAAATTCTATACAAAATATCAAATATGTCATAGATACAGCGTAATCAGCCGAAAAAAAAGGTCAACATGAAAGGTCACACAGCAAGCAGCTATGGCAGTTCCAAAAACATGCTTACTATGAACAAAAATGTTTTATGGAAATCAAGCATGATAAACCACTTACTCATAGATCCAGACACCCTAACTGTAGTAATCTTCTTATATCTGTTATTTTTCCTTCAAAAATTGAGAAAGGTGCTAGGGGTGTTACCAGAGCCCCTCTGTGCTGTTGCTTCACATGATATTATAATGTGCAGTATCACTTCCCCCTACAACTGTGTGACGAAATTCCTCTACTGCTGTGAGATTATAGCAGGCAGAGGGGGGGGGGGAGGCAGCATTAAAGCCTGTAAAACTACACCACTAACGGGCTATACTAATGCCCCCCAAAGCCCTTCTGGCTTATTATCACAATTTTAAGGTGATTATGGAAATAAAAAGACCATTAATAACAAATACAAGAAGATTACCACTGTCACGGTGCCTGTATCTATACATAAGTGACCCTCATTTATCATGCTTGATTTAGATCCAAAAAGGTCACTTTTACCCCCAAATTTTCCAAGCCACAAGGGATAAAAGATGGAAACAAATTGTGAAAAAGTATTTATTCTAAGTGTAGAATTGCTCCACACGTGCATATAACATGTTGCATAGGTCCTTTTTGGGGCCTAATTTAATCAAACATTTGTTGTGGAAAATATACATATTAAACCTTACAAAATTCTCCAATGGTGTACTTTCCTAAATGGTGTCTCTTGTTGGGGTTCTCTTCTGTTTTAGTACCACTAGGGCTCTCTAAATGCATCCTGACATATGAAAACTTTTTTAGCCATATTTGTCCACAAAAATGAAACAACGCTCTTTGTCTTCCATGTGCCCCCCTATGCCGTACAGCAATGACCAATGACAAAATGGGTATTGGCATACTCAGGAGGAATTGCACTAAACATTGTAAAAAGCATTTTCCTTTTTAACCCATTGTGAAGGTGCAAATTTTACTATTCAATGAATATATTGTAAAATCAAATTACATTTCTGTAATTTCATTTCCATTTTATTTGTCACCCTCATGAAGCTCTCATAGGGTTAACACACTTCGCAAATAATGTTTTGAACATTTTTAAGGGAAGCAGTTTCTAAAAAGGTATCATTCGTGGGGGTTTTCTATCATGTAGGCCTTATAAAGTCACTTGTAGCTAATTTGGTCCCTCCAAAATAGGTTTTGATGATTTTTTGCTTAAATCTGAAAAATCGCACTTAAAGTTATAAGCCACCTAACATCCTATAAAAAGGAAAGGATATGTTAAAAATGTTGCCAAGTTAAAGCAGACATATAAAAAATGTTAGTTATCAAGTTATTCTGGTAATGTGATTAATTCCAAAGTAGAAAATATAGAATTGAAAACATAGGGCTTTTTCTGCCCATAAATTTTCTATTAATTTTATAAATAAATCTAAACCCAGTATCCGCTTAAATGTCCAGAGAAACATAGAGTATAATGTGGGTTGAAACAAAACGATCTCAAAAATCACCCAGGATACCTTTAAACGCATGCCAACAGTTGATACCACTATCTAGGGCAACATTGGCGATTGCAACAAAGAGAGGGCCGTTGCTATATAAGGGCAACACTGGGTGTAGTGGTTGTAAGTGATTTACGTTGGAATCATTTTATGCGTCATCGCAGTGCATAAAGTTCTAGCCAAAGCTCTTACTTGCTTAGTTTAAGGGTTAGACGGTTCCGGGCTCACTCGTAACACAGATGGACTAACATGTCTTTGGACGGTTGTTGGATATTTGTCTAAGGATCATTTCTATAATTCTGATGGTAGGTCAAGGTTATGTGAACAAAAATTATAACACTTTGCATTTGCTTTTGTGTTGTGCTTACAAACTCTTACAACCACCCTCACCCCCCACTGACAAAAGACTTCAATGGCTGCATTTCCTGAGTCTCCAGCTGCAGTTTCTTCTTCTTCTCACGCACTAATTGTGGGAGCAGGATTGGGTTTCCACATGTCAGCCAAAGCCGCTAGAGAGAAGTCAGAATTGCAACTTACTTCAGATTTATCCTGTAATTCAAGGTGTGGTAGACTTTTCACAGATTTTATGGTCAATTATTATTATAAATTCAAGAAAATAATACAAAAACATTTCAATAAACAAGGTATCTTTGTAACAAAACACATCTTCTGTAAAACAAAAGAAAGAGTACATCTAGCAAATGTCTTACATGGTGTACAAAGCAAAAGTGCTATGAATTTCAAAATCAGAAGCCAAGGGAAATACAGAAGGGTAGGGTGCTATGGGAAGGCTTAGGAATCCTTCTCACCTCAACCTTCAGTTCTTAGCCATTTATTATTGTAGTGTGCAATGTGATCCTGTTTGACCATAAAGAAGCAAAGGAATGATAAGTATCCTTATGGATAGCCGTTATTGTTCCAAACATCATTCTACTCACCTAACCCCTTAATGATGCGTCCTGAAAAGGCTTTAATAACCAGGGTATTTTTCATTCAAATGGCGGAGGTATAGGGCCATAACTTTTTTTTTGGGGGGGGAGGGAAGAAGAGTAGAAGCTTTTGTATAGTACAGATTTTTTAAATTTACAAAATAAAAATATATACTATAAACACTATAATGAACCATTAATAACCCAGTAAGGAATCGCTTTTGTTTTAATACCCCTCATTCACCCTCCCTCTTCCTTGGTGCCATGCCTTCTCCACCAACCCTCCATTCGCCAACCCGTTGACAATTGCGCTGGCCGATCCGCCCCCTTCACTAACTAGCTTCCACCTTCCCCTTGCCCACACCCCCCCGTGTCAGTCACCACCCCCCGCACATACTATTCCATTTTTCCAGCGTCCTGCCGCCACCTTGGCTAACCGTCCCGATACACTCCCCTCAGTGTCAGCGGACCTCCGCACTTTTTCTTCGCTGAGCCATAAACACCTTAGCTCACCCTCACTTTATGTTTTATCCGTTTTCATCCAACCCACGTCGCCAGACCCACCTTCCAGACGTGTCGGCCCCCAGGTCTTGTCAAATCCCATCACGCCGTCATCCCCCCCTTCCCTCTCTCGTCCTTCCATCAAGCGTCTTGCATATAGCATTCCTTTTTCCGCACTTTCCTCTACCCCCCCCATCCACCAATCGCAAAGCCTATCGGTGGCACCGCTCCCTCCTCTCCTTATAGTCACGCCCCTCTTCTTCCCTACTCCCACCCGCTCTCAACCCTGCTCCCCAGCCTTTGGCTTCCGCAATTATTCCAGATCACTACGCTAGCCCGCTTGTCGATACCCGTAAGCCTCTAGCCAGAGACCTCAATCCACCACGTTGATCCTCACCCTCCCTCAATCCCGCGGACAGCTTTACTCGTCTCTTAGTTTTTACTACCCGTCCCACCCCTTCCTTGCCCATTTCTTGCACTCTTCAGACTCGTACATTTCATTTGATCCTACATTTTAGCCCGTTTCCACTTCCCCGCATCTTCCCCCAGCTTCCCTTTATTTACTTGTTAGTTTGCGCTCCCTGACCTGCTTACAATGATCTAATCCCCCACTATGCCCGCTTGGGCCATCTGCCGCTAAGCTCCGTTTCTCCCTCGATTCCTTGGTCCACCACGCCTCCTGTCTAAATTCTGCCTTGCTCTTCCCTGGGGCACTTCTGGACATTGCACCTGATAACGGTCACTTATAGCTTAATCTGTCGCCTCTTGTTTCCCTCCAGGCTTGCCGCCCGCACATCCTTTTGGACACCTCCATCGTGCCGGACGTTACTTCCTCCTCGTTAGCCTAGCCCCAACCGTCCGCAACTCCGCGTTGTCCAATACTCACGATTTGTTCCATCCTAGCTGCTACCCACTGGTCTCCTACCCTTCTTTTCCCGCTTTACGACCCTCCCCGCTCATGGTGCAACGTCGAAACCCATCTGCAATCAATTTCTCTTTCACATCGCTTCCCATCTTTGTTTTGTATAGGACCCCTGAAACTCCATTCATCCCCCCTCTTCCTCCTCTGACGCCCACCCGCCCTTCTCACCCACTCAGACTATTTTTCTCTACGCACCCCTTACATTCATAGTCCTCTACTTTTAGTTTCCGCGTAATAAAACCGCTCCGTGACCGCCCCATGCAGCCAACAGCTACTTCTTCCACTTCAGATTCCCTGATTACACACCATCATAACTTACTGAGTTTTCTATCTTTTTTCTTCTCTTATACATTCTTGTCCTCTACCACATTTTTCATCCTACTCGCTCCCAGCCGGGACCGCCCAGCAACCCCTTCGGTCATCCTCGGGTTCTCCATTCTGTTTGTGACCGCCCGTCCCACTCGCTCACTTGTCCACCCTCACCATTTGTTCCCCCCCTTTTCACTCCGTATCCGCTTTGTACTGTCCCATTTTGCCCGATCTCCCCTACACATTACCCATGCATATCCCATCGGCCTCACAAATCACCGGATGTTACTAATCTTCGTTCTCCCCTCTAGTGTTGTCATCGCCCTACCTCTATCCCCGCCATCTTCACTTCTCCGTTGTGACCCTGTTCTTTTTTTCTTTGTGCCATTTGTCAAGATTTTGCCCTCATTCACTCATCAGCATTTGGCTCCAGACCCCAATGTTATCAGTCCGGTTCCACGTCAGCTTTATGGCTTCGCAGGGTTTTCGGTCATTTCTCGCTCTCCAAATTCAAAAATCCATAACTTTTTTCATTTTTCCGTGTACAGACCTGGTGTGAGGGCTTATTTGTGCGTAACAAATTTTACTTTCCCGTATGTTATTTATTTTAACAGGCCGTGTACTGCAAAGCTGAAAAAATTTTTTTATGACTTTCACTCTCGTATCAAATAACAAGCCTACTTTATCTTTTGGTTCGGGCGATCGCGGTGATACCAAATTTATATAGGTTTTATTGTGTTTTAATACATTTTCAAAAATAAACGAATGTGTACAAAAAGAAAAAAAAATGTGGCCATCTTCTGACGCTAATAACTTTTTCAACTTTGGCGCACGGAGAGTGTGTGAGGGGTCATTTTTTGCGAAATGGAGCGACGTTTCATTGCTACCATTTGAGGTCTGTGCAACATTTTGATCATTTTTTATTCATTTTTTAGTTATGTATAAAAAGGTGGTAAAAGTCACATTTCGGACATTTGGGCGCCATTTCCCATTCTCGGAGGTCACCGCCGCCGTAACCGTTTTTATATTTGATTAGATCGGGCATTTGGGGGATGCGGCCGATACCTGATTTGAATTTGAATGATTTGGTGATTTGAATTTTTAATATTTTATTATTTTTTTTAATTTTTTTAACTTTTTTTTTCTTTTTTATCACATATTTTAGACCATCAGGGTACATTAACCCTAGATGGTCTAGATCGCTGCTACCATATACTGCAATATTTCTGTATTGCATAATATATGGCATTTTGCAAGCACATCATTACATGAGCCACTGGCTCATTGTAACGAATCTGCAGATGCACAGATTCCCCCCGATGCCGTTCGGGTGGCGTGGTGATCGAAACAAAACAGGGGGGGGGGGTTTTTAATAGCCGCGACGGTGCTAGCACCGACCGCGGTTATTAGCGGTGGGGTTTATGCGTTATGCAAAAACCCCACCTTGTATGAAGAGGACTCAGCCCAGTGAGCCCTCTTCATAATCCCTTCCCTTATACCTCTGCGCCGTAGAGCACGCCGCAAGCTAAGGGGTTATGAAGAATTCTGATTTTCTGTCACTTATATATATATATATATATATATATATATATATATATATGTATAGTCTTGGCCAAAGGGTTTTTCCCCCCGTGAGAGCTAATTTTGAACAGACACATCAGCTCTGATTAACCCCTTTTGACCACGGGGTCTATAGATAAGGCAACATTGCCGGCTGTGCTCCTCTCAGCACCGTGCTGCCTTAGTGCTATGCATTGAGGAACAAACGGTAATATAAACGGCTCCTGTCTTCTCCCTAGAGTCTCGACCTGGTCCTACTCTCTTGACTGGCCCAGGAGCAGTGAGATCTAAAGACAGCAAAATTATTGACTAAGAATAAATAAATAAAATATTTAAAAAACATATTTAGAATTATTCTAGTCTCTATATATCCTTGTAGCAAAGATTACGTTTATGTGGCCAGTCCGCTGACGCTCAAAGTTGGCGGGCAGTCCGAGAAGAGTTCATCATCGACTGGCCACATAAACTTAACCCCTTACCGACGCACGCCATAGAAGTATGGCACGCATTGGGTCCCGGTACATGGAGAGGGCTAGTGGGCTGAGCCCTCTCCATAGACTGTAAGTCTTTGCTACATATTGCAGCAAAGACTAACTAGTAACACCCATGATCGGTGCTAGCACTGATCGCGGGTGTTTTTCCTGCTGGCAGCTTCAAAAAGATGGCAGCGCATGGGCCGGAGACCCGAGGCTGTCTAGTTTTAACCCTTTCATTAAAATGTGCTATCTGCACATGGTAATAAATGAGGAGGAAAATCCATATAAACATGCCCGATCTATCAAAATATAATAAGGGTTTTTCACTGCTTTTAATCCCGTAATGGAAAACTGATAAATCTTTTTTGCCATTTTGAAAAATATAAAAGTGATCAAAAGGTTGTACAGTCCTAAAAATGATAGCAATGAAAACATCATCAAAAGTCACAAAAAATGACACCACCCATAGCTCTGTAAACCAAAGTATGAAAAAAAGTTATTGGCGCCAGAAGATGGCAAAATAAAAAAAATAAATTTTGTACAGGAGGTTTAATTTTTGTAAATGTATGAAAACATTATAAAACCTATACAAATTTGGTATCCTCGTAATTGGACCAACCCAAAGAATAAATTAGACATGTCATTTGGGGCACACAGTGAAAGCCATAATATCCAAGCCCACAAGAAAACGTCACAAATGCGTTTTTCCACCATTTTCACTGCATTTTTTTCCCCTTTCCCAGTACATGGCATGTAATATTCAATTACATCACTATGAAGTACAGTTTGTTACGCAGAAAACAAGCCATCACACAGCTCTTTATGTGTAAAAATAAAAAAGCTATAGACTTTTTGAAGGTGGGGAGTGAAAAATGGACATGAAAAAACAAAAAAGGCCAGGTTGTTAAGGGGTTAATCTTTGTTACAAGCATATCTAGAGCATTAAATATGTTTGCATTTTTTTTTATATTTTATTTATTCTTAGTCAATATTTGAATAAGATGTTAGAATGCATATAAAAACTTCTTTGCAATTCATATTTTATTTGTTTACAGGTACAGTGAAGTTTATTTTAAATTTAGACTGAAACTGGAGCTATTAATTAATACTTCAAGTTTTCTTCTTAAGTAAGTTAAAACAGCAGGAGATACAAACTTTATATATGTCAAATTCTCAGTACAAGTAACTTTAAAAGATATATCTCATTATGACTTATGATATGAAGTAAAAATGCATTAAAATTTTCCAACAGATTTTCTCAGTGGAACATTATTCATGAGATCGCTTAATGTACAGAAAACTTCATGTTCTTCAATACAAGTAATGAAAAATAAGTAAATATTCAACTTGTATTTAAGAACGTGTCATGTTTTACTGATTATAAAGAGCAAGATAACATTTTAGATATCTGTAACTCTAATTACATCTGGCATTTTGACAAACAGCAATTAAGGATATCGTTGAAGTTATGTATGAAAGTTATTAAGGATATCGTTATATGAGTGTAAGACAAATATCATTTTCCTTTCTCCAAAATAAACTTACATTACTGATGATAATAGTAATAATAAAAATAATAAAAGTGGTGACTTTTAAAGTTGAGAAACAAAAAATAGGTCCTTATTAAGTGTTGTTTGTTCTAAACTGAATATTTGGCCATTTTCCATATTGGGGCACATTTACTTACCTGTCCCGTCGCGATCCCTGAGGTGTGTTGTCCGACGAGGATTCAGAGCTGCCGCGATTCACTAAGATCGTGGGTCCAATTTCCTGCATGTGTCGCTTCCCCGCTCAGGTCCACCGGAGTTCACTGTCTTCTTCCTGGTGCATGTAGGTGCATGGCTTGCTACATAGTTTTGAATGTTAAATACCGCTCTTAGTCCGATTCAGTCGGGTTGTCCGACATCCACGCCCCCGATTTGTGTCACATGAAAGTTGGCGTGATTGCACCAAAATCCAATTATGTGCACCAAAAACCCCAGTTAAATGTGGTGCAAAATGGAAAATGTTGAGAAACCCGATGAAAATGAAAATGTAAATGTGCCCCATTATGTGGCGTTGATCAATATCATTTTGCTTTTTACCTCCAGCTTTTATGTGCATCTACACTCTGATGTAGCATTACTCTATAAAAATATATATTATAGACTGTAAAGAAGTAGGAATAAATCAGAAGACTCTTTTTGCAGGTCTGGGTGCCCTGGATTATATATCAGTGACCACAGTATTTGGTTTATTACTGGGTAACACAGAGTGATCCTCATCTTGGGCATTAGCTCAGAATTCAAACTTTTTTTTTAATGTAATCCATGTTAATGCTAAAGAGCATTGTATTTTTGTTGGACACTTATTATCTTAGGTCTCAGACAGTGGTGCGAGTATTTGGTATGTGAATGTGGAAACAAGATGACACCATTGCAATATCACTTGCTTATAAAAAGATTATGCAGCACATTCACTTACCTTCCGGCCCAAATGCACATCTGCCGCGATTCAATAAGATCGTGTGTCGGATACCGTGGATTTGTCGCTTAGCCGCTCAGGACCGCTGGAGTTTACCTTCTTCTTCCCGCTGTATGTAAGTGCATTGTGTTGTAACACAAATCGAATCTTAAATCCTGAGTTAAGTCCGAATTAGTCATATCGTCCAACCTGCCCCCCGATTTCTGTTGCATGAAAGCCAGCGCAGCTGCACCACAATTTGATCGCATGTGACACAATCCCCAGTTAACCCCTTAACGACTTGGCCATTTTGCACCTTCCTGACACGGCCCTTTTTTTGAAATCTGACATGTGTCAGTTTATCTGGTAATAACTTTGGAACATTTTAATATATCTGGGTGATTTTGAGATTGTTTTTTTGTGACACATTGTACTTCATGTAAGTGGATAAATTAAGGCAATATGTTTAGTATTTATTTATAAAAAAAATGGAAATTTGGTCAAAATTTTGAAAAAAATGATGTTTTCCAAATTCAAAAATTTACACTTTTTGGAAAGTTGGTCATATCACCAAAATAACTTGATAACTAACATTTTCCATATATCTGCTATAACTTGACCTTGGCAATCATTTTTCAAACATTATTTCCTTTTTTTTTTGGATGTGAGGAGGCTTATAACGTTAGGTGCTATTTTCAGATTTTCACAAAAATCGTCAAAACCTATTTTGCAGTGACCAAGTTAGTTAGAAATCACTTTTTAAGGACTTTATGATCAGTACTCCCACCCACCAGTGATACCATTTTAGAAACTGCACCCTCAAAATATTCAAAACAACCTTTGAAAAGTTAGTTAACCCTTTGAGCATTTCACGAGCGTTGAAAAATAATGAACATGAAATTACGGAAATCTAATTTTTTTAACAATTATCATTGAACACTAAATTTTGCACCTCATAGATGGGTTAAAAAGGGAAATGCATTCTCAAAAATGTTTGGTGGAATTCCTCCTGAGATTTCAATACCCATGTGTCAATATACACTGCTGTACGGTGCACAGGGTGCACTTGGTAGGGAAACTACGCGCGGGCCAGGGGTCTTTCTTTCAGAGAACAATTTTTATTGAAATACTTTCCATTGTCGAGCATACAATTGGTGAGAGCCCAGTGGGTGACAAAACGAGGGGAACAACCAAAAGTGACACCGATTTTGGAAAGTACAACACTTAACATCAAACCCCTTGGAGAATTTGAGTGCAAGGCTATTCATATAGTGTATGTACCCCCACCACACTCTCCTTAAAGGTGTATGATCCAATCAGAACCCAAAACAGGAAAAAGGTGACATGAATTTCTTTTCCCCAAAAGTCACTTGTACTACCACTCCCATTTATTCTAAGCCACAAGTGTCAAAAGATGCACAATCCCACAAAGTTGTGTCACATCTATTCTCCTGGATGTAGAATTGCCCCACATGCAGGATAAAATGTTGTACTGATGGGACACAGTAAGGTGCTCAGTAAGGGATAAGCAGGGATGTGGTTTTCCATATTTTCTTAGAAGACCAATATTTGACAGAAATTTAGACATAGCGGGTTAGGGTGCCTCTTTGGTACGAGCCCTAGTGGTACAAAGCATGAGTGGAACCCCGAACAGTGACAGACACCACTTTTGAAAGCAACCCCTTGGAGAATTTTATCTAATGGTGTAAATATGTGCGACTTTGACCCCTAAGTGTTCAGTGGCCAATCAGACCCCCTATAACAAGGAAAAAAGGGGAAAATTTTCCCCAAAAGAATCCTTTTTACACAATATTATACACTACCACGAAACCACCCTACAAGTGAACACATGACACTAATTCCCCCAAATATTCTAAGCAAGTTCAAGTGATCCGTTACAACTTGCTTCTCCTTTCGATGTAGAATTTCGCCTATGCCCACATGTGCAATAAACTTTATTATCGGGTACACAGTAGGCTCAGAAGGAAATATGGCATTGTGCTGCTTCTTTATAAGCCAAATTTGACAGAAATCTTATACATGGGTTAGGGTGCATTTGGAGAGCCCTAGTGGTACAAAACAGAAGGGAACCCCAACAAGTGACACCATTTTGGAAAGTACACCCCTTGGAGAATTTAGCAAGGTGTAATATGTGTATGTACCCCTAAAGGTGTAGGATCCAAACAGACCCCAAAAAGGAAAAAGGTGAAAATTTTCCCCAAAAAGTCACTTTTACCCCAAATTATTCTAAGCCAAAAGTGTCAAAAGATGAAACAATCCACAAAATGTGTACAACTATTTCTCCTGGATGTAGAATTGCCCCACATGTGCAGATAAAATGTTGTATGGGTACACAGTGGGGCTCAGAAGGGAAAGAGAGATGTGTGTCTTTTAGAAGCCAAATTTGACAGAAATCTTATACATGGGTGTACAACTATTTCTCCTGGGTGTCGAATCGCCCCACATGTGCAGATAAAAGGTATGGGTACGATGTAGAGGGAATGGGGGATGTGTGTCTTTTAGAACCCAGAAATCTTATACATGGGTCAGAGTGCATTTGGAGAGCCCTAGTTTTACCAAAACAGAAGAGAACCCCAACAAGTGACCCCAATTTTGGAAAATACACCCTTGGAAAATGTTTCAAGGTGTAATATGTGTATGTACCCCTAAAGGTGTATGATCCATTTAGACCCCAAAAGGAAAAAGGTGAAAATTTTCCCAAAAAAGTCACTTTTACCCCAAATTATTCTAAGCCACAAGTGTCAAAAGATGAAACAACCCCACAAAATGTGTAACCATATTTCTCCTGGATATAGAATCGCCACACATGTGCAGATAAAAGGTATGGGTATGATGTAGAGGGAATGGGGGATGTGTGTCTTTTAGAACCCAGAAATCTTATACATGGGTCAGAGTGCATTTGGAGAGCCCTAGTGTTACCAAAACAGAAGAGAACCCCAACAAGTGAAAATACAAGGGAAAATACAAGTGGAAAATACACCCTTGGAACATTTTTCAAGGTGTAATATGTGTATGTACCCCTAAAGGTGTATGATCCAATTAGACCCCAAAAGGAAAAAGGTGAAAATTTTCCCCAAATTATTTTAAGCTACAAGGGATAAAAGATGAAACAATACCCCAACATTTGTAAGACTATTTCTAAAAGATGAAACAATACCCCAACATTTGTAAGACTATTTCTCCCAAATGTAGAATTGCCCCACATGTGCATATCAAATGTGATTTGGGTGCAAAGTAGAGGAAAAGAGTGATGTTTGTCTTTTAGAACCCTGAAATCCTTTACATGTGTCAGGATGCATTTGGAGAGCCCTAGTGGTATGCCCCAGACTGCATCTAAAGGAAGGACTCAGAAAAGATGCAGTCTGGGGCACTTCACCGGGAAAATGTTGCCCTGGAACAACACGGGGGACATCTAATCCAGAGGTACTGGGGACCTGTCCTTCCTGTCCAAATACTAATGCCTTAATCACCACCTCTTGAAAATGGAGGAATGATACAGCATGGCCTGCACATTGGAACAGTGCGTAAGAGTTGTACAGTGCCATCTGTACAATGTACACAGCCAGCTTTTTGTACCATATCTTCGTTTTTCGTAGAGCACTGTACGTCTTCAGCACTTGATCTGACAGATCAACCCCACCCATGTATTTATTGTCTCTCTGGTTTTTGCGTACAGTGCCGCACGCTACAGTACCTCTGGAGGTTAGGGATTGGAAAAGTGGAATGCTGGTATAAAAGTTATCCACGTAGAGGTGGTAACCTTTATCCTGAAGTGGGTGCACCAAATCCCACACAAGCTTCCCTGTAACTCCTAGGACAGGGGGGCATTCTGGAGGGGTAAAAACTATTAAAAAATCCCTCTCTTTTTACAACCAAAAAAAGCGACAATAAAGGAGCAAGTGCTGAACAGTAAGATGCTACTGATCAGCGCTCGGTTGTCGCAGCGCACTCACAAGATGGATTGTGTGTGCAAAAACTATTAAAAAAAAAGCAGCAGTAAAAAATTGGCACTGTGCAAGCACAAGTGCCAACCAGTGATGTGTGTCACCGATCTGCACTTGGCGGTCACAGGACACACAAAACTGAGCAAAAAACAAAAAAAAAAACCCTCCTGTATAAAAAAAAAGCTGAAGCTAAAGCTGATCAGTGATGCAAGTCACTGATCAGTGCCCAGCTTACAGGATGCAACCACGAAGGTGGTGCAGGGGAAAATAGGAGAAAAAAAAAAAAACTGCGACCAAAAAATGAGCACACGTGCTCGGCGTCGCAGGACGCACACAGGGAAGGGGTGGAAGGGATCAGGAACAGGGATTGATATAGGGAAATTAGGGATCACACAAAAAAAAAAAAATAAGATCACACAGAAGTGAGATCTTACTGTAGTAGTCACAGCAGCAATTGAGGATCACACTGGTGGTGCCCAGAAAGGTGCCAGCCAGCAATTCTAGAGGGTCCAGCAACACAGGGGGGTGATATACACTGTTCTGCACGCTGTATCACACTAGAATGAGACGTGCAGAACAGTGATCACTAATTTGAACTTCCCATCTGAAATCCGATTGGCCGATCTGTATAGATCGGCCAATCGGATGTCTATGGGAGGTGGCATGATGCCACCAGACATGCCCCCTAATGATGATGATTGGTGCTGTCCTAGACAGCACCAATCATCATCCTGTGTTAACCTACAGGACCCCCTGGTGACGTATACTGCTGCTATTGGTCGGTCGCATCGACCAGCCAATAGCAGCGATCGCGGACGAGGGGGGGGGGGCGAAACCCCTCTGCACCACGAGGCAAGATGTCGGCTGTCAGGGACAGCCGCCTTTCCGGAAGACATCTAACCGTCAGGACAAGCGGTGTGAAAACTGGTAAGTAATAACAAGACATTATGTCAAATTTTGTCAATTAATAGTCTACTTTTTTAGTTTCAGTAGATTTATATAGTTTCTTTGTTTTCATGTGTATAAATCGGTGTGATATAGAATTCTCAAGGCTATTAAATTTATAGTTACTAAATGGATTTTATTGTAACCAAAAAAATAGATAAACAATAGGGCCATTAGCCCATTCTATGTTTGTACACAGGTTATTATTTTTTCGAATAGTTGGTTCAAAATAATGTAAATGTTCCACTTATACACCGTCAAGTCCTTCTCAGGCAGCGCTTCTTCTAGGGAATTGGATCGCCTAGGCTCTATGCTAGAAGCGTGTCTAACAATAATCACAGATGGATTGTAAGACATGTTTTGGAAAATCAGTCTTCAACCCGTACATTGAAAAAATATGCTTGAAAATATTCCAACAAATGCAAAATAAAAATTCTAGTTCTCTTATTAGAATGGGCAGAAGACGGAAATTATATTGAACCTCCTTTGTTGGTATCTTACACAGGTCACATTGTCGTACATGTCAGATACAATTGATGTAATAATGAAAGAATATGGAATATAATTTATATATTCATTATTTAGATGGGAAGGGAAGGGATGTTTTTTTTGATAACCTAAATAAAGCTGTATGTCTTAGTCCCACAGTTTCAGTCTGCGCCATAGGAGAATGTATGAGTGAGGCTGATTTCTTGAATAGAATTTTTTTTTTATTTCTAAAGTTTCTTTTTGTAAAAAGCCTGATAACATTCGGTGTCACCTTTACAACCAGAACATAACAATGGTCCCCCTATTATTATTTTTAACTAACATCCCTCATTACCATAGCAAGTCAGGGCAATTATTTGACCATAAACAATTGTAATGTATTAAGCGAGATTTGCGTTAACCGGCCTAATATCCAGAACTAGCAAAACAGCTACAGATGGGTCCCCACTTAAGACACCCCGACTTAAGGACAACTCCTCGTTAAAAGGGCACTCTGGATGTGGTAAGTTGGACTGTCTTTAAGCCTAGTACTATAAACAGCTGTAATAGTGACACAGGGCTGTCTTAATGAGACGTTTATTGTTAATCCGTTCCTATGACAAAACCACACTGTTAACACCAACTTGTCAAACGACACCAAAAAATTTTGTTCTGATTTACAATTTTAATATACTTGTCACGACCGTTACATAGAAACTTCGACTTAAGAACAAACCTACAGAACCTTCTAATCGCTTTGTACCCATAACCGCGGGCACAGCCTCGTATTAAACATGATGTCGTATGTCAATGTTCATATCCTAGGAAGAGCACCGCCGCCAGTCTTTTTTCCTGGAAAACTGCATTAACCCCTTCCCCAGAACGCGGCGCCGTACTCGTACGGCGCGGCGGGGAAAGTGACTTCCCGCCGCGCGCCGTATACTACGGCGCGCGATGTACCGATCACCGTGTCTGCAGACAGCGGTGATCGCGGCAATATTGCGGCTTTCCCTGACAGCCAGCCACCTTGCCTCGTGGACCAAGGGTTTCGTCGCACCCCCCGGTTCACATCGATGCGATCGGCTGGTCATTCAGACCACCGTATCGCTGAAGCCGCTAATTACCCGATCGCCGTGTCGAGAGACACGCTATCGGTGACAATATGGCGTAGGCATCATTTTTCAAACATTATTTCCTTTTTTTTTTGGAGGTGAGGAAGGCTTATAACGTTAGGTGCTATTTTTTCAGATTTTCACAAAAATCGTCAAAACCCATTTTTGCAGTGACCAAGTTATTAGAAATCACTTTTAAGGACTTATGAAGTACTCCCACCCACAAGTGATACCATTTTAGAAACTGCACCCCTCAAAATATTCAAAACAACTTTGAAAAGTTAGTTAACCCTTTGAGCATTTCACGAGCGTGAAAAATAAATGAACATGAAATTACGGAAATCTAATTTTTTTAACATATATTCATTGAACACTAAATTTTGCACTCTCATAAGGGGTTAAAAAGGAAAATGCATCTCAAAATGTTTGGTGCAATTCCTCCTGAGTATTTCAATACCCACTGTGTCAATATACACTGCTGTACGGGCACAGGGTGGCACTGGTAGGGAAAAAGCGCTGTTCAGTTTTTTAGAGAAACAATTGTATTGAAAAACTTTCATGTGTCAGGATACAATTGGAGACTAGTGGTACAAAAAAGAGGGGAACCCCAAACAAGTGACACCATTTTGGGAAAGTACACACCCCTTGGAGAATTTAGCAAGGTATATATGTGTATGTAACCCCTAAAGGTGTATGATCCAATCAGACCCCAAAAAGGAAAAAGGTGAATAATTCCCCAAAGAAGGTCACTTGTACACCCACATTTATTCTAAGCCAACAAGTGTCAAAAGATAGAAACAAACCACAAAATTGTGTACAACTATTTCCTGGATGTAGAATTGCCCCACATGTGCAGATAAAATGTTGTAGGGGACACAGTAGGGCTCAGAAGGAAAGAGGGATGTGTGTTCTTTTAGAAGCCAAATTTGACAGAAATCGTTTAACATGGGTTAGGGTGCAGTTGGAGAGCCCTAGTGGTACAGAGCAGAGGGGAACCCCAACAAGGACACCCATTTGGAAAGCAAAACCCCTGGAGAATTTATCAAGGTGTATATGTAGTGTACCCTAAAGGTGTATGAGCCAATCAGACCCCAAAAAGGAAAAAAGGTGAAAATTTTCCCAAAAAGTCACTTTTACACCCAAATTATTCTAAGCCCACAAGTGTCAAAAGATGAACCAATCCCACAAAATTGTTACAACTATTTCTCACTGATGTAGAATTGCCCCACATGTGCAGAAAAATGTGTGTTATGGGTACCAGTAGGCTAGAAGGAAAGGGGATGTGTGTGATTTTTAGAAGGCAATTTGACAGAATCTGGAATCTTATAATGGGTTACGGTGCATTTGGAGAGAGAGCCTTGTGGTACAAAACAGAAGGGGAAACCCCAACAACGTGAACAATTTTGGAATAGTACAAACCCCTTGGAGAATTTAGCAAGGTGTAATATGTGTATGTACCCCTAAAGGTGTTATGATCCAATCAGAACCCCAAAAAGGAAAAAGGTGAAAATTTTCCAAACAAAGTCATTTTACCAAACTTTTCCTATTTACCATAAAGTTCAACCAGTGTCAAAAGATGAAACAATCCCACAAAAATGTGATAACTATCTCTCCTGGTTTCTTTTGTAGAATTCCCCACATGTGCAGGATAAAATGTTATTGGGATACCATAGGATGCGCTCAGAAGGGAAATGAGGAATGGTGGTGTCTTTTAGAAGCCAAATTGACATGAATCTACTTAGTACATGGTTATGGGGTGCATTGGAGAGCCACTAGTGGTACAAAACAGAGGGAAACCAACAAGTGACACCATTTTGTAAATGAAAGTACACCCTTGGAGAATATTTAGCAAAGTTGTAATATGTTGTATGTTACCCCTAAAATGGTGAATATTTGTATGATCCAATCAGACCACAAAAAAGGAAAAAAGAGATAAAATTTTCCCAAAAAGTCACTTTTACCCCAAATTATTCTAAGCCACAAGTGTCCACCAACGAAAAGCATTGAAACAATCCCACAAAATGTGTACAACTATTTATCCTGGATGTAGAATTGCCCCCACACCCACATGGCAGATAAAATGTATTGTTATGGGGGATCTTATCACAGTTATGTGCGCCTCAGAAGGGAAAGAGGGAGTTATGTTGTCTTTAGAATGCCAAAAATTTGACAGAAATCGTATTATACTTTATACATGGGTTAGGGTGCATTTGGATGAGCTAATGGTAAAAACAGAAGGGAACCACAACATGTGGACTACCATTTTTGGAAAGTAAACCATTGGGAGAGAAATTTAGCCAAGGTTGTAATAGTGTATGTTACCCCAAAGGTGTAGATCAAATCAGACCCCAAAAAAGGCAAAAAGGTGGAAAATGTTCCCAAAAAATGTCACTTTTACCCCAAAATTATTCTAAGCCAGAAAAGTGTCAAAAGATGGATGGAAACAATCCACAAATGTGTACAAATATTTCTCCTGGATGTCGGAATCACCCCACATGTGCAGATAATAGGTATGTGGATTCGAGTTGGAGCGGGAATGGGTGATGGGATGTGTGTCTTTTTAGAAACCCACAGCAATCCTTATATATGGGTCAGAGTCATTTGGAGAGCCCTAGTTTTTACCAAAACAGAAGGAACCCCAACAAGTGACCCTAATTTTGGAAAATACACCCTTGGGAAAAATGTTTCAAGTTAATATGTGTAGTTTGTTACCCCTAAAGGTGTCTGATCCAATTAGAACCCAAAAGGAAACAGTGAAAATTTTTGAAGCCACAAGGGATAAAGATGAATTTGCAAAACAATACCCCCCCATTAGTTAAAGACGATTCTCCCAAATGAGAAGAATTTGACCCCACATTGTTCATATCAAATGTGGATTTGGGTGCAAAAGTTAGCGAAAAAGAGTGATGTTGGTTCTTTAGAACCCAGAAACCTGACATGTGTAGGGATGGTGCATTTGGAGAGCCTATAGGTACTTGTCTGAGTGTGGCTATTCAAGAGAGCGCTGTGAGTGGTGTCTCCTGTAGTATAGGTAGGGAGCGTCCTGTGCTTGGTGCCGGCTCCTGTTTGACATTTCTTATATGCCGCTCGAGAACACCACGCCCCAGCGCATCCTTGAATAGCCAGACTCGGACATTAAGTTAAGTTCCTCGTACGTTATATTATTGCCAATCGCAAGTCACTGGATAACTCAATATCCATAGAGGGACGGATCAGGGGAAGCCATCTCATCTACAGTATGACATAAGTCAAGGCTAATATGCCACAGGTAATGACACGGTTCTTCCTATCCCCTCATACATCAAATCCACCACAAAAATTACTAAGTGTCCAAATTGTATCTCCCTCAAAATTCCTAGAAACAACACATCCTAGGATAGATCGAATTCCTTTACTCGGACAGGCTTATAGATTTAAGGGCACATCGGTTAAGCCAGCCTCTCTTTCATGTTCCTCTCTGTCCCCCCCCCCCCCTCACTTTCCTTTTTAATATGTTAGAATGTGTTTATCTATCTACTGATGTATTCATAATGTAATTTTATTCTGTACTTGGGAGGACTATTCATTCCCTATACCATTTTGAATGATTTATTATTTATTGTCATACAATATAATTATACGTTTGTACAGCGAAAGCTAAGGAAACAGTTAGAATCTTAGATTCGAAACCGATTTCCCTTATGAAATTTACCCATGTCTATCATACTAAACACCTTCTATGTACTGAATCTAATTTTGTCTTATATTTTATTGCACTTTACTAATATATGTGTCTATGTTTTATATACACCTGACTAAGTTATATATATATTATTTTTTAGATATTGTATAAAAAAATGTACGGCACTGAAGAAGGGAAAAACTGGGTACGCTCCCGAAAGAAACGCGTAGTCCTCGCATGCAATCAAATAAAAAATTCTTATCTTAGCACCTAGAAGCTGCGGTCATTGATCCTGCCTGTTGGTCTCTTTGTTTTTCCATGTTTTTGCAGTTCCCAATCCGCCGACCACAACCAGATCGGGAAGCAGGACTACGAAGCTAAAACCTCAGTCGCTCACTATTGCTGCTCCTACCAAGTTCTTATATCGAATTTCTTTATTACAGAAGGTTTCGTCCTGTTATTTGAGCGCTGGGGTCCTCTTTTTACGATCATTCTATAAAATATCTCTATTTATGGTTAACGTCGTTTACCCCAGAACAAACTGTAGGCCGTCCCGACTGACAGAACCCTCGGAGACAGACCTACAAATTACAACGTGCAGCATCTTCACAAAAATGGACTATTACCATCAACCGAGGACACACCGTGAATCTTCAATCGAAAATTTCCAACACCAAAGAACCCAATAGGCCAACCACATAACGCCACAGACACTTTATAGTGACACACAAACAAAAACTAGAACTGATACTATATTTAAGTTGGACAAAAAGACCTTCTCAAAATAAGATACAGCCACACATAGACATTTATTTCTAAACATTTACCTTATGAAAATATTGCACCCGGGGGTCTACGACTCCCATTCCAATCCCCCTTCCATAATGCCCCGCACATTCACTAGTGAATTGGTAATAATTTACCATGGAGGAATGCTCCCCAAGGGATATCAGAGACTAATCATAAAAAGATCACTTATAGTGGAGGACACTACCAAACAAGATTGACACAATGAGACAGATTATTAGAAAACCTATTCTGATCACAAGCATACCACCAAATTAATCTAACCACCACCGTCTCCAGGAATTAATAGAAACAGGAACTATAATCAAATAATCAAAAAAACCTTTCTAGAGATTCGACGGGGGAATATTCAGAATCATTCTACATAGAATTTGATAGATTCCGACCACAGACAAAACACCACCCTATAAGCACACTAATTTTCCACCCCCCCCCCCCCGCTTATGAAACAACCCTGCGCCCAACAAAAAAAGGAGAATAAAACACGAAGAACCTTTCTAACAACCCTGAGAACCCAATTACAAAAGGCCACACCCCAAAAGGAGTAGTAGAGACCCAGTCTGCCACACATGACGACACAAGAAGACTCCATCCCTGAGAATCACACTAAGTCCTAGGTCCGCTCCTCACCACAAGGTAAACATTTACACCCAACCACTCCAGCGTAGAAAAACACATCCCACCCCCAAAGAAGACTCCAACAAAAGCCACAAAGACAAGACCAATACTCTTAAGTCCTCAACATCCAGTCAAAGTACAGTTTGAACAGCAAATGGTGAACCAAACACAGGAGAGGACCTGCGGTCTCTCCACCCCAACACGATGTGAAAGCCTCCGGAAACATGCCCTATTGAGTTCACAACCATTCCATAAGAAGGCCTCAGCTACCAATAGTATAATGCCCTCTTTTTAGAGCTTCCCCAGCTTCAAAAAAAAACTCCACCATTAGGGACGAGCTCATACCAATAAGCAAGAGCCCAACGGCAGGATTGCAAATTTTCTCCAGAACAAAGTACGGGACAAAAAAGAAAAAAAACCACAGAGGAAAAAAAGAGGAGGAAACTAAACAAAAACAAAAAAAAAGAATAGCCCGAGATTTAATTCAACAAAAAGTACGATATCTTCAACCCTCTCGAATCCCATATACTAACGGAAGAAAGAGAGTTCACTTTTCAGCAAGGACTATCATCTATTGCCCAACCCACTAAGTCATAGAGAATTTGCCTTTTCCTAGATATTAACAGCTGTGTGCGGAAACGTAACTCTGAAAAGGCATTTTGCGATCTCCCAGGCAAAAACGCAGAAGAAACATAAGAGAACTTGGAAAGCCCTTCCCTACACATGGCCTTTAAAACCAGTGTCAGACACTACATCCCACCCAAAGCAAGGAGGACCCTACATTGAAACCTTCTGTTTCAATGGTATACTGAACTTCGTATTGGACACATCTCGAATAGGAAAACAGGAAGGATAACCTCTAAGATTTAGAGAGAACAAAAAGCCTTTGATCTCTGAAAAATAAGAGCGAACTGAATAACAATAAAACCAGGGACAAAAGGAGGAGGAATGGTCATTTGAACACCGACCGAATTACCGTAACGGAAAAGGCCTTTAGGTTCCTATGGATGGGATGGACGAGTGACTCCATGAAAGTGGACCACATCCAAGTAGACGAACATCTGAAGGCACTCAAAGGCTTCACCCAGTGGACCGTATCAAAAAGGGATCTTAACAAAAAAAGAAAGGATGTCATCATTCGCTCCCACCCCGATTAGCCCGTTTTTTAATAACCGCCAAAAGTACACCAAAGATCCGTAAAACCCAAGCAGGCAGACCCATTCATATCCAGCATTAACTCCATACGTGCAGACCTATCGGACAACCTCCTATGAGTACGACTCATATCTACCCTTATGTACAGAACGAAATCTCGTCACTCCATGTAAACGCAATCTTCGATGAGACTCTTCCCAATGATCACAGAATTTGGAGGTAAGGTTCGACAGTGGGGATGTCATACGTTCAAGGTCTGCTTACGATGGATGTAAACATCAATTATATACCAACCCTTTCACCACCACGTTCCTTTTGGCATCGAAGCAATACAACGAACAATGAAGATGATTCAGCATACCACACATCAGGCAGATTTCCTAATTCAATAAGCAATCACGTATACTAGACACAAATCTTTGACTATCAAAACCAAGTGTTCACCGAAAGAAACAAGGTCCAACGGCCAGGAGGCACACGCTTCGCAACCAGAGCTACGCCAAATACACTTTTGTGGAGCCAGAATTGAGTCCACCTTCACGTTTAACCAAACAAATCCCCAATATAAATCTAAACATCAAACTCTTAAGAGACTTTATTGACGCCTCCTTTCATTTCAATGTATGGCAAAAGGGAAGCGGAGAAGAAAGAAGCCTTGAATTTGTTGAATAGCCGGTCAAATACAGGAACCCCTGGAGGTATTGGGCCACTCACACGATTTCTCTAAAACCCATATATTGACATTTGTCTTGATTATGTTAATTATCGGTTAACACAACAAGGAGCAAAGGCCTGCCTAACAAAGCACCATACTTCAAAAAAAACTTTTGGTCGACTGTAATATAGCCTTCCATAGGACTATAAGTGACGCATTACAAAAAGTGGGCTGAATTATAATAAGTACCGCGTACAGCCAATACAAGCGCATTGTAGAGAAAAACTTGCTCTGAAGGTCTCTAATTTCATGAAACATCAAACTTGTTACAAAAACGTTTTAAGGAAGGAAAGGTACACCCAGAGAAATTCACTTAAGGTGCCTCCATACAAGAAGACAAAAGCCAATGGAAAAATTTCTTCAAAAAAGAAATGCTTCAGCACCCAACGGAAAAAAAAAAAACAGGATACCTACAAATGCTCAGGTATAAAAGTTCAAAATTACCAACCTTCACCTCAGATCACAAAAATAATCAAAAACTGTATTAGACAAGACATTGGATCAATTCTGACTAAAGGACCCACCCAAACATCCAAGGCAAACCATCCACTGCAGGTCCTAAAACTCACCCTACAGACGAGCAAACCCACATTGAAACGATTATAGAGACACCCCCCCACAAACGCAAACCACGCACACATCAAAAAAAAAGTGATCTCAAAAGAAACCCAGATTGTCACTAATTACCCACGTTCACCAGGAGCATTCCAATTGCAAACAGACGGCCAGGATGCTACACATAGACATATACAACACAAAAGTATACCAAAATATTCAACCTAACTATAACCAAGAGTGAAAAATCTGAAAAGTACACCATCTTTTTTGAAATTTTTTGTGCCCTCAGATTTCGTAGATCATCTACCTGCCAATGACCCGGTCATGTTACAAAAATAAATCGGGACGAAAACTACACAAACACTAAAGAGAAAAGGATGGAACACGCATCAGCCGGCAAAAGGTCCAAGTCTGGTTTCCAGGTTTAAACAAGTGTGCAAAGAACTGCAGATCCCATCAATGAACAAAAAAACTTCAGATGCCTTCGACCCTAAATATCCCAATAGACACAAAGTCCGCAAGACCCCCCAGACAGATATAACCAAAACTAAATCAGAAGGGAAAATTCTGGATTTTAGTAAATATCTCAAACACATGTGATCCCTATAGAGTCACTCAACTGAAGACACTAGAAAGAACGACTGATTACACATAGTAATTACGGCAAAGTTACAAGATACCACCCTTCTCCTAACTTGGAAAAGTTACCAACACCACATTCCACATTTCACGTGGTTCACCCCAACAACTGTAGTCTAATCATATATCATTTGCAATCATAGACGCTCAAAAAAAAAAATCAAATCCACCCTGTCACTCCCCCGAAAGGTCTAACCGTTCCTTCAATCAAATATATCTACATTGTCCCCCATTATTTCCTTATTTGGCCCCATGAATCAAAAATAATAAGATATTTCAGTCCTAACCAGAACTTACTGTCACAAACGCACACTCTAGCATTGCCCCCAAGTACCTAATCGCTCCTCTACAGTGTTTCACAGGCAACACCTAAACACTCATCACCCAAAAGAACCGGGACAGTCAGAGCAGATCCGTCAAGACTGCGCCATGCGCAAGATTTCTCCCCTCCCCTTTTCCTCATATGCGCACAACGACGAACATATAGAAATGTCAAACAAGGGAACGCACCGCCCCACAGCGCTCCCTACCTAACTACAGGACACCACGCCACAGCGCTCCATTGAATAGCCAGACTCGGACAACAGATAAGTCTCCTCGACAATATAATATTACTTGCCAATCAGATAGTCACTTGTCCTAACGCTCACACCCTATGACAAATATAGGGACGGCATCAGGCCTCTCATCTACAGTATTGAACATAACAAGATCAAGCTTAATTTACTGCCAGGGTAAGCACCTTTTTCAGTAATCCTCCTCCAACTTACAGCAATCACCACTAAATTACTATAGTGTCACATTGTATCTACATCAAAACTTCCTAGGAAATCAACACCATTCCTGGATAAGTATACCGAATCCGTTTAGACACCACTCAGGGTACAGGCCATATAGATTAAGGCCACACTCGCTCTGTTAGTACCCACGCCTACTCGTTCACCTGTGTCGTTCTCTTGTCCTCACTTTTCCTTTTGTGACATATGTTAATGTCGTCTTCTTATCTATCATTCTGACATGTATTCATAATGGTAATTTATTTCGGTAATCTTGGCGGAAATATTCTCTCTTATCTGTTAGACGCCATTGAAATTGATTGATATTAATTATGTTATTTGTAACACATAACATATATAGTACGGTTTTGATGTACAGCGGAAAGCTAAGTGAGAACAGTTCGAATCTTAGATTCGAACCCGATTGTCCCATGAATTTTACCCATGTCTTCCCATACTAACCACTCTAGGTAGAATCTCTTGGTCTAATTTTTGCCTTGTTCTATATGTGTCTATGTTTTTATATACACATGATTAATGATTAGATATATATTTGGTGTAGAATTCTGGTTATAAAAAATTGTTGTTACGGCCTGAAGAAGGGAAAACATCGTGAACCGGGGGGTGCGACGAAACCCCTCTGGTCCACGAGGCAAGGTGGCTGGCTGTCAGGGACAGCCGCCATCTTGCCGCGATCACCGTGTCTGCAGACACGGTGATCGGTACATTGCGCGCCGTAGTACTACGGCGCGCGTCGGGAAGTCACTTCCCGCCGCACTAGTACGGCGCGCGTCGTGAAGGGGTTAAATACCTTTTACAGCGACAAAAGTGCAATCCGCTGACCCTTAGTAAATAAGCCCCTATGTGTAGTATTACATCTAAAATTCATTAATTTCTATACAGCTGAACTACAATACCTGCGCAAACCATAATCAAGTATGGCATTCTTTATAGAAGTAAACAGCCATCAACACACTATTTCTTAAATGTGCGGTTTGCATGTGGAGTGTACAAAATGCACCAGATTGATCAAAACTGGTACATTGCCACAGTTCTGCATTATGAAAAAAGTGCACAAAAAATATGTACAGGGGGAACCAGATCAAGGAAGACCATGCGCCAGCGCATCGACCAGCCAATAGCAGCGATCGCGGACGAGGGGGGGGGGGGGCGAAACCCCTCTGCACCACGAGGCAAGATGTCGGCTGTCAGGGACAGCCGCCATCTTGTCCCGATCGCCGTGTCTCTAGACACGGCGATCGGTAATAGCGGCATTCCAGCGCTATCGGCTGGTCTGAACTGACCAGCCGATAGCATCGATCGTGAACCGGGGGGTGTGACGAAACCCCTCTGGTCCACGAGGCAAGGTGGCTGGCTGTCAGGGACAGCCGCCATCTTGCCGCGATCACCGTGTCTGCAGACACGGTGATCGGTACATCGCGCGCCATAGTACTACGGCGCGCGTCGGGAAGTCACTTAAGGGGTTAATGACACCATCTCCTAATCAGACTGATGTTGCATGACCTCTCTTCAGTTCCATCATATATTATGTATACTCTTAGCTTCTTATAAAGGATGGCCCCCTTACAAGACAACTTTTATTGTAACACTGTTAAACGCTTAAAACATTTGCCCTTCACATAACCGCCCCTGTGAACTCAAATTCAGAGCTTCAGGTTTGTATCAGAAATGATATTTCCTGAAGATCGTTTATTTTGACAATGTCTTAGAAAATTGATCACACAATTACGTTTTTCCACTATGCAACAAACTGCAAATCTGGGCCTATATGTAACATCTTCTTTTTGGGTCCATATGTTTAGACAATTGGTTTTTAAAAGTGTTGGATTGTCATAGGAATCAGGATTAACAATAAATCTTCATTACAGACGCCTGTGATAACTATTACAGCTGTTTATAGTAACTTAAGGCTAAAGTACAGTAAATTACCAACATCCAGAGGGCCCTTTGTAACTAGGAGTTGTCTGTAAGTCGGGTGTTCTTAAGTAGGGGACCATCTGTAAGCTGTTTTCTAGTTCTGGATATTACCTTAAACCAAATCTCCTTAATACATTACATTGTTTATGGTCAAAATTGCCACTGAATTGATTAGGAATGAGGATTTTTAGTTAAAAATAATAATTAGGACCATTGTAATGTCTGAGTTGTAAAAGGTGACCCAGATGTTATCAGCTTTATTACAAAACAAGAAAACTTTAAAAATAAAAAAAAAATTCTATTCAAGAAATTCAGCCCTCACTAATACATTCTCCTATTGGCTGCAGACATGAACTTGTGCTAAGAAACCAGCTATTAGGTTATACAAAAAAAACATCCCTTCCCATTCCCATCAAATAATGAATAATTAAATTATATTACATATTACTTTATATATTACATTCAATATTATATATGACATTACGACAATGTGACCTGATTAATATATCCAACAAAGGAGGTTCAATTAATTATCCGTCTTTGCAATTTTAATAGAAGAGAATAGAATTTTTATTTTTGATTTTTTGGAATATTTTTATATATATATATATATATATATATATATATTATATCCACAACAAACTGGGTGAAGACTTCAACCAAAGTGTGTAAATAAGTGTGTGAAAGTTGGTGGACAATTGTCATGGTTTGGAGATTGTTTTCTGCAGCAGGAGTTGGAACTCACATACAGCTACATGGCAGAGTAAATTCAAGTGTGTAACAGAACCTTCTTCAACAACTTGTGATTCCTTACTTGCGTTCATCACTCAGCCAGCAATTTTCATGCAGGTCAATGCAAAACGGGTAAAGCAGTTCCTTGAAACAGAAACCATATAGACAATGAACGGGCCAGCCCAAGTCCAGATATAACCCCATCTAACCCCAAAAACCAATGGAAAATCCTTGGGTGGCAAAGTTATGGCCAAGAAAGCCATAACAGTGACAAACCTATGGAAGAGACTGGAAGAAGAGTAGACCAAAATCAATCAATCACAAATTTAAGACGGAAACTTCAGTTTCCTTTAACTTAAATTGTTTTTCTAGAGTTTGCTACTAAGTCTCTATTGTCATGAAAGAGTCTTGCAGAATGATGAAGAACTAGAATGATGAAACTGTACAGCTGGTGATATTTAACAGGGCTTTTATGCCAGTTTTCCAGTATAAAAGCCCTGAAATAATCACACTTCATAGTGCACAGTTCATAAGAACTGCAATTAGCTCCTCCTTTTTTACCCCACCTCAATGCTAAGTTCCTGGAGGTTTATGAAGTAGGGCCTGCCAAGGGCCTGCACACTATCTATAGTCTGCGCCTATACCAGCCTCAATGGGTGCAGGTCATAGCATAATTTTATGTCATGCAGGGCCAGATACAGAATGCCACCTGATGTATATGATGCTGTGGGGGAATGGGGTAGCAGTAATCTCCACTTTTTAAATGGACCCTGTATTGTGTTCAAAATATGAGGGTGAACAGCATTAAGTGAGTCGTATGTAAATTAAAACGTTATCTGATAACTCATTTAGGTAAAAATGATTTGTCTGCCATGTACGTTTTACTAAAACAGACCTAGTTATTCTCTCTGCAGTAAGCAATAGGGAAAAAAAACACTAACTCTTAACTCCACTGTCCTCTCATCACTGTTAATGGTGCTTTGGATGTTCAGAACCAGTAATTCTCATTTTGTTAAAAGAAGCATTGGAGGGCATGTCCGGCTGAAGGTGAGATAGGAGTATTCAGTTTGCCTAGTTCAGATTTCCAGATCTTCAGATCCAAGAAGGATATTTTATATTTGTGGATTTCTGAGGTCAAAAACAAACCAACATAATTTGTGTTCAAAGTACCCACAAATTCATCAAATAGCAAGGCCGGCCCATTCCAGAGAATCAGCACGTTGTTTATAAAGTGGAGCCACATCAAGATGTGGGATGTAAATCTTTGAGTTGATCATTGAAGACTAGTTCATTCTCCCAGCCGAGGAATAGGTTCGCATATGAGGGAGCACACGGGCTCCCCATTGCTACCCCCCTGAGCTGGTGGAAGAATTTACCATTTAAGGTAAAAAAATTCTGTTCCAACACAAATCTAAGCAATTCAAGTGTAAACTCATTATGCTTTTGATACTGCCCGCCTCTGGTACAAAGAAAACTCGCCACTGCATTGCAACCATTGTCGTGAGGTATAGAGTTATATAAAGCCTCAACGTACAAGCTTGCTAAGTACATGGTTTCGAAGTCAACTTGAATGCCATCCAGTCTTTTCAACACATCCATCGTATCTCACACAGTGGTAGTGATTGAACGAATGGCCGGAGGATCTGGTCAACATAAATACTGGCATTCTGGGTCACACTATCAATGCCCGAAACTATGGGGTGTCCCTCTAGGGGGTTTGTCCCATTATGTATCTTTGGGAGGCCATAAAACTTGGCCACCTTAGGGAACTTAGGTGACAGAAAATCCAATTCTACTTGACTGATAAGATTATCCATCTTAGCTCTATGCAGAATGCCTGTCAGAGATGTTACAAAAGCCCGGGTAGGGTTGGTGTCTAGAACTCGATAGCAATTCTTGTCCCGCAACAGATTTTGACATATAAGCACGTATCGATCCCTATCCATAATTACCAAGTTCCCCCCTTTGTCAGAGGGTTTAATAACTATGGAAGAGTCCTCCTCTAAGCATCTGATGCTCTGTCTTTCTTGGAATGTTAGGTTTTGGTGAGTAACCTCAAGGTTCATCTCCAGGGACCAAAGTTGGTCTGTTACCAACCACAAGAAGGCATCAAGGGGAGTGTCATTATTGATAGGCAAAAATTTCTTTGACGGTAATTTCAAATTTGTGAATGGACCCTCACCAGGATTACGCCCACCCTCAACCAATAATTCAATCATAGTGTCCAGACATTCAAGGTCCGTGTCCTCTAGACCTAATTCTAGACACTGTCTTCTATTATGTTGAACAAATATTTTTTTCCATTTCAGCTTTCTAATGAACAGCTGAAGATCTCCTGATTTGTGATTGTGGAATATGGTACGTAGGCAAAATATCTTTATCCAACTTTTGTGTTACAACATTTTTTGGTTCCAGCATCTCTGTTGGAATGGGAAACATGCAACTATTGAAGAGTGAGGTGAGTCTATTGTCTAAACAGGAAATAATATTTGCAACTTTCAAAGGTGAAAGTTTGCATGCTGCAGGATATTTCTATCCTAGGTAGGATCTGGCATAGAAACAAACACTGCAAACACAATATTAAACTCTACAGATGAGCAAAACAATTCAACGTGGAATTTGATACAAACTAATTCAGGAATGTGAATTCAATTCAATGAAACAAAGTTTTCCCTGACATTACATGATACGCAAGAACATGCTCCAGTTATTGCAAAATACAGTAGATGCTGTGACATTAGTAGTTTGTGAATTTGACTTATATCCCCTGAGGATGGAATGACTTATATAGTTATTGCAGAAATGTGTCAGGATGCCATCTCTTAGAATTTATAAGCATACCAGGCTCTCCTTAGAGAATAGAAACTGGTACTGCCCTTGTCAAGATGGGAGATCTTGGGGCTTGAAAGGGGATTATAAGTGTAGGGTGTAATAGGGCTAGATATCCTGATGCACCATCATGGCTGACCACCCTTCAGCCACGCAGTAAGTCCTGAACTCCTATCCTGTACAGAGAGCTTCAGTCCTGCATTTCTGATCAGATCTAACTAATATGGACCATGTCATTGTTATGCATGGTATGATGTTTGCCAGTCGATGATTTAGACGGAGGTCTGGCAGTCAATTGACTGGTATTTGTGTTTCACTACGTATTTCTTTCATGCATATTTAGTAAAAGTTATGTTTTATTACTTGGCTGCACCTATTTTTTGTCAAGTCTGATTCAGCTACTTCTACAGCATATTGTTAGTGTATATTTCTACATACACACTGATCTGGAACAGAGGGACTGGTTCCCATGAATAGTTGTTACAGCTATTTGGTTGAATTTACCCTGAAGCAAATAAACACACCATTAAAACATGATAATAAATTGTTAACACTCACTCATAGAACAACTAATAAGGCCCACACATAGGGATATCACTTTGAAACATAATATCTTAAAGCAAGACATCAATATATACTTTCTGAAAATGAGATCTGAAGAAATAAAGACCATCTTAACCTTTGAACCTTGATTTTATTAGACTTATTCCAACATTAAACTTTCTATAATCAAAAATTAATCAACCCGTCAACTAAAACAATAGTGCAAATTGTGAAACATTTTGATAGGGATTGCAGAGCAAATAATACTGAAAATTGCTACAAAATTGCATGATACAAGTCATTTGTCCAAAATCCTCATTCACACATTATAGTTTATCTTAAGTTTAATTCTGAAAGTTTAATTTACAAATGTTTGCATAAATCCATTAAACTTACTGTTTATACTGTTACTGTTTAAGAGCATGGACATACTCTTAAAAGTAAACCTTAATGACTTTAGCTGAAAAGTACACACCTTTTTGTAATATTTTTCCTGGTGTTTTTTCTCCTGCTAGGATATTATTACTGTAAATACAAATTTGCTTCAAACTTACAAAAGTCTTCCCCGGGAGTCTAAAACACTTATGTTTTATGGAACTGCTTTAAAAGCTTTTCACTATGTGCAGATATTTAAAAGCCTAACAGTGTACAGTAGTTGCTGGAGTACATTAAACTTACACAGCAAGTTTATATTTTTTATGTATGAGCCAAACTGTATCACTTTAGATAATCACTACCCTAGACATTTGATTGATTTTAGAAATGCTCTTATATCTGTCATCATTTAATTGTCTTGGTTCCTTTTTTGAACTGTTTGAGAAGAGATAATACTGCGGTGGATTTTGATTATTATCCTTTAATATATACACTTCTTTAACAAACCTTCATTATATTTTTGATCCAAGTATTGGAGTACTATTCTCACTGAGCACACTTTCCTGACCCACATATTTTTGTGCACTATTCTCACCTACCACAATTTTCTGAAAAATGTATAAAAGCACAATATTCTCTGATAACAAAACTTCTGAACTAGGTAGAAAGGTACAATTTTCTCTGACAACAGGAATTTTCTGAACTGGGTAGAAAAGAGAAATATTCTCTGACAAAGGGATGTTTCTGAATTAGGTATTTGTGTGCATTATCCTCATTGACTACACTTTACTGATCCAAATATTTGTGTGCGCTATTCTCACTGACCACATTTTTCTAACCCACGTATTTAAGTGTGCTATTCTCACTGACCACACTTTTCTGAACCACGCATTTAAGTGCGCTATTCTCACCAACCACACTTTTCTGAACAACGTATTTAAATGTGCTATTCTCACTGACCACACTTTTCTAATCCAGCGCATTTGTGAGCACTATTTTCACTGGCAACACTTTTCTGATCCACATATTTGTGTGCGCTATTCTCACTGACCACACTTTTCTGAACTAGGTAGAAAAGCCTAATATCCTCTGATAACAATACTTTTTATGAACTAGGTAGAAAAGTACAATATTCTCTGACAGGAGCAACTTAGCAAGGTATGATTGATGATGATTTTCCTGTGTCTGAATACTATACAGAGACAGGATCTTCAAGATTATATAGTACATGCTAAGTACTGAAATACAGCAATTGCTGTATTGCTGTTCTATATTTCTCAGTGTCCTAACAAGGTTAATTGATGCAGTTTCACTACCCACTGCCCAGCTGACTAATCCTATGAGGAGTAGCATGCTCTCCCTGGTTGTTTCCTGTGTGTAATGGCATCTGGACATGTGGCCCTGCTCTTATACTGCAGAGTCACATGTCCAGCCCAGCCAATCACAGGCATGCCTACAGAGGACTTGCCGGCAGTTGCAGGAGCTGGAAGCTTCTGCAATCAAACAAGCAGCTGTGTGCAATTTTTCTAAACACAGACCCGGATACCAAATAATAAAGTGTGTTTAGGCTCTGGGTCCATGGGTGCCAACCCTATGAAATTTGGTATGGGTCCAAACTATGCATTTCGGGTCTGTTCATCATTGATCCCTATTAATCCTTTTTGTGAAAAGATATGAGATTTTTCTCCTCCTCATAATTCAGTAGTGAAAGACTACTGTCGCACTTTACTTACTTTCTTTACCGATTTCCACAGTTAGAGAAAATCATATTTTATTCTCAATTATAGTATTCTTACCCCTTCAGTATCATATTCCCCATAGTGAAGATTACTATGCATTTCTATTTACATCGTCTTGTTAATAGATATTGGTTAAGTCCTCAAATGCAAAGAATACAGTAACATCCACATTTAACTAGTAGTGCTGCCACCACATGAGATGAAGAGTCTAGACAACATACTGCCCCATTTTCCCTACCAGGATTCCAACCAGTTTGTAAAAGTATTGTCAATGTACCAATTGTCAAGTACCAAACATTTTACACACCTCTCCATTTTCTGTTAGTAACATATCTAAAGCTATGTTAGATGTTGTACTGAGTTGATCTGAAATATCCCTTATTGCATCCCCAGTGTAATACTAAACAAATTCATATTGACTCTGAATGATACATATTAAGGAAGTTATTTGTATATATACATAGGGAAGAGGTCAGTTGTGATCTTTCACGCCTTGAAAGTGATCATTTTAGGAGTTTTAGTTCCAAAGCAAAGTGCTGGCACTTGCCTTCTCTATAAATACTGTACACATCAGCAACTCAGGAAACTCAGGAAACACAACTTGAAAAAAGCTGTGAATAAGGTCTAAACCAACATGTGGAGGCTTTTTTTTACTTTTATGCCTCTCATTCCCAGTATGCTGTGCTTAATGCTTACTTTTAAATGGATGAAATATGATCTTTAACTTATTACTGACAGATCAGCCCGTTATTATCATCAACCAGGTGAGAGTATATTTAATCACGAAGTACCAAACATTTTACACACCTCTCCATTTTCTGTTAGTAACATATCTAAAGCTATGTTAGATGTTGTACCGAGTTGATCTGAAATATCCCTCATTACATCCCTAGTGTAATACTAAACAAATTTATATTGACTCTGAATGATACATATTAAGGAAGTTATTTGTATATATACATAGGGAAGAGGTCAGTTGTGATCTTTCACGCCTTGAAAGTGATTACATTTTAGGAGTTTAGATAGTTCCAAAGCAAGGTGCTGGCACTTGCCTTCTCTATAAATACTGTACACAGAAGTACTTAGCAGCAACTCAGTAAACACAACTTGAAAAAAGCTGTGAATTAAGTCTAACATGTGCAGGCTTTTTTTTTACTTTTATGCCTCTCATTCCCAGTATGCTGTGCTTAATGCTTACTTTTAAATGGATGAAATATTATCTTTAACTTATTACTGACAGAACTTTTAGCTGGAAATTGTTTCCCGATTTGAATTCTGTTGCACCAGTGGCCGAGGTAATCCATGCTCGACCAGCTAAAGTCAGAGAAATGTGGACTGTTTGCCTTTGGATGGTGAGCAAATGATATTCTATAACTGGCAGCAACTGGTCTGGATTTAATGCATCCTTCCTTGAAATCTTATTTCCTTTACAAATCCCCTACTCAGCTTCTGTGAGACAGTTCCTTTTCCCCACAAAATTTGATTTGCCGAGTTTGCAGAATTTTCCGACAAAATTTGATTTGACTAGAATAGAATCAAGGCGTATCACTATAAAAAACAGATATTTCCTGGCTGCATAGAGCCTGTAGGGTGTTGTAGAACGTTTTGACATGCTCAAATATGCATTGGGAGCGTGGTTTGGTCTTCAAACAATGCTGTGTTTGAGTATGACATGCACATGAAAGCCGCCGCTCTTAGAATCGCTTCACTCTTCAATTTCATTGGCACTTACAGGGGCCAACTTGACCAAATAAGTGAAGCGGGAACGCACCATCTGAATAGTGGCTGAGGCAAATCCAGACTCATTTCTCAATGTTTGGGGGAGGCGTCATGGCTGATCTAATCTGATGCACAAGTTATTGGTGTGTTGAAATCCTGGCCAATCCATGATTCTAAACGGACACCCTGGACTTTGAAAAAAAAAAATCACTCCCCCAACCAATGTGGATTTGACACGGATTTCTTGATATCTACTTTAGAAACAAAAAAGAATTGAAATTTGGGGAATACAGAAACCCAAAAACTGACACCCTGGACTTTGAGCAAAAATCCCTCCAGCAACTATGTTGATTTGACACAGATTTCTTGATATCTACTTTAGCAACAAAAACAATTTAAATTTGGGGTATACAGATCCCCAAAAACAGACACCCTGTACTTTGAGCAAAAATCACTCCAACAGCTACTGAGTTTAAGCAGCTAGATGCTATAAACAGCACATGCAGTGTGAAATGAGGGGATTGCAAATGGCCGTCTGTTTTTACAGGGCTTTGACATCACATAAGCCTGCCGGTCACTCATTGGCTTACATGTCTGCACATGTGATTGAGGGTGCTCCTTTCTTCTTCCCAGAGTTCTCTGCCCCATGCAACATGTTGTGCTCGCGGCCATTTTGCTATTAAAGGGGGGGAAAAAATTGCTACCACTAATCACCGCAAACTTCGGAATTGTGTATAAATGAACTTTTCATGAAATTCGGAACAAACTCCACTTCATTAGAGTTGATTCGCCCATCTCCACTAACCATATTTTTCAAGTAAACCATCTACAATCTTTCTACCTAACATGCCATGTAATACCTTAAATGCCATTAAACGAGAAACTCGTTTCAGCTCCGGACCGCAGCTTTCATCTACATTCCTACATTCCCTTTAAGCATGTCTCCAGGATCCTAGTCCTTCCATGTCAGCATGAACACAGCAGCTTTACTCCTTATCTTTTATCAGCCCGTTATTATCATCAACCAGGTGAGAGTATATTTAATCACG
>CM033649.1:47328363-47416649 GCA_019512145.1 Engystomops pustulosus
ATCAGCATAATTCATATACAAATGGGTACTCAAAATATAAGCTAATGTGTAATTAGTTGTTATTTAAAATTTTGCTTCCCTTAGCAGAAAAATGCTGGTGACATAGACCAGTGGTGGCGAACCTATGGCACGGGTGCCAGTGGTGGCGAACCTATGGCACGGGTGCCAGAGGTGGCACTCGCAGCCATTTCTGTGGGCACCCAGGCCATCACCACAGAGTTCACCAAATAGGACCAAATCCACCAAGTCCCAGGTAACTTAAGAGTTGCTGCTCTCAGCGCTATTTTAAAGCAACACTCCATTGGCTGTTAGGAACTGTGGGAAAAGGTGTTGAACTGCAATCTGTGGATGTCATCCTGCTGGACCAACCATTTTTCCTCTACAGAGAGACCCTGGAGAGAAGCTCCAACGAGAGTCTGAATTTGCTCTCCTTCTTTCAACTGTATTGGTTGCCTCAGGGGGCTATACAATTGAAAGATGTGATGAACAGGTAGCAATAAGTTACTGCTAAAAATGCCATGTTGGCACTTCACAGTAAATAAGTGGATTTTGGTTCCCATGTGCCAGAGTAAAGGTACCCTTATTTAATTATATAAGTCACTGCACTGTCCAGAGTTGAAGAGTTGTTACACTATAATAACTGTTGCACATCTTCAGGGTATGAACGGGTCTCTGTGCTCTATGGTTAATAAGTTTAATCCACTGAGTACTATGTGTAAACCAGTCATTCAATGGCTGGGCAGGCCATACATTTTCAGAAAGCTGTATTTGGCCATTTATTTGCATGCTAGCAGCCCCAGTGAATGGCTGCAGGCACATTGCCTGTTGGGAGAGTTCTACATTGCAAAAGTTTCATCCACAATATTTATCAGTGTTAAAATACTTCTGTAAAGTTTGGTTTGCACATTGAAGCTTCTTGATATTGATGCTGCAGCTCAGGTCCCCATAAAGGTGTATAGGTGCTAAACTGCAGTAATTCCAATAAGGCCCCTTCTACACTTGCGTTTTTCACGCGTGTGTTCTGCATGAAGCTTTTGACACGCAGAACTTGCATTGCACTCTGACCCATTGTAATCATGGGCTTTTTCAGACTGGCAATTTTCTCCTCCCACACGCACGTTTTTTTAACGCGCGTTTAAATCTCGGCATTCTGAACTTTAACATCCTCTATTTTTGTCACTTGCGCACCTTCAAGACTAAAAAAAGGTAAAGAGAAAGGGAAAAAAAGAGTGTTTTTTTTTCTTTTTTTTTTTTTTTTTCTTTTTTTGTCACGAATGTACCAGTGGAGCCGAGTCCATTGGCCCCCGTGTCTCTAACCAGGTGTTCTGGTACTGCTATCATTGTTTCCTGCTTTTTTACATATTATACTTTTGCATACCTTTGTATATAGAATACCTACAATTTGTATAGTAAGCGGCTGACTTACAATATTTATTTCTGCGTTTTAATTGTTGAATTGGCACACCTATATGTAGAATTATTTGTGCAATCAATGGTAGCGTCTGTAATACTGGTTTAATTTATCGCATGTAAAGTGGTAGT
The DNA here is from genome assembly GCA_019512145.1 of Engystomops pustulosus. NCBI lineage: Eukaryota > Metazoa > Chordata > Amphibia > Anura > Leptodactylidae > Engystomops > Engystomops pustulosus. The sequence goes on from CM033649.1 coordinate 47,329,906, forward strand.
CACTTTCATAATTTGGTGGGGTTTTGTCCTCTTTAACCTAAGGTCGGATACTTTCCCCCCCTGACTTATTAGTTTTTGGCATCTTTGGATATTTAATCCTCAAATCAGGTTAGGGTGTTGGTGGTTTCTCAAAAATTAACCCATTGTCTACCTGCACCCCCTTCGTTGATATCAAAGTAACAGGGAGGTTGAGAAAGGTGGGTAAGAGAAAAGAAGGCATAAAGGAGAAGAACGAAGGATATGCCAATAAGAAATTGGTAAAGGGAGGGTCGGTACCCCACGGCTACCGACCCCAAAAATCAAAGAAAGACCTAGAAAGGGCTAGGGAAAATGCTAAATCAAACTGAATAAATTTGCTCTCTCGCCGAAAGTACACAGCAGAACAGACTCTCTTTAGGGGTAGTGAGAAGTGAATGAAAGAAGGAGGATGGGCCACTGGTTGGTCTGTCTGTCCACTCTGAGAATCAACAGGAGAGATAACGCCAATACCTCTGTAGATAACATCTCTGCCTCTAGTACGATTGAGACTATGATAGGGAAGACAGTAATGACCACAGCCCCCAATAGCCCTCAAGTAAAGCGCAGTAAAGTAAATCACGTAATATTCCATCTTTAAGTCAGATCTATGAAGCAATCCTGACTGTAGGGGAGACATTAAGGTGTTATCAGCAGAAGTCCACAGGTGAATAAGGAATTATCTCAATTCCGGACTGATATCTCCAAATGGGGCAGCGTTTGGACGCGCGGAAGGCTGGATTTCTGATGTGAAGGGCAACTTATAAAGTAGAGGCAGAAGTTAATATTAAAAACTGAATTGAGAACCAAACAGAAAAATTGTGGATCTAGAAATAGGTCAAGGCGTGAAATAACGTTGTGTGGTTTTCCCGGAGAATCTGAGGGTGGAGATGTGGGTCTCTTTTTGCATTGCCTCATTTCCATCCTTTATTGAGAGAGCATAAAATCCCCAGCCGCAATCCCCATCCCGGGGGGGCTCTCTAGACACATTCTGATAAATTATTTTCCTCCATAGATAGAGACACCAATATGCGTATGCCCAGAAAAGGGAAATATAGTATAATGGGCAAACCACTCGTTTATCCCAGACTTTGCCAAAGAGACGAGAAATAGGCGTAAAGATTTTTTAAAGGTAAAGCAAAAATTACGTCACTGGAATGAGTATCCATGTTGTTTCCAGCCAAATTACGTGTTATGTGGAAAGAAAAAAGTGTATTTTTTGAGTACCGGACGACGCACTGGAATGGTTTATATGAAATAATATGATTTACGGGGTCATTCCAGGAATCAGATCAGCCCGTTATTATCATCAACCAGGTGAGAGTATATTTAATCACGATACTATGTGCTTAATTGTATCACACGAGGATTGCACTTCTATGTCTCCCCCTATACTTCTACCATACTGTCCATTGGGGTGCTCCGGTTTATCCCCTATGCTTCCTATCCCAGGTCTTTCTAATATGCAGTTGCTATTGATTACTGGAGGGCTGCACAGGACTGCTGCTCTGAGCTCCTGAACAGCACCTCTCTATGACAGATTGTGCAGACGGAAGATAAAAGACTGGCCACAGAAAATTGGGGAAACTCCACATAGGGTTTTTTTTAAAATAATTGAACAAAAGTAATGTGGGGCCTACCAGTTTTTATGAGGAACTAGGTATACCAAAACCTGATATTACTGAAGTAGCAGAGCCCATGGTTTGGGGGTTTTCCCAGCCTAATAATACCAGCCTTCAGCTGCCTCATCTAGAGATGGTTGGGTACTGAATTGTACCTGGCTTTTCATGGAACCACTGGTGGTGTTGGGTACTGGAATAATTTTAAGGTAGAAAGACATAACAAACGCCAGGGTTTAGTGTTTAGTGTTAGCTGTTAATAAGGCCAAAACTATTAGTCACAGTCTTCATTTAAGTTAAAAACTATATATTTAAAAAAAAACATATTCTAATAAGAAGATTATAATCTTCCCCCCTCCCAAAATGTGTTGATTATTTTCATTAAACAAATTTGTGGTCATTAATGTAGCTCACCACTGTAACCTGCTGTATATACCGGAGATCAGAATTAGAGACCAATAAACAATTTCCTAAATTTCAAGTTCATTGTATGAACTATGTGAATATATCCTAAAATGAGTAAAATAGTGGTATGTTGAGCTTATTTCCTAAATTGTAAGTATTTTAAAGCACAGAATAAAAAATGTAAATTAGATTATTGTAAAAGAACACAGAGCTGAATTAGAGAACACTTTTAGATACCTGAAAGTAATTGGTGGTAATCTGGCACCTGGTACCAGCTTTCAGTGGCTTTTTTTTTAATGGTTTTCCGTTCCAAAGTGACTAAAACCCCCAGGCAGCAGGTTGTCCAGATGCAGCTCAATGGTGTGGCCCTATCAGCAAAAGCAAGATAAATTAGTTGTTCCACATCTAAGATTTCTAGATTATTCTATATTAACAAGATCACAAACTTATTCATGTCCCACAAGAAAGCTGGTCCACCTTCAAAGATAAAATCTAGAGATGACAGAATCTCCATGGGTAATTGTTTCAACTTTGTAGCTAGAATTGTGAACCAGTCCAGTACAGAACAGGGTAAACATCCGTCTGGCCATACAGTGTCTCAATATTTAAGAGCATATGGACTAAAAGTCCTCTCTGTAGTGACCGAAGCTCTTATTATCAGTATTAATTAAAAGGGTAGAGTTATCATTTTTGAGGAGCTTGTTGTGTGGACAGAAAAGAAGAGGTCAACAGTTCATGTTAGTGATGAAAGCAAATTTAATTTATTTCAGTAGGATGAGAAACATTGGGGTTTATTTACTAAGGGTCCACGAATCACAATTCCGTCGGACTTCCCGACATTTTCGGGATTCATTCCACTGTGACAGGGATTTAGCAGGGGATTTTGTTGCACACAATCGGATTTTGGTGCAGCGACACAGGCTTTCATGCAACAGAAAAGTCCTTATCTAAACCCAATAGAAAACCTTCGGAAAATGCAGTCACAGAATTGTGAAAGAGACTGGATGAAGAATGGACAAAATCACACCAGAGCAGTGTAAGAGAGTAGTGATGCCCTGTGGCTGCAGATGTGCTGAAGTCATTCAAAGCAAAAGCCTGTACTCTTCCTACTGATTGTACTGACTGTTGTAACCTTCCGAAAATTACATTTTATTCTTTCTGTTTGCTACTCTCTGTCCCAAGTGTTCCGGCGACCCATGCCTCGGATGCAACCACGTGCCCCCACATGGCAGTGCCCCATCGCAGCGGCTGCAACTGTGCTCACCTGTCTGTGTTTCAGCGACAGCTACTGTGGTCTGGCGTGCATGTCCCCACTCCCTAGGGTGCGTGCTCTCTGGCTCTGTGCAGCATGCTGCTAATTTGCTTCGGCCAATCACTGTCCTGATATATAGCCTGCCTCTTCATTTGTCCTCTGCCAGATCGTTGTGCCCTGTTGCCTGAGAGAAAGCAAGTTATTGTGATTTTTGTGATTTTCCCATTGTGACCTCTGCTTCGTTCCCTGATCTTGATTCTTTGCCGCCTGTCTTGATTGTTTTCTACATTTTCGACTCCGCTCTTGTGCCGCCTGTCCTGACCTCCTGCGACTCTGACCCTGTCTGCAGTTTCTGTACCTCGCTGTGGCCATGCACACAGTCGCATCTGTGGAAAGACCTGGTGGTATCCCTCCGGAAGTCCAACCCGCTTTGTGGTGGGCTCTGGTGAATACCGAGTGCCACTTAGACTCCCCTCTCACTCCCATTTTCTTAAACCCATGAGCCATGCATCTCAGAGTTCCCATGTGCCAGAGTAAAGGTAACCTTATTTAATTATATAAGTCACTGCACTGTCCAGAGTTGAAGAGTTGTTACACTATAATTAACTGTTGCACATCTTCAGGGTATGAAAGGGTCTCTGTGCTCTATGGGTTAATAAGTATAATCCACTGAGTACTATGTGTAAACCAGTCAATTCAAATGGCTGGGCAGGCCATACATTTACAGAAAGCTGTATTTGGCCATTTATTTGCATTGACTAGCAGCCACAGTGAATGGCTGCAGGCACATTGCCTGTTGGGAGAGTTACATGCAAAAGTTTCACCAAATATTTTATCAGTGTTAAAATACTTCTGTAAAAGATTTGGTTTGCACATTGGAAGCTTCTTGATATTGATGCTGCAGCTCAGGTCCCATAAAGGTGTATAGGTGCTAAACTGCAGTAATCCAATAAGGCCCCTTCTACACTTGCGTTTTTCACGCGTGTGTTCTGCAGAAGCTTTTGACACGCAGAACTTGCATTGCACTCTGACCCATTGTAATCAATGGGCTTTTTCAGACTGGCATTTTTCTTCACCCACACACGCACGTTTTTTTAACGCGCGTTTAAATCTCGGCATGCTGAACTTTTAACATCCTCTATTTTTGTCACTTGGCGCATTTTCTTCAAGACTAAAAAAAAGGTAAAGGAGAAAAGGGAAAAAAAAGAGTGTTTTGCTTTTCTTTTTTTTTTTTTTTTTGCACGAATGTACCAGTGGAGGCCGAGTCCATTGGCCCCGTGTCTCTAACCAGGTGTTCTGGTACTGCTATCATTGTTTTCTGCTTTTTTACATATTATACTTGTGCATACCTTTGTATATAGAATACCTACAAATTTTGTATATATGGCGGCTGACTTAACAATATTTATTTCTGCTGTGTTAATTGTTGACATTGAGCCACCTATATGTAGAATTATTGTGCAATCAATGGTAGCGTCTGTAATACTGGTTAATTTATCGCATGTAAAGTGGTAGTCACTTTCATAATTTGGTGGGGTTTTGTCCTCTTTATACCTAAGGTCGATACTTTCCGCCTGACTTATTAGTGTGCATCTTGGTTGGGATATTTAATCCTCAAAATCACTGTGTATGGGTTGTGGTGTTTCAAAAAATTAACCCCATTGTTTACCTGCACCCCCTTCGTTGATATCAAAGTGAACAGGGGAGGTTAGAAAGGGTGGGTAAGAGAAAAGAAGGCATAAAGGAGAAGAGAACGGAGGAAATATGCCAAATAATAAGAAATTGGTAAAAGGGGGGTCGGGTACCAAGGCTACCACCCCAAAAGATCAAAGAAAGATCTAGAAAGGTCTAGGGAAAATGCTAAATCAAAACTGAATAAATTTGCTCTCTCGCCGAAAGTTACACAGCAGAACAGACTCTCTTTAGGGGGTAGTGAGAATGTGAATGAAGAGAAGGAGGATGGGCCACTGGTTGGTCTGTCTGTCCACTCTGAGGAATCAACAGGAGAGATAACACCAGATACCTCTGTGAATAACATCTCTGCCTCTAGTACGATTGAGACTATGATAGGGAAAGACACTAATGACCACAGCCCCCCAAGTAGCCCTCAAGTAAAAGCGCAGTAAAGTAAAATCACGTAGATATTCCATCTTTAAGTCAGATCTATGAAGCAATCCTGAACTGTAGGGGAGACATTAAGGTGTTATCAGCAGAAGTCACACAGGTGAATAAGGAATTATCTCAATTCCGGACTGATATCTCCAAAATGGGGCAGCGGTTGGACGTGGCGGAAGGCCGGATTTCTGATGTGGAGGGCAAACTTATAAAAGTAGAGGCAGAAGTTAAATATTTAAAAACTGAACTGAAAAACCAAAGCCAAAAAATTGTGGATCTAGAAAATCGGTCAAGGCGTGAAAATAAACGTTGTGTGGGTTTCCCGGAGAAATCTGAGGGTGGAGATGTTGTCTCTTTTATGCAAGAATGGCTAAAAAAAACGTTAGGCCCAGAAATTGCCTCCTTTCCATCCTTTATTGAGAGAGCTCATAGAATCCCCAGCCGCAATCCCATCCTGGGGGGGCTCTCTAGACCCATTCTGATAAAATTATTTTCCTCCAGAGATAGAGACACCAATATGCGTAATGCCCAGGAAAAAGGGAAAATAGAGTATAATGGGCAAACCACTCGTTTATTCCCAGACTTTGCCAAAGAGACGAGAAATAAGCGTAAAGATTTTTTTGAGGTAAAGCAAAAATTACGTCAAGCTGAAATTCAGTATTCCATGTTGTTTCCAGCCAAATTACGTGTTATGTGGAAAGAAAAAAGTGTATTTTTTGAGGATCCGGACGATGCACTCGAATGGTTTATAAGAAGATAATATGATATTAAAGGGGTATTCCAGGAATCAGCATAATTCATATACAAATGGGTACTCAAAATATAAGCTAATGTGTAATTAGTTGTTATTTAAAATTTTGCTTCCCTTAGCAGAAAAATGCTGGAGATATAGACTATAATGAAGAATTAAAATGCTACTGGCACTTTAATCAGTCTGTTAATTTCCTCCGCACGGTCAGACACAGGAGAGAAGATGGCCGCTGGTCACATGTCCACATCACATGTCCTGCACCTGCCTGGGCAGGTCATGTGATCACCACTATGTTTGGCTGTAGTCGGTTGGTTGCAGTGCATCCAGTGTGACTAGTGTTTTGGTGATGGCAGCTATGCATCATCACTATGGTAACAGAGCAAGAAAACCTGTTATATCACCACTGGGAGCAGAGCATAAGAGGTAGGACGAGTTACTGAGAACTAAAGGATCATGGAACTTGTAGTTTCCAGTGGCGGCCATCTTAGTGATAACTCCACCTACTTTAGAGAGGCCGTAATTTTTGTAAATCATAAAATCAAACTATTTAGGCTCCGTTTTGCGACTAACGACATTGATTATTGTTGTATTCATTTATTTACATCATCATGGATTTTTTTGATAGATGTTCATATTCCCGGAATACCCCTTTAATTGATTAATAAAAAGCTGGAGGTGACCGGCCGGGTCATCGGGGTGTGTATACGGGGGAGGGGGGGGGAGATGATGCTAGGTTTAGAGGTTAGGGTCGGCTCAAGGTCTACGACTGTGGGACGGTCCCTCTTCCATCTGGAGGCTGGGAGAGGTGGAGGGTGGGGAAGCCTTATCTATAGAGTTTTTGTATGGAATTGGTATGGGTTTTTTTTGTTTTTTTTTTGTGTTTCAGTGGTGGTCAGCTCCCGGCTGGGTGGTTCGTCCAGTCAATAACATTGGTCGATTTAAGAACACTGAATGAAAGTCCTGTCGTGGAACATTAGGGGGCTGGGCCCCAGGAACAAACAAGTCGCTGTTTTCGATTTGATTAACAAACACCGACTCGATGTTATTGCACTACAGGAAACCCATTTGACCGCTGAGTCAGCGGTCAAAATTCCGCAAAAATGGATTGGCTGGATGTACCACTCCCACTTTTCCTCATATTCGAGAGGGGTAACACTAATTTTCCGTAGGGATTTGGAGTATCAGGAGATTCAAGTGAAGGTGGATTCCGAGGGGAAATATATTTTTGTGCACTGTATTATAGAGGGAAAATCTATTGGTAGTGTATATATTCTGCCTCCATTCAACCCAAGCATAATTATAGAATTCTGTACCTTTTGTACGAAGATGGGGGGAGCATATACACTGCTAATAGGGGACTTTAACACAATTCTGGACATAGAGGTGGATGTAGTCCAACTAGGTCCAGCGAAACGTACTTATCACAAACCTCACATCTTCAAAAATTTGGTGGATTCATTTGGTTGGTATGAGGCATGGCGGGAATTAAATAAAGGTAAAAGGGGTTTTCCGTATTTTTCTAAAACCCATAATGTTTTTTCACGTTTAGACATGGCACTCACTAATGCCGACACTTTGAACCTTTGCACAATGTGCACCTACGGGATTAGAGGGGTTTCTGATCACGCACCTCTAATATGTAATTTTAGCTCGGGGAAAAAGACAATTGTGAGGTGGTTTAAAATCACCCCATCATGGATAGATACACTAGGGAAAAATGATTGGGTGTTAAACCAAATTAATTAATTTTTTTTTTGTTTAATAAGGGGATCTCTTCACTGGATTTGGTTTGGGACACGGCCAAGTCTTTCATTAGAGGTATATTTAAAGGACAAATTCACAGGTATAAGAAGGCTACACAGAAAGATACACAGGATTTGGAAAATAAAATACAATTACTTGAGGAAAAATACGTGACAGATCCCTCGGATCAAAATAGAGTTAGTTGGGAAGAAGCACAAAACCTACTCTTGGATCTTACCCAGGCTCAAGCAAATAAGAAAATGGGTGTTAATGCTAGAAAAGGGTACATAGAAGCCAATGTGCCTGGGAGAATGTTAGCAAACTTAATTAAAGAAGAAAAAAACAGGTAATAATTAAATCCATAGAGGGGCCAGGTAGTGGTATTCGGCATCGGCCGGAGGACATTCAGAAGGCCTTTGTAGAATATTATGAGGAACTTTTTGAGTCCAAGAGCACAATGTCGGGAGAACAGTTAGGGAAGTACCTTTCGCAGATATCCTTACCGTGTTTATCAGTGGAGGAAAGATCATCTTTGGAGGCCCCGATAACCTATGAAGAAATAGTGAAGACCCTCTCGTGCACGGCTCGGGGTAGTTCCCCCGGATTGGACGGGATTTCGTTTGAACTTTATGAGCTATATAAAGATGAATTGATAAATCACCTTTTGGAAGTATGGAATTATGCGATTACCAAGAGGGAACTTCCTCCTTCAATGAGGGAAGCCCTCATAACATTAATTCTAAAAACAGGGAAAGATAGTAACAAGTTCGAGTAGCCAAACTACTTGCTGAAAGATTGAAGAGATGTATCAGGAGTGTGGTCCACGTGGACCAGCGTGGATTTATGCCAGGCTGTTCCACGATGGACAATCTTAGGAGACAGTTTCTCAACCTCCAGCTGATCCCGGCCAACCTAGGGGATCTTAATGTTGGACGCTTCTAAAGCATTTGACACCATAGAATGGGACTATTTATGGGCAACTTTGGAGACAATGGGGTTCGGTGATAAGTTTATAAATCTGATAAAAACTTTGTACTCGGGCCCCTCAGCAAGGATCCTGGTCCACGGGGAGGTCTCAAGAGAACTGAAATTGGGGTGAGGCTCTAGGCAGGGTTGCCCCCTCTCCCCTTTATTGTTCGCCATAGCCCTGGAACCCCTGGCATGTCAAATTCGCCAATCTTCAAATATCAAGGGGTTTAACCAAAAGGTTGCCCAGGAAAAGATTTCGCTTTACGCAGACGACATCCTTCTATTTCTCGGTGCCCATGAGGCTATCCCAAGGGTTTTTTCAATATTTGATGAATTTGGGAAAGCCTCTGGGTTGGCCATTAATTGGCAGAAATCGGCATGTCTTCCAGTGAATCCTTTGAAGAAGTGTATACCTCGGGGACTCAAGATTATTGAAGCAAACGGATGGGTAGAATACCTCGGGATTAAATGCTCAATAGATATATCTAGATACGTGGAGCTTAACTTAATACCAGTGATAGGGTATATCAGAAGTAAGATCAAGACGTGGAAAAAATTGCCCATTAATTTGTTGGGTAGAATTGCTCTTATTAAGATGCAACTTCTCCCCAAACTCCTCTATATATTAGCCGCGGCTCCTATCTGGATCCCAGTAAAAAAATTTCGGATCATAGAAAGTCTCTTTAGGGAGTTAATATGGAGAGGTAGGCAACCACGTCTGAAGTTGGAGGTTATGATGTTGCCCTACGAAAAGGGGGGTTTTACCCTCCTGGATATAAAAGCCTATTTTTTAACAATACAAATTAAGCATATCCTGACCTGGGACTGTTCCCCTCTGGCAGACCTTCCTGGTAGTACGATTGGGTCAGGGGATTATACATTTAAACTCAATATAATGGAAGCTTTAGAGTCCGGTAGCTGGGACAGACAGTCTATAAGGAAAATGTATCCCACACTATCCCTGATGGCGCAAGTGTGGCGCAAGATTAAGTCTTTATGGGATCTTGATGGTATACTACCCTTTTCTCCTATATGGAAAAATTTAAACCTAGATACACCCGAAATTATAGAATTTCCTTGGATAGAGAAGGGGGAAATCTACGTTCACCAGCTTATTAGAAATGGTAAACTAAGGTCATTTTCAGCTTTAAGAGAAGAATATGAGATCCCCCCTCGTGTTATTTTGCACATGTGCAACTGGCCCATTGGTGGTCTTCTTTTAATGGGACGGTTACGGAGTGGGATGGGTTACCTTCTATTATAAGACTAATGTGGACCTTCAATAAGAGGAAAATTAAGACTCAAAAAATATACACTATTATAGTTACAGAAAGACACCTCAGGTTCTCCAATAGAGTCAGTGAGAAATGGGTGGAGGAAGTCAGAATTGTAGAAGATCAGGTTTGGGTAGATACCTTGAGAGACACATAAAAAATACTTAAAATCCCCGCACATAGACTGGCGCAATTGTCAATTTTGCAAAGGACATATTACACTCCAAAAAAAATATCACTATTTTCAGGAGAATTGGTTCGGTGTAAACGGTGTGGGAGGGAGGGTGCCGATAATGTTCACATGTTTTGGTCATGCTCATCAATACAAAGCTATTGGGAAGAAATTATTAAAGAAATTGGGAGATGCTTTGATAGCCAAATCCCATTTCATTTCACTACTTGTATTTTAGGCATCTGGCACAGTGATGTCGATAGGGCACTCGGGAAATACGTAATTAGAAAACTGTTGTTTCTTGCCAGATTTTGTATTGTTAAAAGGTGGACATCTCCGGAACCTTTCCCCTGCTTGCTCTTTGGAAACGTATTACGAATAAGACAATCCTAGCTGAGGGTATTGAAAATGGCAGAATCAACCCTAAATCCAAACAGGCTTTTTTACAAAACTGGCAGAAATGGATAGATTCATATTTTACAACAGAGGAAAAGAGGCTAATAGGGGTAATGTAGTTCCTCGCTGAGATATGGAAAGGAATATCGAAGAAATGAGAAGGGAGAATGGCCACCAATTTATCTAATTTATTTAATTTTTATTTAAAATTATTTATTTATTTATTGATATTTTTATTATTTATTTAACTTTTGCATTTTTACTTATTTATTTATCTATAATTTTTTATTTTTTTTGTTCAAAGGGAAACTACAAGTATCAACGGTGAAATTTATGGATACGGCTGGGGGGGGATGGGTAGGGTAAAAAGATTTGCATACGGGAAAATTATTGTACTATTTTTATATCTGTTACTATCTGACTGGAAATTGTATAATATGAAATGTAAATTATTTTGTATGTAAATGCACTTTAAAATTTAATAAAAAGATTTATAATAATAAAAAAAAAATCTCGCAATGCTCTACTCTTGCAAGTCACGCGTGTGAAAAACGCACCATAAAAGTCTATGGAGACGCATCAAAAACGCACTGCACTCTGAGACACATGCAAGTCCAATGCAAGTGCAATGCGTTTTTTCACACATTAATTGCCATAGAAAAGATAGAGCTCAGTCCTGAGTCCTTTGCACGTGTGTTATCTGCATGTGAAAAACGCATTGAAATTGCACTGAAATGCGAGTGAAAAAGTTAGACACTGAACAAACTCTGACTGAAAACTGATTAAACTCCGATGAAAAATGTCGGTTTTTCACTGATCAGACCTTGATTGCACCCTGATCAGACTCTGGCGTGATCTGCAATGCAAGCGTGGAAGGTGCCTAAGTTCAACACAGAGCATACGGAGCACCTAAACAAAGTCCAGCACCAGCCGCTGTATAGTTAAATAGTCAGGGTGGTAAATCCCTACAAATATGATACTTATGATACATCAATTTAAGAATGCTCCCAAACAACCCTATTCAATATTTAGTGTTTCATTTGTAGGAATGCAATTGATTAGTAGATAGATAGCAAAATATTCAGTAGAACTGTAGTAGAATAGGATGAGAATCCTATGATCCCCTAAATATAAATTTGAAAAAATACTAACCAAAGATGTACTGGCTCTCATTTGTAACTTTGTTACCATATTGTTACAGTAAACTTGGTTTTGTTACTATAGCTATGCAGTAAGCTTGGTTCTGTTACTGTAAATTTCCAGTAATCTTGGTACTCTTACCATATCAATAAAGTAACTTTGGTTCCATTACCATATAAATACAGTAAGCTTGGTTCTTTTACCATATCTATACAGTAGCTTGATTCTGGTACAGTATATCTATACAATAATCTTGTTTCTGTTACCTTATCTATACTGTACATATGCTTCTATATAGATACTAACAAGTATTTGGCCAACAGCTTTCAAAACTGTATTGGCAGAGACATTTATTTGATGGCACTAATAGAGGGTGTTAGTACAACCTTACACTCCCCACTCACTATTCTTTTACTTGCAGCTCTAGCCTATCAATTTTCCAAACCCCCCCACATCCACCATTCCATGGTGAGCATTAATCAAAGAAAAAATAGTAAGGGAAGGGGAGAATTAATCAAAGAAAAAATAGTAAGGGAAGGGGATGCTGTTAACTCCATGGGCACTTATTAATTAAACATATTTGCCTTAATTTTTATTGAGAAATGATAATTGCAGTGAATCATAGGTGTTGCCCCAAGGTCTGGTGACCATTTTGGCCTAGTTTCACTTGGGGAGCAAGATCATTTGTCAGATCAGGTGACGTTTATTCTTGTTTGGGTTTTCTGAGTGTGAACTGTGACTTAGCATTTGTTGTGTTTTGCTTTACTGAGCCACATGCTGTTCTCTGCAATTCAGCTCTGTCCAGCAAGGGTTACTATCCCGATGGGCAGCTGCTGCTGGCGGCTTGTCCAGTATCGGCCTTATATACCTGCCTACTCCCATCCGACATGACTGGTTATTTGTTCATATCTCAGTACTATGCTTGTGCTTTCTATTGTATTCCATTGTTCACTCTGGTTTTCTGATCTCGGCTTTGTCCTGAGGACTTCGATTCTGTACTATACCCGCTATCTCGTTGTGACCCAGACCTCTGATCTAGCTTTCAGTGTTGTTTGTTTTGTCAGTCTTGTTTCATGGCAGCAAGGTGACTTAGGGGGGGGAACAGCTCTTAGTTACTGCCAACCGCTTAGGGTGGGCCCAGTAAGTAGGTAGGTGACAGCTTGGGTGGCTCAGCTTAGGGCTCACTGTCCTGTCTGTTATCCTGCACCCGCTTGCCACCCTTCTTACAAGTAGATTGTGAACTAACATGCTGAATGGGGTTTGAACCAATAGATCAGCTGTGACTGCTGTTATGTGAAGTATATCTATAATCCAAATAAAAACTATCAGCATGGAAATCAGTTGAGAGATATTCTATTGGCCAGTAGTGTCTCAAATATTGAAATGTATCTAAATTCCATCAAAGATTACATTTCGGTAGGCTTAACACTTCACATATCACCAGTTCAAGATTTAGCTTTGTCAACAACCATTAAGCAATTAAATTAACACAATCTACACTGTTTCCTCTTTCTGATTTTCACATTGGCTTTGGTGCTCAGTTTCAGTTGCAGTTTGTCTCCGTTGGGGCTTATTTACTAAGGGTCCGCTGACACACTTTCGTCGGATTTTCTGCCGTTTTTGGGATTTGTGCCGCTGGGACTGTTATTTAACTGGGGATTGTGTCAGAAGCAATTGGATTGTGGCGCAGCTGCACTGGCTTTCATGTAACAGAACTGGGGGCTTGCCGTCAGATGATACAATGAATTCGGACTGAGCGCAGGATTTAACATTCAAATTGTGTCGCAAGATCACCAGGAAGAAAAGGTGAACTCCGGTGGACCTGAGTGGGGAAGCGACACATGCAGGATATTGGGCACACGATCTTAGTGAATCGTGGCAGAGTGCATTATACATGGACAATGCACTTTAGGTGAACTCCTCCGGATGGGTAAGTAAATTTGCCGGTTTGTGTCTCAGTTTTTCTTCCATTTTGTCTCCACGATGCATTAATTTTATATCCATGTCTGAAAAAAAAAACTGAAGGTTTAACATTGCTTTGAAAGCATCACATCTGGTAAAAAAATGAATGTTTCATCTTCTATTGCCTTCTGTGATCTGCATACGCAAAAAAATGTTTAATCTTTTTTTCAATGGACAATGGATCAGTGAAAATACAACGAATTTTAATCAAGTTGTCATGCAGAAGACAATGGTCATTATGCTATATGTGCCCCTGTCTCGAACACCCAATATCTTTTTTAAAGCGACAGCAGGAATGATCAAACTTAAAGGGGTATTCTTGTCTGGGCATTCACATCCAGATTCATTAATCTTCCATATATATACATTTCTTCAATTAGATGTCATTAAAAAATTTTTACCTGTGTGAAGATAATTTATCATAAATGTAGTGATATGGTCTCTTAGAAACAATACTGTGTCCCTGGATACGGCCACCTCTGCTAGAGGGATTGCATGAAGAAACTAAAAGTTTTTGTATATGAAATGTCCGGACGTCCTGTGGTAATGATTGGTGAATCCAGGTGGTCGGGCAGGGCTCAATAGTTCATGTCTGGCCACTGCTGCCAAGGATCCGAGGAAGCCATCTAGTTTCTAAGGGACAGCATGGCTACATTTATGAGAAATTATCTTCACACAGGAACATTTTTTTAATAACATCCAATTGAAGAAATGTTTAAATATGGCAAATGAATTAAATTAAATTTATATGCCCAGATGGGAATACACCTTTAAGACTAATGAGTACGTGGCTTATTTATTGAGAGAAAAGCAAACTGTAACATTTAAGGGCTGATGGACTAAATTAAAATGTAGTGTGCACAGAACGTGAAGTAACTTATTTTTAAAAAAATTGCACACATTCATACATATGTATTTGTCAATCACCTAAACTTGGTCCCTGCAGGTTAAAATCTTCCATCCTTAATGAGAATTGAGATGTTTTACAGCGCTCTGTGTTCTCTGCTTCTTCCTTATAATCCTGTTAAGGTATTTAAGAGCATTTGTAAACCTATTTTCCTATAGAAACCACAAAGGAAATCTAACTATATACAACATTAGGTGACTTGTTAAACTCCATATTGGCTGTTTACTGTAAATGTATATTCCACACAATCAATTAAATATAATGATAATGGAGGCAATGGAAACCTTGAAGTTGCATTCACACACAGCATTTGAATTGTGGCTTAACCATTCAAGAATGATTTTGTGAAGACAAGGAACAGGTACAGTTAACCTCTATCCCTGCCTACTTGCCAGGCTCTACACTAAACCACACAAATGAATGACACTCCCTACTATACATATGTACACAGAACAGATAACAAACGGACAGACACTTAAAAACAAGATGACAGCAAGGTACAGACTTGTTAGGCAAATAACAATGAAATGGCCCTAGTATACAGGAGTAAACCCAATAGAGAATATAGTGTTTAAAGTAATAAGAGATAAGAATATCTGGTACTGACTGGAGTAAGGAGTAGGTAAATATAGAGTTGCCATGTGGATACCACCACAGCCGCCCATCACTCAAACAACATTTGAAATACACATTTAGCTCCATGATGTGCAATAAGAAGGCTCAAACATATGAGTGGTCCAGCCACAAGTGGATAAAAAAGAACAGATTTTGACAAGTTTTCAAATCTCAGACAAGTGGTTTATAAATTCTGTTGGGAGTCTAGCGAGTCACAGGGATGTGAAACATTGGAGGAGCCGGATCAAAAGTTGGTCTGGCTGTAGAGAAGGACATAGCCTGATTGCAGATGTGTTTCCCCTAAATAATTGTTTACATGCAAAACACATGATGCTTGTTGCCAATTGCAAGCGTTTCAGTGGAAGTGTATTTGCGATCAGGAAAGCCCCTCCCCACAGCCTTTGAATTTAAAAACACAATTCAAGCACTGCAACTGCATGTGAACATAATCTTATCCAATTAAGAAAGGTTTTCAATTTCAGACAAGTAGTAAATAAATACTCTCAGGTGGGAGTAGGGATGTAAAATGTAGTCTTAATGTAACAGATTTAACGCTTAGTGCACTTTTTAATGCACTTATGGAACAATCCCCACTTAGTTATAAGTAAGATGTAAAAGGGGATATTTAAGAACCACTGAAAGGTCTAAAATGATGCATTATAAGTGGAGAATAAAAAATTTATAATACACCCACTAATAAATAAAAGAAATTAAAAATGTAAAAAACCCATGTAGAAATAAACTGAATTACAAGATGTTTTCCTAATGTTGTTTCGAAAGCTTTCAGCATGAGATTTGTCTCTAAGTTGTCCAAGTTTAGGATGCAATTGTATCTAATTTTAGCAACCATTTCTAATTATATTTCTAATTCATTTTTATCTTGCAATTTGAAAGCACTGAAATTATTTTTATTTGCATTCTGACCTATAGTAACATCAAAACTGAAAAACAAATATATACATAATTTATAGACTAAAGACATTTCATAAAATCGGCAGAAATAAAAAATAGAAAAATGTTTCTTTCTTTATTAAAGAAAAATGCATATAAACACCAACGCAACCTGGCATCTGTTTTAGCGTGACAAAAACAAAAATGACTGTAGATAGAAAAAAGCCATTAGAAAGTCCATGAGAACATTAAGACATTAAATGCACACATGGCCACAGGCACAAATAGATGTTCATGCTGCATGGTTTGTTAAATAGGTCAGCTTGGAAATTGTCCCAGGGTGATGAATCTATCCAATACACATGCCAGTAATAAAGTTTTCCTTTTCCCTGTTAGATAAGTCGTAGAATCTCTGTAACACATTTTTGTTGCTCTACAAAGAACCGTTGACCCTTCAGTCAACCATGGCTAATAAGTATGAAAGCTAAAAATATACCAGTTGTAATACAGATTTGTATTTCATTGAGAGAAAATGGATAGTAAAATATATGTGTAGGAATACAGAAAGCGTTTAGTAAATTAATAAATATGCCTTTATGGTTTTATGGTGTTGTTATATTTTGGTACTGGATGTGCAAACTCTATTGAGTTTAATGTTTCATTTTTCTTGTATCACTTTTTTGGACTATTTTGCCAAAACTTTAGACTTTGGCCAAAAATGGATTTAAAATGGCTATACATTGTGAGCACTGGTACCTAGAAACAAAGTTCTGGTGTACCTTTTAAATGAGAATCTTTGCTTTAACCCCTTCCCGACTTGCGCAGTACTAGTGCGGTGCAAGCTGGATCCCGGTGCATGGAGAGGGCTCGCGGGCCGAGCCCTCTCAATAGCCGTTAAGTCTTTGCTGCATATTGCAGCAAAGATTTACCAGTAACACCAGTGATCGGTGCCTGCACTGATCGCGGGTGTTTTCCCAATGATGGCGGCCGGCAATGGTGCTGGTGGCTTCAAAAAGATGGCGGCGCAAGGGCGCCACCATCTTGTCGCGGATCGTTGCTCACCGTGACATAATCGGGAGCGCTGATCCGTTGCCACGGTAGCCTCGGGTCTTCCGAAGATATGAGGCTACTTCGTTTTAACTCATTCATTACAATGTACTACTAGCACATTGTAATGAATGAGGAGGAAAATCCCCATATACTGCCATACTGTAGTATGGCAGTATATGATAGGATCGATCAGACAACCTAGGGTTAAAGTACCCTAGGGAGTCTGAAAAAAAAAATCAAAATAAAAAAAGTTTAAAAATAACCCCCCTTTCCCTAGAACTGAAATAAATATTAATAAACAGTAAAAATCATAAACACAATAGGTATCGCCACGTCCAAAAATACCTGATCTATCAAAATATAATGATGGTTTTTCACTGCGTTTTACCCCATAGTGGAAAATAGCACCCAAAGTCGAAAATGGCACTTTTTTGCCATTTTGAAAAATATAAAAACATCAATACAAAGTGATCAAAAGATCACACAGTCCTAAAAAATATAGCAATGAAAATGCCATCAAAAGTTGCAAAAAATGACACCACCCACAGCTCCGTACACCAAAGTATGAAAAAGTTATTGGCGCCAGAAAATGGCAAAATGAAAAAAAAAATTTGTACAGAAGGTTTTAATTTTTGTAAATGTATGAAAACATTATAAAACCCATACAAATTTGGTATCCCCATAATCGTACCAACCCAAAGAATAAAGGAGACAGGTCATTTTGTCGCGGATCGTTGCTCACCGTGACATAATCGGGGAGCGCTGATCCGTTGCCACGGTAGCCTTGGGTCTTCCGAAGATACGAGGCTACTTCGTTTTAACTCATTCATTACAATGTACTACTAGCACATTGTAATGAATGAGGAGGAAAATCCCCATATACTTCCATACTGTAGTATGGCAGTATATGATAGGATCGATCAGACAACCTAGGGTTAAAGTACCCTAGGGAGTCTGAAAAAAAAAATAAAAATAAAAAAAGTTTAAAAATAACCCCCCCTTTCCCTAGAACTGAAATAAATCTTAATAAACAGTAAAAATCATAAACACAATAGGTATCGCCACGTCCAAAAATACCTGATCTATTAAAATATAATGATGGTTTTTCACTGCGTTTTACCCCATAGTGGAAAATAGCACCCAAAGTCGAAAATGGCACTTTTTTGCCATTTTGAAAAATATAAAACATCAATACAAAGTGATCAAAAGATCGCACAGTCCTAAAAATTATAGCAATGAAAATGCCATCAAAAGTTGCAAAAAATGACACCACCCACAGCTCCGTACACCAAAGTATGAAAAAGTTATTGGCGCCAGAAAATGGCAAAATGAAAAAAAAAAATTTGTACAGAAGGTTTTAATTTTTGTAAATGTATGAAAACATTATAAAACCCATACAAATTTGGTATCCCCATAATTGTACCGACCCAAAGAATAAAGGAGACAGGTCATTTGGGGTGTACAGTGAAAGCTGTAAAATTCAAGCCAACAAGAAAATGTCGCAAATGCGTTTTTTTACCATTTTCACTGCATTTGGAATTTTTTTCCCGATTCCCAGTACACGGCATGGAATATTAAATACCGCCACTTTGAGTTGCAATTTGTTACACAAAATATAAGCCATAACACAGCTCTTTATGTGGAAAAATAAAAAAGTTATAGATTTTTGAAGGTGGGGAGTGAAAAATGGAAGTGAAAAAACTAAAAAGGGCCAGGTCGTTAAGGGGTTAAAATTGAGACAGTATTGTTTCTCTAGGTGCCAAAAAACACCTTATACAGAGGTGGGGTTTGCTGCTTATATCACCAAACACCCACCGCTAATACATGCGATTGATGCTAGCACCGATAGTGAACATGAACTCTTTCGATTCTGCAGCCGGAGCCTGTGGTGGAATTTAAAAGGTGGTGGTAGTGCATGGGTGCCACCATCTTTGTTACAATCGTTGCTCCCCGTGATGTCTTTCTGGAGCAGCCATTGGTTACCATGACAGCTTTATGTCTTCGTCAGACCTGAAGTTACATGGCATCTTCAATGAATAATGTGTAAAAATGCGCCCAAATGTCTGAAATACACTATTTTACATCACATAAAAAATGTAATAAAAGGCGATCAAAAGGTTGCACAGTCCTCAAAATGGTTGCAATGAAAATATCAGCTCAAAAAATAACACCATACACAACTCCATACACCATAGTATGAAAAAGTTATTAGTGTCACAAAATGGTGGAACTATTTTTTTGTATGCACTCTTCTAATTGAAACCCCCAGGCCTCTTCCACAAGGCCCTGTTACACATTTGGCCCCTTCATCCATGACTTGTGAATGAACAGGCCCCACCACCAGGTCCTATGATTTTCAAGGCCCCTTCCTTTAGGCCCTGCAATCACTATACTTGCTAGACAGCAGGCTTTTTGACCCACCAGGCCCTATAACCTACTAGACCCACTTCACTAGGCCCCTTCATCAGGCCCTGTGACCTACCGACCCCTCCTACAAACCCTTCAATCCATTGGGTACCCTCCAGAAGGATGAAAGCAGTGATCAATCCAAACCCCACACAGCAGTATAATCCCCTGCTGCTACCTGAGGATTGCATCAGCATCAGGAAGAGCTCTGGACCTACTTTACCTACCTGTCACTGGCGCCAGGTTAACAACACTGCACTACCACTGGTGTAGCCCGGATCTGATCTGAATTGAACCACCACCAGCACATGTGCCATGGCTCAGTTCCCGGGTTGGGTCACCAACACTAGGCAGCTCTGGGTCCCCAGACTGAGCACAACAGAGCGCCGTTTCTTTCCAGGGCAGCGAATAATTCCAGTTTAACTGGCGACCCCAAAAGGCTGAAGTATAGGTGATCCAACTGAGGTCTCATTGACACTGGCACCACCATAGCAGGGCAGAGCACACACAGCAGCTTGAATCGGCATGTACCCAACATACCCATGTGTGAACTGTGTCTTGTTAACCCCAGTTGTAAGTTCCACTGTTTTGTATCACAATGTACTGTATTTTCTCGTATTTGTATGTATCAAGTAACTAGTAACATGTAAGTGACAGCAGCCTCTATGAGCAGTCTTATTGAGTGCTGGACATCTTCTCCAAACGTCTGGAAAGGTTTCCGGTCACTCTGGCTCCTTTCTGGCTCCTTGTGATATTCTGAGATACTCTTCTATGATTTTGCCAAGATTCTTACCTTTTGTCAGAACCTTCACTACTCATCTACATTACAATTTTGTTTCTTGATTCTATCTTAGTTTTCAACACGCTTTGAATTTTCCTTGTTGTTACTTGTGTGTCTGTTTGTTTGCCTTTCTGTACTATGGGCTTTTCTACAGTACACTGCTACCCTCTTGTTCCTTGTGACTCAGAGCATGTACATTCAGGGACAGCAGGTTTTGAGCAGCTCAGGGTTCACACTTCTTCCCTGTCTTGACACCTATGTTTCAAAGAGGCCGCTCTCTTGACCCTATAGATATTGCAGACCATCCCACCCTTGGTTCTCTAGGGATTCCTGGTAAACTACTTTAATGTAACCAATATCATTTTCTTAAAGTTTTAGTTTACTGTCACAATTCAAGGCTGATTTAATCAGTGGCAGTTTCATGGTTCCCCTCTTCTGTTTACTACTGTCTGGTTTTTTTTTTAGGAAATCCTTCATCCAGCCCTGACCTTTTTCATTTCTTCTTCACCGAATATTGTAAGCTGTCTTCAGACATCCACCAATATGACTACAAATTGATCATACTACTCAAAGGTAGTTTTCTATGAAATACTACCTGTACCATGTGCCACACCAGAAAGGCAGTGGGAGATTAGGGAGGTTAATAAGTGGCTCAATAGTTGGTGTAGACTTTGAGTTTACGAGAACTTTCTGTCGGAAAAAGTCCTAGAGCCAACAAGAGGGGGGCACTGCTGGACCTTATCCTAATCAAAAGACTGGACATGGTATCAAAATTACATGTTGGGTAGAGATGGGCAAAATTGCTAAAATTCGGTTCATCCCGATTCGCCAAATTTTTCGAAAAAATTTGATATGGTCCGAATCGAATCATGACGAATCACGTTAAAAAACGGGTATTTAGTGACTGCAGAGAGCTTTTAGGGTGTTGTAGAACGTTGTGCCATGCTTAAATATGCGTAGGGAGCCTGACAAGGTGACATCTGTGCCAGCTCGAAAGGACCGAGCTGAGGGCCAAGATCCCACTATAACATCAGATGATTCCATAGATTAATACAGAACCTGTTCTGTTAAACACGGATACATGTAGAAACCCACCTAAAGAGTGGAGTGGATATCATGGCACCATGGTAGGCCACAGAGTGGCACAATGATATAGTGTGGAGGTGGCATCATTAGCAGCAACAGCAGCAGCCCGCAGAATGGCACAATGATATAGTGTGTTGGTGGCATCAGTAGCAACAGGAGCACGCAGGGTGGCACAATGATATAGTGTGAAGGTGGCATCAGTAGCAGCAGGAGCCCGCTGAGTGCAAAATGATATAGTGTGAAGGTGGCTCCAGTAGCGGCAGCAGCAGGAGCCCGCAGGGTGGCACAATGATATAGTGTAAAGTTGGCATCAGTAGCAGCAGGAGCACGCAGGGTGGCACAATGATATAGTATGAAGGTGGCATCAGTAGCAGCAGCAGCAGGAGCCCGCAGAGTGGCACAACTATATAGTGTGAAGGTGGAATCAGTAGAGGCAGCAGCAGGAGCCCGCAGGGTGGCACAATGATTCAGTGTGTTGGTGGCATCAGTAGCAGCAGCAACAGGAGCCCGCAAAGTGGCAAAATGATATAGGGTTAAGGTGGCGGACAATTCCTTTCCCTGGTGAAGATGGTAGGAGGCAGATGGAGCAACTAGCAGCAGATGTGTGGCATCAGGCATGTGGCAGCATCAGAATAGTAGCTGAGGCAAGTAGTTAGAACCCCAGCACATTTCTCAACGTTTGGAGGAGGCGTCATGGCTGATTTAATCTGATGCATTAGACATTGGCAAGTTGAAATCCTGGCAAATCCAAGCCTGATTCATCTTGACTAAGGTCAGTCTCTCCACATTACGGGTGGACAAGAGGGTTCTCCTTGTGGTAACGATGGCCCCCGCCGTACTGAACACCCGCTCTGATGCCACACTACTGGCCGGGCAGGACAGCTTCTCTACTGCAAACTTCGCAAGTTGCAGCCACGCATCAAGTTTGGCTTTCCAGTAGTCCATGGGATACTCTACCTGAGGTGGTTAAGTGCTGTCCAAGTAGGCCACCACCTGCTGGTGCAGGATCTGCTCCATGTCCTGCTGCTACTGCTGGTGGCGGCTAGGCGGAAGTTGCTTAATAAGGAATCCAGACTTAAGCTGCTGCTGATGGAACTGCTACTGCTCCAAACCCCCCCCCCCAGCTCCCCACAGCAGCCGTGGCAGTAGTACGCGAGCGATGACTGCCAGGAATCAGACCTGACAGAGGATAGACAATGTCGCACATAGGCAGCGGCCAACTGTGTGCAGTATTTCTCTATAGTATGGCAGTTATTTCTCCCTCTCAGCAGCTGGAAAAAGTCACCCATTCTTGACCACATAGCGGTAGCAAGGGTACAAGGGGGTGGAGAGCCAAAAGTCATCCCTATGGCAGATGTTGACTATTCGGCTGGCACTAGTAAGGCAAAGCAGCATGCTGCGGGCCATCTGTGCAAGTAACTCTGAGGGACTCCCGGCCTCCATCTCCACAGTATACTGCCATGGTGCTTCTGGGTCATCTACCTCATCTTCTACCTCCTCCGGATGCTCCTGCTCCTCCTCTCTTTCACATCCATCCACCTGAGTGGAAAAAACACTGATTTCTCCAGACTCTGCTTGTGCTACAATGTCCTCCTCCTCATCCTCCTCCAGTTTAGCCCCCACTGAACTCAAGTGGCCATGAGATGTAGTCTCCACTTCTCCAGTGCCCTGACCAGACAGATTTTGCAGCATGAGTTCCTTGACATGAAGCAGTGGAACGACGTTATTCATCCCAAAGTTACACAGGGGAGTACTACGGTCCGCTTGCATCATCAAAAAATCATTAATGGCTTTTCTCTGTTCATACAGGCGATCTAACATATGGAGGCTGGAATTCCAATGGGTGGAAACATCGCATATAAGACTATGTTGGGGTAGGCCGTTTCGATGCTGCAACTCGAGGAGGGAGTGCTTGGCTTTGTAAGAATGGCTGAACAGTGCACAGTGTCCTGGCCATTTTTAGATTGTCTTGCAGATGGGTGTAAGACTTTAGGAACTTGTTGACTACCACATTGGCACAGTTGACTTCGTTTGCCCAGGCAAACCAGGTATAAAATTGTGTGACACTGCTGTGCCCTGCACATGTGGTATGATGGAGCAGCACTTGTGGAGGCTGAGGTGGTGGTGGAGAAGGTGGAGGAGGAGGCAGACACTGGCGTAGGAGCAGCAGTTTGACAACGTGGAGGTGAAAGCGCCGTCTCCTGTTGAAGTTCTTGGTGTGGCCGGGAGGGAAGCAGATTCACCCAGTGGGTTGTAAAGGACATGTACTGGCCCTGAAGATAGTTACAGCTCAACACGTCCGCGCTGCCGTGCACCTTGGAAGAAACTGATAAGCTCAAGGACTGGCCTAACTTCTGTTTTACATATTGGTGAAGGGCTGGCACAGCCTTTTTGGAAAAAAAATTGTGGCTTGGAACTCTCCACCTCGGTTCGGCACAAGCCATTAGTTCTTTGAAGGGTGCAGAGTCCACGACTTGGAAAGGGAGAGACTGCAGTACCAACAACTTCGACAAGAGCATGGTCAGCTTCTGCACCTTAGGATGGCTGGACTCATAGAGTTGTTTCTTTGTAATTGCCTCGCTCATGCGTAGTGAGGAGCAGGAGCATCTGGACCGGGAGATCATGTCAAAGACAAACATCTCCCTTCGGCAGAGGTGCTGAAGCCTTGACTTGCTGAAACAGCATGTGTGCCACTAGGTGCTGCTGCTGTTGTTGTGCCTGAATGATGGAACACATCTCACACCCGTTTCTCCCAGGCCACTGGTTGGTGACGCTGCATGTGTTGGCGCAGGGAGGTGGTGCCAAGGTTAGCTCCCTGGCACGCTTCACTTTCTGCCCACAGAAACGACATGTACCCATGCTCGGCTCCTCTGGTGTCTTTACTGAAACCTGCCACACCGCCAAGGTAGTAATTTTACCGCCAACACTCTGCACTGAGCGACTTCTACCGCCGCTGCATCGCTGACCACTGCTTACTTGGACCTTCGAGTAGGGATTTGTACCTCGCGGACGTTTGGCTCAAGTTCTCACACTGCTGCCACCCTGCTGACTCATGGCCACAGTAGCAACTTGCTGCCTGCTCCGCATCCTGACGTACAAGCTGACACTCTTCACCTGACGATGATGAATCCCCTGCTACACCCAGCTCCCAAGTGCGATCAGCTACATCATCGTCAATTTGCGTTTACCGATCACTGCTACCCTCACCGGTGTCAGTATGCACAGCCTGCCTACTGCAGGAAGCAGCGGAAGTCTGCCCCACCTCTTCAGCTGCTGACTGTCCTCAAACACTTTGTCCTCGCTGAATAGTGGCGCTGAGCCCAGACCATCTAGCAGCTCTCTGGCTGTGGCAAAGGAACAGGACAGAAGCTGGTCGAGGACAGGTGAGGGCCTCTGACCTGCTTCTGGGCCATACCAGCTAATTGTTGCATCTGAGGAACCCACAGACTCTCGGCTGGGGTTGTCAGATGTTATATTTGAGGAATTGGATGACCTAGTCAACCATTCAACAACCTTTGGGTTGTTGATCCACACACTGCCACTAGATGACAACGGCAGTTCTGACCTCAGAGAGTAACCACTGCTGCGACGTCCCCTTACTGTGCTGCCACCTCTGCCTGCTCCACCTGCCACCTTTCTGTCTGACATAGTGGTTTATAAACTATGTGAATTTGACACGTAAATCTGGCTGTAAACTATAGCCCAAAAAAGTATGGCAATGTGCGTTATACAGATACCCCACAACTGACAGTGTAATTTCTGCGAAAATCACTTTATAAACTATGTGGATTTGACATGTAAATCTGGCTGTAAACTATAGCCCAAAAATAATGGCATTGTGCGTTATACAGATACCCCACAACTGACAGTGTAATTTCTGTGAAAATCACTGTATAGACTTCATGGATTTGACACGTAAATCTGGCTGTAAACTATAGCCCCAAAAAGGTATGGCAATGTGCGTTATACAGATACCCTATAACTGACACCCAGTGAGAGGTTCACAAATCACTACAGCAGCTGCATAAAGAAATCGCTACTGCAGATGCATGAAAGTCAAACAGATTTGTTCCTATTCGATTTAGTCACTAAATAGAACTGCTATTTGGGGCATTTAGATCCCCCTTAAAGAACAACCAGGGATTGGTCCACCAATCGCTACTGCAGTGTATGAAAGTCAAACAGATGTCTTCCTATTCAATTTTGTCACTAAATATAACTGCTATTTGGGGTATACAGATCCCCCTTAAAGAACAACCAGGGATTGCAGCAAGAATCATTACTACACAGAACAGTAGCAGCAGCTAGACGCTTCAGGCAGCACGTGAAGTGTGAAGTGCCGAGATTGAAAATGGCTGGGTTTTATAGGGCTGTGTGACATCATATAAGCCTGCTGGTCGCTGATTGGCTTACAGGTCTGCAGATGTCATCAGAGGTGTTCCTTTCTCCTACCCAGAGCTCTCTACCCCATGTTTTGCCCCATGTTCTCACGCCCATTTAGCTGAAAAAAGAGGGAAAAAAACAACTTTATCCCGTGAATCAGCATAAACTTTGGCTTCGTGACAATTCAAATTTTTCCTGAAATTTTAACCGAAGTTGGAATCTTTAGAATCGATTCGCCCATTTCTAATGTTGGGGAGCATTAGTGGAGGGGAAATAAACACTCTAAACTTCAGAAGGGCAAATTTTCAGCAAGTAACGGAAGTCCTTTTAGGCATAAACTGGGACAATAATCTCAAAGACAAAAGCCCCCCAAAAAATTAGACTTTTTCACAAATATTCCAAAAAAAAAGCCTGCGAGAAACACATGCCATGTGGGAAAAAGCATAGGAGGAACAAAAAAAAGCCAAAGTGGTTAACTGGTCTTGTAAGGAAAGCAATAAGCGAGAAAAAAAGGCGCTAAAGGTGGTAAAACACAAAGAAAGCGATGATGCATTACAGGAATATAAAAACAAAAATAAATCCTGTAAAAAGCAGATAAAGGATGCAAAAGCGTGCCAGGAAGACCAAAATTAACCAAAATTATTTTTCAAGTATTTAAATTATAAAAAACTAAAAACAGAGAGTTTGGGCCCTCTGAGGAACAACATGGGGGTCATGGTGGAAGGAGATGAGGAAAGGGCCAATCTACCGAATATCGCCTTCTCAACTGTTTTTACCAAGGAAAATGCCTTGGTGGAAGACACAATGAGGAATTATAGAAATTCTCTTTGGAATGTCAACAGTTTAACCCAGAAAGAGGTCCGGCATCGCCTCACAACCACTAAGATAGACAAATCACCGGGGCCGGATGGCATACACCCCAGGGTTCTGCATGACCTAAGTACCGTGATAGACAGACCATTATTTTTAATGTTTAAAGATTTGCTGAGGACTGGTTATGTTCCACATGGCTGACGCATAGCAAATGTGATTCCAATTACAAAAAAGGATCAAAAAGTGATCCTGGAAATTATAGACCTGTGAGTCTAACTTCTGTTGTGGGGAAAATATTTGAGGGGTTTGTTAGAGATGCTATCCTGGAGTATCTCACTGTACATAACATCATAACCCAGCATCAGCATGGCTTTATAAGGGATTTGAATCTCATTGGCTTCAAAGATGAAGTAAATTCCAGACTGGATCTGGGGGATGTTGTGGATGTTGTATATCTGGACTTTTCAAAGGCATTTACACAGTGCCACCTCAAAGTTTGGTACATAAAATGAGACTGCTGGGACTAGTGGAAAATCTCAGATTGGGTCGAGGTTACCAGTGGAGTGCCAAAGGGGTCAGTATTGGGGCCACTTCTTTTTAATATTTTTATTAATAACCTTGTAGTGGGTTTACACAATCAAGTTTTAATATTTGCAGATGATGCTAAGCTGTATAAATTAATTAATACTGAGGATGATAGTTTAGCATTACAGAGAGATTTTTGGTAGCTTGAGGAGCAGGCAGAGAAATGGTTCATGAGGTTTAATGTAGATAAATGTAAAGTTATGCACTTGGACAATGGAAACAAAATGTATAATTATGTTCTAAATAGTCAATTACTTTGTAAAACTGTAGCTGAAAAAGACTTGGAGGTATTAGTGGATGGTAAACTTAATTTTAGTGACTAGAGCCAGGCGACTGCTGCTAAAGAAAATAAAATTATGGGCTATATCAAGAAAGGAATAGATTCTCATGATAAGGTCATAGTTTTGCCCTTATACAAATCCCTGCTTAGAACACACATGGAATATTGTGTACAGTTTTAGGCACCGGTGTATAAAAAGGATATTGATAAAGGACATAGTACAACTGGAACGGGAGCAGAGGAAAGCAACTAAGATTATTAGGGGAATGGGGGGGGGGGGGGGCAAATCCCTAGTTCTGTCCTAGAGGATCGCGTTCTAATCATCAACATAGGAGAAAGGGTTCTTTTAACTGTAGAGCAGTGACACTATGGAACCTCTCTGGCCGCATGAGGTTGTTAATGGGAACTCTATGTACTGGTTCAAGAGGGGCCTGGATGACTATCTTGAGAAAAAAAATCACGGGTTATGGGGAAAAAACTTATTTACATAATACTATTTGTACTGTGCTGCTTTTGAAAAATGCACTGATCTATGCAAAAAAACTTCCACGTCCATATGAGGTATGTATATATCAAATATAAGAGTTTTATCGGCACTTGATCACAAGTCTAACATAGAATTAGACAGGACTTGTTGGTGGTTTAAATAATGTTTATAATAACAAGATAAATAAGGCCGGATGGGCATACACACACAGGGTTCTGCAATGACCTAAGTAACCGTGATAGACAGACCATTATTTTGTAATGTTTAAAATTGTGGGACTGTTATGTTCCAACATGACTGACACATAGCAAATGTGATTCCATTACAAAAAGGAATCAAAAAGTGATCCTGGAAATTATAATCTCTGCTGAGGTGGTCTAACTTCGTTGTGGGGAAATATTGTGAGGGTTTGTTAGAGATGCTGAAAATCTATATCTGTATTGTATTAATGTGTCTGGTGATCTTTTGAAAAATAAACTGATTTATGCAAAAAACTATCCACTCCCATATTAATGAATGTAATATCTAGAATAAAATATAGTGTTAACGGCTTGACGGGGGGATCCAGTCATTAAAATATAATTCGACGTGAGGGAATGGTTGGTGTTAAATAATTTTTTATAAATAATAAATATAAATAAATAAATTGTGTAGTAAAATTTTGTTGTGTCCATGAACTACTAGCCACTTCTCAAAGATCAAAGCCGGTGAAAGATTGTATGTTTTTAATTGAGTCTGATGTACTTGATGTTGATGCATATTGTTTATTTTGAATAATGCTTATTAATAATAATATTTAGGAAATGCCATCAGATTCTATACTGCAGAAACTTTTTTTGGCGCACTGACAGGATTTAACCTTATTTTAGACAACTCACGTCATTCAGTATTTTCTCATGATGTACTTTGGGATCTCATTGAAACATAAGATAAATTCTCCCACAAATCTACTATTACAGAATGACCGAAACACATGAATAATATGGGCCTTGCTAATTTATCTTTGCCTTGTTCATCGGGGGGGGGTGGGGGGTTAGCTTCTTTGATTTAAATCGGGTTCCCACAAACTAGCGGACCCGCGGCGGTCACATGCGGCCGCGGTGCACGTTTCGATCCGGCCCCCGACACTAGCAATAAAGAAGAAGGAAGAAGCGTGGCAGTTAGCCGGGCCCCTCGCGCCCTGCAACATTCGGGCAGGACCTCCGTCCGTCCACAGGAAGTTCCTGCCGCCCACAGTATAGTTCTCGTGACGCCGAAGACGGCCCGTCGATGCACGATCCTATTACTGGAGCCGATGTGCCGGAATACCTCCACCCCGGCGCCACACGCTCCATAAACTAGGCCTGCGCGGCCTCGCGCTGACGTCATCACGAGGCCGCCGCACGGGCCCTTTCGGCTTAAGAAAAAACCCGACGCGGCAAGAAGATATGAACTAGTGAGTACATAATTTTAGGGTTTTTTTAAAGGGCAGTAAAAAGATTGAGCGACTGGGGCCAAGTAGTTATTTTCTGATGGGCAGCTTTTTGAACAATAATTATTTAGTCAAAGAATAAACGAGGCGTTCGGAAATACTTAATTATGAGGGCGAATAGGAAATAATTAATTGGATGGTGTGTGTAGGTAATAGAAATAATTAATATGATGGGCAAAATAATAAGACAAATTTATAGGTAAGGAGGGGTCAGAATCATGAAATACCATTAATTATGAGGGGCAAATAAGGAATATTGATTAAAGGGGCAGAACTGTAAGAAAATAAGTTAAAACTATAGGGAGGGCTTAGTAAATATAATTATGAGGGGCAGAATGAAATCATATGAGGGGTAGAATAGGAAAATAATTAATTCATGAGGGCAGCATAGGAAATACTTACTGGGCGCGGTTACAGGACATTAATTGATGAGGGGCAGTTTAGTGATTAATGTGGGGGGGGAGTCATATTCCAATAAAAGTTAGGATAAGGTCCCTTATATTAATTAATTAATTGGGCCATATATAAATAGTTCCCAAGGGTGCATGCACGGAATATTGAAATAATTAATTTAGGGGGTGCCAGGTATTATGGATGCGGTCACATGTACCGCGGCTATTCTATTTTTAGACTTTTAGTCCGCCCCCAACGGTCTGAGGGGGACAGTGAGCGGCCCCCTTATGGTAAAAAGTGTGGGGCCCCCTGATGTTAATAGCTGTGGTCACACCCACTGAAGCCTACTTATGAATGTTTATGTTTTTTAGTTCTGAAGACATACTTGGGTGTATAATGACTGAATACATTTATAACACACAAAAATTGCTAAACAGGTGCACAGCTATTACCGTATGCCAAGGCAGCTTCTGATGTATGCAATAACCACAGGACAAACGCCCCAAAAACAAATAGAGTCCAGGACTGGGCAGCAGTGGGAAAAGCTCGGAAACGCCGTACTCCATGACAAAAACACTTCCTTGGGAGAAAAATATATGCTGAAGGGCGCTAGTTACATATACCTGTTATCTGAAAGTAAAAGATCCTCCATTGATTGGATTAAGGAGCCTTTAAAGGGCCAGAACTGAGAAGTCTGTGCTATGGGTATCAGACACCAACCACACTAAAACTATCTGCAAACAAACCTACAGTACAAATGTGTGTTGGGCGTTTATAAGCACCAACAAGCTTATTGGAGGTGATTAACATATAAGTAAGTGACTACCTGCAATAATATTACGTTTTTGCTTGTCAGGTACATTATTAACCAGAGATACTACTGAACAAATGCAGCATTTACAATTTCATCACATTATCAGCGTGGCAACCGCACAGAACACAATGAAGGTAAATAATACAGGTCAGAGACAATAACGATAATGCTTTATAGGTTAAAACAACAAAGGATATAGCAATAACATATAAACATAATGGAGACAAAAATTATATTGTGCAAATTTTAGATATATCAATTATAGTATACAATCCCTAGAGGTCCCACTTCATTTTCTAAGGGTGTCGTGCGGGGTATCGATATAGTGGCACTATAAATTTCCACAGTATGAAATATAAAGACTGAGTAAGATCTTATGCTCTGGATACATGGTTCAGTATCCAAATCACTGTGATATAATACAGGTTGGTACAAATATGCATGACAGAACAATTCAAGATTGCATTGCATGATGTGTTGTGAAAATAACTGAATGTTTTTGGCACAGGTCTAACAAACTCCAAAATAGATTTATGTGTGTAGTGTCTGTAATGGGTACTACATGAATGGGGAACACATGAGATAGATGAAGGAGTGGTAAACGGGCACCATTAAAACACTATTGGATATGGTGTTTGTCAGTGTTCTGAATATGGGGATCATTGTATTAGGGTAGGCCCAGACCGAATCATCAATAGAGATTAATAAAAGTGGTTTCTAATGTATCTATCGCTCGCTTTGACTGTCCCTCCTCACTCACTATGGGCTATAACTGACTGTCTCTTCTGTCCTGTGTCCTAACAGTCTCTGATCTGTCTCTATCTTGATGCTTCCGACTGTCTCTGGCTACGACCATCTCTGCCTCTGACGTCTCTACTGTCTCTGTCGATGTTGAAGAGGGAAGTTTCCCTTAGAAGACAAACCGGGAACTCAGCTCTCACGCGTAAGATCGTGCTGGCTCGCTTGTGTAAGTCTCTTCCCCCTTATCCACTGCGGAGTCCGAAATACATAACATGGTGGGGAAGACTACTTTCCAAAGATGAATGGATTAAGAAGGTACTTACTGACGAGAATTGGAAGCATTGTGTTGTCCTACCTGTGCTAGGTATGAATCAAAATGGGACTGTGGAATACTGAAAAATTGAAAACTGAAATAAAAGAATGTAACAGAAATTTTGCATCTAGAGTGCTCTTGGTTTTTTGTCTCTCTACTGCTGGTCCCTGACTAGCTCGCTCTGCTACTGGTCCTGGACTGCCTCTTAATTCCTCAACGGTCTCTGACCATTTAAATCGCCTTTCTGAGAGCATAACTGGTCTAGTTCCCCATTGCAACTGATCAGAGCTTCAAGTTTTTTCATCTTCCCTCGCCGGTTTATGAAAATACAGCTGATCTCATGATTGGTTTCCAGGGGAACTGAACATTTTAACACCATCAAACATTTTTTTTAGGAACTCTTTTAACAATAGCAACCAACACGTTCAGCTTCTAACTGCCTACAAGAAAAAAAAAAAAAACAACAATGTTCCTTGCGTCGTGGATGGTTACTTAGTTGTGTGTTCCTGGAGGCGACACTGGGGTAGAAACTTTCAACTACTACCAGTTTTTAATGTTCCCGTGACCCCAAGTGGCTAATTCCAAAATTTGGGGTGTTAAACGTGGATTCCATTTAGCGGACCTACAATATGAAGGCGCCTTGCACTAACACACAGGAGGAAAATCCAATCAGCTCTATATATTAGATGATATAGACCATGTTACACAATGGATGTGTTTACTAACATGTATCGTTGAGATTGATAAAAAAAACTAAAAGCTAACACAATGATTTATTAACATCTATACAATTGCAAGAAAAAAATGCTATGGTGAAAACATAAAATCAAGTGTATTGAAATCCACCGAAAAACCTAATGCTGCTCGTGTGTGGGAAGCATGTCATGGAAAGTTTAACCACCACTGACCACATTTTTCATCAGGGTAAAAATGATATCATGCAATCAATCCGACAATCACCTACAGGCAATTTCATGTAAGAGTAGCAGTCTCCCCCTACACTTCAATACAGATGGTAGCAGTGTTCAACTGCTACGTTTGTCGGAACCACTCCAATAAATCTAGCAAACACTGTGCAGCCCATGTCCCTAGGAAGACCATACCAACGTGCAGCAGTCCAGTGGTATCAATAAGGGGCGGTCTGCGGCGTTGCTATTCTTCCCCAGATCGGCCCACCCCTACGAAATCCATACGCCCGACAGTGACCTGCCATGGCTTCATAGCGACAGTCAAGTCCCTTCAACTGTCCACCAACAGGCAACAAACCCCCTGCCTTAAAACTGCCGAACTGGCTGTAGTGGGTCTGGATTCTGGGGGACATACGGCTGCAGGTTCTGCATATCTTTACGTGAGAGGTTCTGATCAAGCTACTGTTATATATGGTGGGCTAATATCACAAAAGCTGGCACTGACAGCTCCATCAATCGTATGAATTGGTCATGCATCAAAATACATCGTGCAAAAAAATTAAAGGAAGCACAGGGATGCTGGAAGTGAAGCCAGACCCCCACATTTAAACGAAGAACACCAACGAGCTCGTTTATTATAGTGCAAAACAACATACTGAGATAAAATAGTCATCTAAAAAATGCAAACCAATTGTTGCATTACACACGTGTGGCTCCTATGCTTACAAAGCCGGGCTACATGGCATTCCCTTCATCAGAACACCAGCCTGGAAAATGCCGAAGTTACAAAGAGAACAAAGTCCAACTCAACGCATAACGCAGGCCTATGCACACAATCAAAGTGTAAACTCCTATATTAATCTATGAGCGGGCGCAATGCATAAAGTTCACACCGACATTAGATTAATGGCCAATAAAAAAATAGTAGAGAAAACTGATAATGGCATAAGTATCGACAGCAAAGAGGTCGAGGCATGTGGAAAAACAAGGAAAGCGCGTTCCTCACTGCTATGGAATGGGATTGTAAGGTACGAACGCTGAATAAAGAAGGGGCAAGTCTCACCGAGCAGTAACAGCAGGTGGGGGGAAGGCAAGACCCACGGCGTCTCGCACCCGGAATGTGACTGAGTCCTCAGGGGTAGACAAAGTTTATACACGTATCGTTTAGTGGGCTATTATAAATGGGGTGTGTACAAACGACCGCCAATTGG
Source organism: Engystomops pustulosus (assembly GCA_019512145.1). NCBI lineage: Eukaryota > Metazoa > Chordata > Amphibia > Anura > Leptodactylidae > Engystomops > Engystomops pustulosus. Next base: position 47,363,854 of record CM033649.1, read on the forward strand.
AGCACCCCGCCCACGGCTCCCCATCGCCTTACGGTCGAAGCGCTGCACTAGCGCTGTGTTAAGAGTAATGGAAGGTATCACAATTGTAAGAGACGTCGCGAGATGCTCCTGCCTCAAATCCTATTTGTTGTGGACTGTCAGTCACGGGCCACACTTCACACCACAGAGTCGGGAAGCGGGCAAAGGCAGATCTCCCATACGTAGGGGAGACTGGGCGAGATATCACGAGATTACAATGCTGATGACATGGTGATGTGTTAAGTAATCGCAAACCGGCAAGCTAAATCGCTTAATGCGACAAATAATGCCGCGTTTCGCTAGAGAAGTCCCCAAAGGGGTTACCCTTCACACACAAGCGAGACAACAACCCAGTCGTGGGAGCGAAATGAAACAAATGGATCTTCCAATCAAAGTAATATTTTCGTGCGGCCGTGGATGTCCAGCGGGGGCACAAAAGTATAGTATAATTGGTTCACAACAGGCGAATACAAGAACTAGAATACAATAAGTAAATGGCGAAATCGAAAAATGTATAGTGTTTGTCTGTACAGACACGAATGGTCCCAATTGGACAGACATCAGGGAGATATGTTACATAAAAAAAACATCACCGAAAAAGAGTAACTCCAGTGGTCAACAAGATCATCAGCCAGGACATTGCTGAAGACGATACTCACTATCAAGTCTGAAGGATCACGTATTTAGCAAAAGTGGAATAGTAAAATAGACCAAAGTTAAGAAGTATAATCGCCGAGATAATGCTTCTAAAAGTGATGTACAAACTAACATGTGAAGTATCCGTAACCAAGGGAAAGAACACAGACAAAACCACATAGTAAAGGGGTTGGCTGTTCTCTTGTACTTTAGGAAAAGCCATTATGACCAACGGGGTTGAAGGGGAATGCCACAGTAGTGTAGCCCTGCGGTGTACTGAAAAACCAACAGAAGCACAGTGGTGGGTGTAAGTTACCACCCATTGAGGTTGCATTTTTTTAGTGGATGTCTTTTATCTCTCAATGTATGTTGAATTGATAGAAAATAAAGATTCTTTGTTGGTAATGTGTAGTAACAGTTGGGAAGTCAGGCATACTTGCATCCCTTTGATTGCTGGTAATCCGATAGTAGGGGGGGGGTGGGGGGGGATTTGAAAGCTAGCATGGTGTCTACACAATATGCTAAATACAGACTCTGAGGTAGCAATAGGTGTGAGCGGGGAGCATGCCTTTTTTCACAATCAATTGCCGATGTTTTGACGACATGATGCAAAACAACGACACTTTCCTATTTTCACTTTATTACCTATATGGATTATTTTCCCTCGATAGACTCAGATTACCTCTCGCAATAGTTCTCACAAGCCCTATAAGTCATCCGACAGAGAAACAAAGTGTAAACAAACTATGGCATTCAGTGGGAGGGCGAGAGAACCAACGGCTCCACAAAAACCATCGAGGAGGAGGCCATTTAATTTAAGGTGAGATAGTAGGCAGACACACATGAAACAGATCTGCAGAACAGTGGAATGCCTCGCAGATGCTGGATGGGTATGCAGTTTCTCCTGCACAGAATAGTGAGGTCCTAGCATTGCCTGCATACAGATGCTGTGGATTCGACAAAGTTTCTCTGTCGCTGCTCTGTCTTACTTCTCTTCTCCCCTCATCCACCTTGTTATTGGCACAGGTGGGCGTCAGGCGGCTCCTGTCCCAGATAAGCTATTAACCCCGCTATAGTTGTGCATATCATTAAATGGATTTAATGATAAATTACGTTTTAGCACTCACAAACACAAGGCAATTATGGGATCTGTGGGCAAGAAGAAGACAGCTGTCCTCAGGCTGAGACGGGAGCAGAGGAAAGCAACTAAGATTATTAGGGGAATGGGGGGGGGGGCAAAATACAATGACAGTTTACAAAATTTGTGATTATTCAGTTTAGAAAAAAGATGACTGAGGGGAGACCTCATTACCATGTACATATACCTGAACGGACAGTACAAGGATCTCTCCAAAGATCTTTTTTTTTTACCTAGTTCTGTGACCAGGACAAGGGGGCATTATCTACGCCTAGAGGATAGGCATTTCTATCATCAACATAGAGAAAGGTTCTTTACTGTAAGAGCAGTGACACTATGGAACTCTCTGCCGCAGGAGGTTGTTATGGACGGGAGCAGAGGAAAGCAACTAAGATTATTAGGGGAATGGGGGGGGCGAAATACAATGACAGTTTACAAAATTTGTGATTATTCAGTTTAGAAAAAAGACGACTGAGGGGAAACCTCATTACCATGTACAAATACCTGAACGGACAGTACAAGGATCTCTCCAAAGATCTTTTTATACCTAGGCCTGTGACCAGGACAAGGGGGCATCCTCTACGCCTAGAGGATAGGCATTTCTATCATCAACATAGAGAAAGGTTCTTTACTGTAAGAGACTATGGAACTCTCTGCCGCAGGAGGTTGTTATGGGGACTCTATGTACATGTTCAAGAGAGGCCTGGATGACTTTCTGGAGAAAAAAAAATCACGGGTTATGGGGAAAAAAAACTTATTTACTATAATACTATTTGTAATGTACTGAAAATCTATATTTGTATTGTATTTAAATGTGTCTGGTGATGCTTTTGAAAAATAGCACTGATTTATGCAAAAAACTATCCACTCCATATTATGTATGTATATATAAAATATAATATATTGTTATAGGCACTTGATCCAGTCATAACATATAATTAGACTAGGGAAGTGTTGGTGGTTAAATAATTTTTATAAATAAATAAATAATAAATAAATAAATTTTGTAGTAAAAATTTGTTGTGTCATGAACACCACCCACCAGGAGCAAACAGCTCCCATATATGTTAGCTATTTATTAATTGTGTCTGTGGGTTGTGAGAACATACTAAGCCACTTGCTCAAAATCAAAGCCTGTGAAAGATTGCATGTTTTTTATTATAGTCTGATGTACTTGATGTTGATGCAATATTGTTTATTTTGAATAATGCTTATTATAGTAATATTTTAGGAAATGCAGCAGATTCTATACTGCAGAGAACTTTTTTTTGCACTGACATGATTAACTTATTTTACAACTCACGGCATTCAATTTTCTCATGATGTACTTTGGATCTCATTGAAATAAGAGAAATTCTCCACAGCAAAATCTACTATTAAGCCACATGAATAATATGGGGCTTGCTCACAGCAAAATCTACTATTAAGCCACATGAATAATATGGGGCTTGCTAATTTATCTTTAGTCTTGTTCATGTGGTGGGTGGGGGTTGAGCTTCTTTGATTTAAATCAGGGTTCCCCAAACTACGGCCCGCGGGCCACATGCGGCCCGCGGACCGTTTCGATCCGGCCCCCGACACTATAAAATAGTTCACAAGGGGGTGCAGTACCGGTATATTAAATAATTAATTGAGGGGGGTGCCAGTGTATTATGGATGCGGTCACATGTACCGCTATTTATTTTTAGACTTTAGTCCGGCCCTCCAACGGTCTGAGGGGGACAGTGAGCGGCCCCCTATGTAAAAAGTTTGGGGACCCCTGATTTAAATAGTGGTCAACCCACTGAAGCCCTAAGTATGAATGTTTACTGTTGTTAGTTATGAGACATCTTGTGGTATATTGACTGAAATACATTTAACAACAAAAATGCTAAACAGGTCACACATATATGTACCTTAATGCCAATGCAGCTATTTATGTTGCCAATAAACAACAGGACAAAGCCCCAAAACAAATAGAGTACAGAGACTGGGCATCAGTGGGAGAAAAGCTCTGAAGACTCCACGTGACTCCGTGACAAAAACAACTTCCTTGGGAGAAAAATATATGCTGAGAGAGAGCTAGTACATATACCTGTTATCTGAAGAGTTAAAAGATCCCTCATGTGATTGGCATTAGGAACCTGGAAATGGCCAGAACTTGAGAAGTCTGTGCATCATGGGTTAGCAGACACCAGACAAGCATGTCTGCACCACACAGCAAAATCTACTATTAAGCCACATGAATAATATGGGGCTTGCTCATTTATCTTTAGTCTTGTTCATGTGGTGGGTGGGGGTTGAGCTTCTTTGATTTAAATAGTGGTCAACCCACTGAAGCCCTAAGTATGAATGTCTACTGTTGTTAGTTATGAGACATCTTGTGGTATATTGACTGAAATACATATAACAACAAAAATGCTAAACAGGTCACACATATATGTACCTTAATGCCAATGCAGATATTTATGTTGCCAATAAACAACAGGACAAAGCCCCAAAACAAATAGAGTCCAGAGACTGGGCATCAGTGGGAGACAAGCTCTGAAGACTCCACGTGAATCGGTGACAAAAACAACTTCCTTGGGAGAAAAATATATGCTGAGAGAGCGCTAGTACATATACCTGTTATCTGAAGAGTTAAAAGATCCCTCGTGTGATTGGCGTTAGGAACCTGGAAATGGCCAGAACTGTGCATCATGGGTTAGCAGACGCCAGACAAGCATGTCTGCACCAACCATACAGTACATGTGTGTTGGGCGTTATGGCAACCAACAAGCTATTGATGTTATTAACATATAAAGTAAAGTGACTACTGCAATAAATATTAGTTTTTTGCTTGTCAGGTACATTATTAACCCTAAAATGAAGTACAACGTGTGGGGAAAAAACAATCTCAGAATCGTTTTGATAAGTAACAGTGTTCAAAAGTTATAACCATATAAAGCGACGCAGGTCAGAATCCAAAAAATCGGGCTGAGCCTTATGTTACAAAATGGCTGCGTCCTTAAGGGGTTAACCAGAGATACTAAAAACAAATGCAGAATTTATCAATTTCCTCAATTTATAAGAGTGGCACAGCACAGAAATAAAATGAGTAAATTAATACAGTTCAAGATAACAAGTAATAAAAACAATACAATAATAAAAACAATAATAACAAAACAAAGAATATAGCAATAACATATAAAACATAATGTGAAGTTATTGAAGTTAATGTTTTTGGCAACATGTCTTAAACAACTCAAAAATAGATGTATGGGTGTAGTGTCTGTAAGGGGTAATACATGAAGGGAAAACATGAGATAGATGATGAGGTGTTAAACTTGACACACATTAAAACACTATTAAATATGTGTGTGTCAGTGTTCTAATAATGGGTCATTGTATTATGGTAGGCCAAATGACCGAATCATCAATGGATTAATAAAAAATATTTTATATGTATCTATCGCTCTCTTTGACTGTCCCTCTCTCTCACTATGTCTATAACCGACTGTCTCTTTCTGTCTCTGTCTGTGTCTAACAGTCTCTGACTGTCTCTATCTATGATTGCTTCCGACTGTCTCTGTCTACGACCATCTCTGCCTCTGACCGTCTCTGACTGTCTCTGTCTATGTCTGAAGAAGGGAAGTTTCCCTGAAACATCAGAGGACGCAGCTCACGCTATAGATATCTGGTCTCGTCTTGTGTAAAGTCTCTGCCCCTTATCCACTGCGAGTCGAAATACATAACAATTGGAAGACTTTCCAAAGAGAATGGATTAAGAAGGTACTTACCGACTAGATGCAGCATTGTGTTTCCTACCTGTATAGTGTATGAATTAAAATGGACTGTGGAATGCTATGAAAAATTGAAAAACTGAAAAATAAAAAGAAGTAAAAGAATTTTTGCATTATATGATATTTTTCACTAAAGAATATGAAAATCTAATTGCCTGCATGGTGATTTGTTTTTTTTTTTGTCTATCTCTGTCTGTCCCTGACTATCTCTCTCTGTCGCTGACTGCCTCTGTCTCCAACTGTCTCTGACCGTTTATCAGCCGTTTCTGAGAGCAGAAATGTTCTAGTTGCCCATGGCAACTGATCAGAGCTCAAGTTTAATCTTCCCTCAGCTGTTTATAAAATTACAGCTGATCTCTGATTGGTTTCAATGGTAACTGGAGCAGTTTTACTTCAAACATTTTTTATAAATCTTTTAAATAGCAACCAATCACAGTTCAGCTTCTAACTGCTACAGCAACAGACAATGGGTCCTGTATATGATGGTTACTTAGTGTGTATTCTGGAAAGCATGGGGTGAAAATTTCAACTTAATACCAAGTCTTTAATGTTCCCTGAGTCACAGAGGGGCTATTCAAAATTTGGTGATTGTAAACGTGATTCCTTTAGCGGACATACATAGAAACACCTCTACAACACATCCATCAGCGTATATATTAGATGATAGACATGTTCACAATGGATGGTATTATAACAAGGTATAGTGAGATGATAAAAAAATAAAAGCGAACACATGTGATTATTAACATTCTATCAAGTGCAAGAAAAAAATGCTAGAGGGTGAAAAAAACATAAAATCAAGTGTATTGAAATCCACAAAAAACCTATGATACAAATGATGGAATATATTATGGAGTTACCAACACTGAAACAACATTTTATCAGGGTAAAATTGATATCATTGCAACCCGACAATCAACATACAGGCAAATTTCCCATGTTAAAGTAAGAGCTCTCAGCACTAATAAAGATCTGTAGCAGTGTTCAATGCTAGCTTTGTCGGAACCTCAATAAAGCTTAGCAACACTGCATGCCTGTACCCCTAGGAAAGCCATACCAAGCTGCCAAGCAAGTCCAGAGTATTCATAAAGGGGGCGGTCTGATGGTGTTGCTTTCTTCCCCAGATCGGCCCACAATGCCATAAGAGAACATTTGACTGCCAGGCTTCAGCGACAGTTCAATCCTTCACTGGTCCACCCCCTCATGAAATACGCCGAACTGCTGTAAGATGGGTATCAGATTCTGGGGCTACGGGGCTGCAGTGTCTGCTAGCTTTATCGGAGGGTCTGATAAATCTAGCAGTTTTTCTAATCAACAAAAGGCAGTCACTGACAATCACAATCAATCGTATGAAATGGTCATGCATCAAAAAGACATCTCAAAAAATTAAAGAACAAGGGATGCAAGTTACGGAGTTAGTGACCTAAATTAACAACAAAAAGAATCTTTATTATATCAAAACAACAACATACATGAGATAAAAAGCATCTAAAAAAGCACCCCGAGGGGGCGTGGCTTAACTATGAGGACGAGCAGAAGTGATCACTCATAGTTCGCATCAGGCTTTCCGTTACGGGCACCACGGTACCTCAAGCGTCACCAGCACCGGTCACCGACAGTTATGGGCCCAAAGAGAAGAAGGGGAAGCCTCCCACACCCATTATCCGACCCCAGCCTCGGGCTGTGCCTTCAAGGGTATATCCCGTTACCTCACCGCGGCCAGCGGAGGAATCCAGCGATAACAAGGATAGGCGGAGGCCCAGCCACCGAAGCACCCGATCCACGGCGGGCCCGGTGAGCTCCAGCGGCTCTTCAAAAGCGGTTGGAGATTAAGAGAGGAGGTCACCAGACGGCATTCACGGGGATCCTATTACACAGCCGCCAGGAGCAACTCGTATCCCGAGCAAGGCGCTCGGCCACGTTGGCGTACCAGGGGATTTACTGGACAGCCCAGGACAAGTGGCGCGGCCTGAGCACAGCAAGAACGCACCAACACTAATAAAGAAGGACCCATGGCCGGCCAGCGGGGAAGTGACGCAGCTGAGTCAGTAGCAGACCTGCCGCCGCCACACCACGGCACCACCAATGGAAACTGCCACCTGACCAGCTGGATGAAGGAACCAAACGGAGGGCAAGAACAGAGCAGGTAGCCAGTCCCCACCTCGCTTGCAGCCCAAGCCCCAACCCCTGGATTGTGCGCTAGGGGACGACAAAACCACCAGCCCAGGAGCCTGCTGTCCTGCACAGGCCCATGATCACCCCGGGGCGCAACTAGAAAAGTGGTAGCGGAGGTCCATCAGTCTGCCTCTTTCCCCAGTAGGTCTCTGTGCGCTGGGGGACCGATCACAAAGCCGCATTTGCCCCCCCCCCCAACGACGGCGCTAGGATGGCAATCAACCAGGGGGGTGTTTCCTCCCCCCCAATGACGACCTTTCCCGGGGGGGTTCAAGTAAAGAAGTAGGACACTCCCTCCCAGGCCCAATGATGCCGGGCCCCTGGAAAGTGCCTCAGTCACTTCTCGCACCCATTTTGGCCCTCTCAGGATCTCAACTAGCCCAGACCCACAGTTGGTCTTTATAATAAAGCCACAAGCAATCCCGAGGACCCCAGCGGTCTCCCCTAATTGCCCTATTCAACAGCAGGAATCCGCTCATGCACTTGGAGCGTTGTATCTCAACCCATATCTTACATTTCTCCGGCCCTATCCCCAAGGGTATTTGTAGCCTCTCAGAAACCGGAGAGAAAATAAATACCTCTTGCTTCATCCATGAGGGCCCAGGACCTCCCCTATGCCCATGTTTGTTGAATCGGAAGAGCACCAGTCATTTTTATTTGCCAATCCCTGGAGGGGCCTAGCGGAGTGAGTTCATCTTAAGGCGCACTGAAGGCCATACAACAGGAGGATATGGAGTGCTATGCTCTCGCCTCGAGGCAGTCCTACAGTGCTGAGATAACTGGTACTAAGGGAGACAGTACACCAAATACAAGACAAGAACGCGGATGAGAAAAATACACAGGCAAACTGCAGGCAAATAGAAAACCACTCAGCGAACACTTGCCGCTCACTCCTTCCAACTCCTAAGCTCACAGACCAGCTTGCCGATTGCGGTGATTGTAAACGTGATTCCTTTAGCGGACATACATATACACACATCCACACACATCCAATCAGCTTTATATATTAGATGATAGACATGTTACACAATGGATGTTATTATAACAATCTATAGTTGAGATTGATAAAAACTAAAAGCGAACACAATGTGATTTATTAACATCTATACAAGTTCTATCAAGTGCAAGAAAAAAATGCTAGAGGGTGAAAAAAACATAAAATCAAGTGTATTGAAATCCACAAAAAACCTATGATACAAATGATGGAATATATTATGGAGTTACCAACACTGAAACAACATTTTATCAGGGTAAAATTGATATCATTGCAACCCGACAATCAACATACAGGCAAATTTCCCATGTTAAAGTAAGAGCTCTCAGCACTAATAAAGATCTGTAGCAGTGTTCAATGCTAGCTTTGTCGGAACCTCAATAAAGCTTAGCAACACTGCATGCCTGTACCCCTAGGAAAGCCATACCAAGCTGCCAAGCAAGTCCAGAGTATTCATAAAGGGGGCGGTCTGATGGTGTTGCTTTCTTCCCCAGATCGGCCCACAATGCCATAAGAGAACATTTGACTGCCAGGCTTCAGCGACAGTTCAATCCTTCACTGGTCCACCCCCTCATGAAATACGCCGAACTGCTGTAAGATGGGTATCAGATTCTGGGGCTACGGGGCTGCAGTGTCTGCTAGCTTTATCGGAGGGTCTGATAAATCTAGCAGTTTTTCTAATCAACAAAAGGCAGTCACTGACAATCACAATCAATCGTATGAAATGGTCATGCATCAAAAAGACATCTCAAAAAATTAAAGAACAAGGGATGCAAGTTACGGAGTTAGTGACCTAAATTAACAACAAAAAGAATCTTTATTATATCAAAACAACAACATACATGAGATAAAAAGCATCTAAAAAAGCACCCCGAGGGGGCGTGGCTTAACTATGAGGACGAGCAGAAGTGATCACTCATAGTTCGCATCAGGCTTTCCGTTACGGGCACCACGGTACCTCAAGCGTCACCAGCACCGGTCACCGACAGTTATGGGCCCAAAGAGAAGAAGGGGAAGCCTCCCACACCCATTATCCGACCCCAGCCTCGGGCTGTGCCTTCAAGGGTATATCCCGTTACCTCACCGCGGCCAGCGGAGGAATCCAGCGATAACAAGGATAGGCGGAGGCCCAGCCACCGAAGCACCCGATCCACGGCGGGCCCGGTGAGCTCCAGCGGCTCTTCAAAAGCGGTTGGAGATTAAGAGAGGAGGTCACCAGACGGCATTCACGGGGATCCTATTACACAGCCGCCAGGAGCAACTCGTATCCCGAGCAAGGCGCTCGGCCACGTTGGCGTACCAGGGGATTTACTGGACAGCCCAGGACAAGTGGCGCGGCCTGAGCACAGCAAGAACGCACCAACACTAATAAAGAAGGACCCATGGCCGGCCAGCGGGGAAGTGACGCAGCTGAGTCAGTAGCAGACCTGCCGCCGCCACACCACGGCACCACCAATGGAAACTGCCACCTGACCAGCTGGATGAAGGAACCAAACGGAGGGCAAGAACAGAGCAGGTAGCCAGTCCCCACCTCGCTTGCAGCCCAAGCCCCAACCCCTGGATTGTGCGCTAGGGGACGACAAAACCACCAGCCCAGGAGCCTGCTGTCCTGCACAGGCCCATGATCACCCCGGGGCGCAACTAGAAAAGTGGTAGCGGAGGTCCATCAGTCTGCCTCTTTCCCCAGTAGGTCTCTGTGCGCTGGGGGACCGATCACAAAGCCGCATTTGCCCCCCCCCCCAACGACGGCGCTAGGATGGCAATCAACCAGGGGGGTGTTTCCTCCCCCCCAATGACGACCTTTCCCGGGGGGGTTCAAGTAAAGAAGTAGGACACTCCCTCCCAGGCCCAATGATGCCGGGCCCCTGGAAAGTGCCTCAGTCACTTCTCGCACCCATTTTGGCCCTCTCAGGATCTCAACTAGCCCAGACCCACAGTTGGTCTTTATAATAAAGCCACAAGCAATCCCGAGGACCCCAGCGGTCTCCCCTAATTGCCCTATTCAACAGCAGGAATCCGCTCATGCACTTGGAGCGTTGTATCTCAACCCATATCTTACATTTCTCCGGCCCTATCCCCAAGGGTATTTGTAGCCTCTCAGAAACCGGAGAGAAAATAAATACCTCTTGCTTCATCCATGAGGGCCCAGGACCTCCCCTATGCCCATGTTTGTTGAATCGGAAGAGCACCAGTCATTTTTATTTGCCAATCCCTGGAGGGGCCTAGCGGAGTGAGTTCATCTTAAGGCGCACTGAAGGCCATACAACAGGAGGATATGGAGTGCTATGCTCTCGCCTCGAGGCAGTCCTACAGTGCTGAGATAACTGGTACTAAGGGAGACAGTACACCAAATACAAGACAAGAACGCGGATGAGAAAAATACACAGGCAAACTGCAGGCAAATAGAAAACCACTCAGCGAACACTTGCCGCTCACTCCTTCCAACTCCTAAGCTCACAGACCAGCTTGCCGATTGCGAAAAACTAAAAGCGAACACAATGTGATTTATTAACATCTATACAAGTGCAAGAAAAAATGCTAAGGGTGAAAAAACATAAAATCAAGTGTATTGAAATCCACAAAAACCTATGATCACAAATGATGGGAATAATCATTCATGGAAGTTACCAACACTGAAACACATTTTCATCAGGGTAAAAATTGATATCATGCAACACCGACAATCACCTACAGGCAAATTTCCATGTAAAGTAAGCAGCTCCTAGCACTAATACAGATGTAGCAGTGTTCAACTGCTAGCTTTGTCGGAACCCTCCAATAAAGCTAGCAAACACTGCATGCCTGTACCCTAGGAAAGCCATACCAAGCTGCAGCAGTCCAGAGTATTCATAAGGGGGCGGTCTGAGGCGTTGCTTCTTCCCCAGATCGGCCCACCCATGCCATAAGCCGACAGTGACTGCCAGGCTTCATGCGACAGTCAATCCCTTCACTGTCCACCCCCCTCATGAATACGCCGAACTGCTGTAAGCTGGGTCTAGATTCTGGGGCTACGGGGCTGCAGTGTCTGCTAGCTTTATCGGAGGGTTCTGATAAATCTAGCAGTTTTCTAATCAACAAAAAGGCAGTCACTGACAATCACAATCAATCGTATGAAATTGGTCATGCATCAAAAATACATCTCAAAAAATTAAAGAACAAAGGGATGCAGTAGTGACCCAAATTCTTCAATGGGGCTCGTTATTCAAGACGAGCACTCGAGCATCGGGAAATGTTCGTCTCGAATAACGAGTACCCGAGCATTTTAGTGCTCGCTCATCTCTAGTCATAATAGATTCCTAAGACTATCTTTTTCTGCGCTTAATGCTTGTTGTTGGGTATATGATGATTGGGTTTTGTTTTGGGTCTCTAGTTTTTTAATTTGTCTCATTATGTTATCCATAGTTTTCTGTCTTTCTCTTTTAATGTGATTGTTAATTTTCATTAGCTCGTCCCTTCTTTCTCTTTTAATGTGATTGTTAATTTTCATTAGCTCGTCCCTAATGTATAACTTATGACTAATCTACATAGAAAATATTTCCGAGCACTTGTTGTCGTTAAATTTCAAACACTCTGCTAACACTGTTAAATAGCTAGATTGGCCCTCTAAATAAAGTCCCCTTGTACCATCAACGCATCGGATACTGTGATTGTTATTGGTGCATGATCGGACCATTGTATTGAGCCTATCTCTGATGATGTTACTTTTTCTAAAAGGAATCTGTCTACTAGAAATATACCAATTCGGGAATGGGTGTTGAATATGGCTGAATAAAGATGTAGTCTTCTTTGGATGCATGTTGGGCTCTCCAAATAACATAAAGGTCCCTCTCCCAAAGAACCGAATTGAGTGTAAATGGCCTATGTTGGGCTGATGAGTTTGTGTCCATAATGGGGTGGTTTATGGTATTAAAATCCCTGTATATTAGCATCGCACCCCTCATGACTTTCTCTATCTTTTTCAGTAGTTTTAATATAAATCCCCTTTGTTTTTTGTTTGGAGCATTCAATGTTACAGGTGTGTATTTCAAGTTATTAATTTAATAATATTTAATTGCATTTAATAACTATGCTAAATCTACTTTGTGGATTTATCTCTTGGTATGATATGGATACAGCTAATGATGATTTATAGGCTAGTAGAACACCTCTTTTTGTCTTGTTGAATTTAGAAATAATTATTGTTGGGAACTCTGGGTGTGATATTTTAGGGCATTTTTGTGTCCTGATTTGTGTCTCCTGGGCACACACAATGGGGCAGATTTATCAAGCAGTCTGAAAGTCAGAATATTTCCAATTGCCCATGGCAACCAATCACGGCTCCCCTTTAAAATATTCATGAGCACTGGTGAAATGAAAGCTGAGCTGTGATTGGTTGCCATGGGCAACTGGAAATATTCTGACTTTCAGACTGCTTGATAAATCTGCCCCAATGTCTGCCTTCTGTCTGTTGATCTTCCACCATAATAAGGATCTCTTAAAGGGGCTATTTAACCCCTTTACATTCATTAAGAATACCTTAATCCCCATGGAAATACCATGAACCTCTGAATGTTCTAATTATTACCTGGGATGGTAGCAGAGCTATTATACTCAGAAACATTAAATATGTGTATAACTCCAGTCTACATAACATAACATCAACTGTGGCAACGTTAATTGCCTTAAGATACTCAGAGTGGTCTCAACACAAAAGTAAATCCACACTTCGTACTCTGTATGGGAAATAAAGGTTTGTGGAAATATGGGTAAAAGAGCCCCATATCAACCCAGTCTTACCGCCATTAATAGACGCTTTGTACGCCATTCAGGTCCATTTTTGCTAGGTTCTAGTTTGGTGAGGTACGCTGGTCTTGATCCTATTCTATTCCCATGAATCTATTATGCAAAATCCTTCTTCCAAATCTGATAGGTATCATGGTATTCAGATGCTTGACTAAAATCTTCTAAGGGAAACCCCATCTGTATAAGATCTTATTTTTCCTAAGTATTGTGGTGATTGGCAATAGTTGTCTCCTTGCTTGTAACGTAACTGCTGACAAATCTGAAAATAGCTGTCTAACTTTGTGAGGATCTGGTAAAGCTTGTGTCTTTCTTGACACCGCCAGAAGTCTCTCTTTTGTTTGAAAAAATGTAAATCTAGCGAATGTCACTTGGAATCGTTTCTGGTAATGTCTGCGGCTTCGGGACTCTATGGGCTCTTTCGATTCGTATTCTGACAGATCTGGGACCAGTTCTTTAGCCATTTGTTGTACGTACTTTTGCAATTGATTACCTAGTACCGATTCTGTGATGCCTCTGATTTTAAGGTTATTTCGCTGATCTCGATCTTCATAGTCCACCATTTTGGCCTGCTGGTTCTCCATTTTCTCCTCCAAGCTGTTGTGAGAGTCTAAAAGTTCATTATGTGCTGTGGTGTTGTTTTCCATATCTGAAACTCTGCCCCCTAGCTCATTCACAGTGACTTAGTGATTATTATAATTAGTGAGATTAGGTTTTTCAGTCGTCTGGAATTTAGCAAACACATCTGGGGTGATAGGTAAGTTCTGTAACAAATGGTGGTTATTTACCTCCTTAGCTGGTGTTGTCTCATTTGTCTTAACTCTTTGTTTTGCCTGGCTGCTCGTAGGTGATCTCCGGTCTTCTGGTGAGCTTGCTGGTGATGTTGAAGCATGGGAGCTTTCTGTATCCTGCAGGGTTAATTGCGGCATGCTGAACTCTTCCTCCGTCCTGAGGCGGTGACCTTGCGAAAATGCTAGTTGTGCTTTGGAACCTGTGCTCCATTTCTCAGGTACCTCAAAGATTGTAGGGGATTTTTAGGCCTCGGGAGTTTCAAATCGGGCGGCGATAAGCTCCGTCTTCTCTCCTGGAATGCGCGTCACTCGCATGTCTGCTCTCTCTCTCTGCCATCTTTGGTGCTCGGCACCTCTCTTGGGAAAAACTGCCTGATAAGCTTGTGGGGCGGCTCTTTAACCCCTCGTTTGGGCACTGTGGCTCAGGGGGGGGGGGGATCCTGGGACAGTCACTGGTAAGTCGTTCTGAAGGTGGTGGGTAGCTGGAGGCCTCTCACCACAAGGCCTCTTCTCCTGCCAGCCAAGCCATGCCCCCCTTAATGTCATTTCATCAGGGATTATCAATGTCCATTGAGACTGAGCGAGCCCTAAAATGCTCGAGGGTATCGTATTCAGAATCGACGACATTTTCCCGATGCTCGGAGTGCTGTTTCGAAGTAACGCGGCACCCATTGAGTAATGGGAGACTCGGCGCATTTTCAAGGGGACGCATAACGGCTATCTGACCAGCAGGGCAGCTGGACCCCACACTTTACCCTCCGAGACAGCGACTGGGAACCCACCCGGAAGAGGACAGGGCCACCGCAGGTGGTGTGGCAGGATTCAGTCATTCGAGTGGGGCCTCTGATTTTCTTTTTCTGTATCCTGCAGGGTTAATTGCGGCATGCTGAACTCTTCCTCCGTCTGAGCGGATGACCTTGCTAACCTGCTAGTTGCTGCTTTGGAACCTGTGCTCCATCTCTCAGGTACCTCAAAGATTGTAGGGGATTTATTAGGCCTCGGGAGTTTCAATATCGGGCGGTGAAGCTCCGTCTCTTTCTCTCCCTGGAAAGCTGCGTCACTCGCATGTCTGCCTCTCTCTCTCTGCCATCTTTGGTGCTCGGCACCTGATAAGCTTGTGGGGCGGCTCTTTAACCCCTCGTTTGTGGGCATTGTGGCTCAGGGGGGGGATCCTGGGACAGTCACTGGGTAAGTCGTTCTGAAGGTGGTAGCTGGGATGGAGCTCCTCACTCACAAGGCCATCTTCTCCTGCAGCCAAGCCATGCCCACCTTAATGTTCATTTTCATCAGGGATTTCAATATATACACATCTATCAATATATAAAACCAGGAATAGGTCATGGGTGATACTAATAATGCATAGGCTATAATGACTACATGCCACTTAGTCGTGGCAAATTCTGCTCGTCTGTAAAAAGTCTTAAGTGCCCAAAAAAAGTGGCAAAGAAAAAGTGCAAAATTAGAAAAGAATTTGATAAATTCCTTGTCCCATTCATGCCCTTAGCCTACATAAAAGTTTTCTGCTTTGTGATATACAAATCATTGTGTTATAACCACATTGAACAATTAGCCAGTTTGTCCTATAGGAAGCAGCATGATTGATTAACAAATGTAGCCTTTAATTAATACACATTGTAGGTCACCAATTACATGTTAGCTGTGCTTGTTTAGAGAAATCCATGCAATACTTAAAATGTCAGGTCATTGCTCTGAGTAAATGGGGTTTATCTAATGTAATGTACACACAATTTAACATCATATAGAATAGAACCCGGCTCAACTGTAAGGATTTAATGCTTTCTTCCCAGGTTGCTTTCTAACATTCAGGTTTAATAATGCAGTTTTGGTGGAAAAGGCAGGTTTGAACCATAAAGTGGGAGAGAACATTACTGAACTGTGCTGCTCTTTTTTCAATTTCACTCCCGTTTTTGCTATGGAGTCTACATCAGAAGCCCAGTTTAGATTTGGATCACATCAGGCAGTTAAAACTGCAAAAATCTAAGAAATCTGCATTCATGACCGTGTTGTCTATAGGGCTTCCTCACCTCTCCCATTGTGATCGGCATACCCCACAAAGTGGGTGTTTATTGTCTCCATGGCAATTAAAAAAAAATTAGAAGTAATAAGTCCCCTATTCATTACAAAACTTCAACATTCAACATTTGTTGGGCAAAATTTGTAAACTTTGGCGGTAATTTTTAGTGTTTTTTTAATGATGATCACAGTGTGGGTTCAGTAAAGATTCAATTATATTGTACCGGTTCTCATACTGTTTAGATGTAGGATCTTCTGGCCATTAAAAAAACTGTGTCTTCTCTCAGGTCAAAAGAAAAGACTTGTATTTATCTGAACACAAAAGGTGAGCATTGGGGAGAGTGCGACCCTGGTTGTGTGCGCGTGAGGACGCACGATCCATCGCAAAGACCGATGGGAAAATTAGTAGGTGGATGCAATTAGGCACATCTGCATGGTCTCGTTTGGAATTTTACGGTTATTTTTTCATAACTCACAGTTCAGCGTCATCTCTCTCATCATGTGATTTCATACTTGCTATAAAAAGCCATAGAGATCCAACGGCTTACTTACGCCACATAGCGGTATATATATTTTGATTTCTGGTTGACTGCGGTGGCTGTCTTGCTGCGTGCAATCTCCTAGCAATTGTGAGCATTTGTATTGAACTTGCGACCTGCTGTGTTTTTGGGTGCGTTTGCTGGGGAGATCTTAGTGACGCACATATCACTCGGCAAAGCCGAAGTTGAAAAATTTATTAGGGTTGGATTTTAATTAGTCCCATCTGGCAAGTTTCTTTATATTTTACTTTATTTTTTCATAACTCATGCGGCATCTCATCAGTGTTCTCTCATACTTGGCAACATAGCCATAGGAAATCCAAACGCTTACTTAACGCCTACGTAGACTTTTAATATATTTGATTTCTGGTTGAGTCTGCTGGTGGCTGTCTCTTGCTGCAGTGGCATCTAACTACAAATGGTGAGCAATTTGGAGTGAGAGTGGTGCGACCGCTGTGTTTTGGCGCTAGTAGTGACGCCATATCGAATCGCAAAGCCGAAGTGGGAAAGTATTAGGGGTGGGAGTTTGCAATGTAGGCACAGGCTGGCAGTTTCTTCTGCGGGGAGGTGAAATCGTTGGAGTTGTGCAGACCTCAGCGTGCATCGCAGCAGTGGGCGTTCCAGACGTGCTAGAACATAGCCATAGGAGTCCAAACGCTTACTGACGCCTACGTAGCGTTATATATATTTGAATGGCTGGTGATCGACGGGGGGCTGGCCGTCGGCAGTGCATCTACTAGCAAATTGTGAGCAATGTTGTAGTGAGTTAGCGACCAAGCTTGTGTTTGTCTTGCGCTTCCTGACGTGCACAGATACCAGCGCAAAGACCGAAGTGGGAAAATTTTAGGGGTGGGGATTTCAATTAGAGGCAGCAGCGGGCATTTCTTTTTAATTTTAACTTTTCTTTTTTCATACCCAGCGCTCATCTCACATTCTGGTGCTCTCATACTTGGCTAGAAAAAGCATAGGGAAATCAAACGGCTTACTTACGTCCGACAGTAGCGTTATATATATTGATTTCTTGGTTTCTGCTTGTGGCTGTCCCTTGCTGCAGTGCACTCTACTAGCAAATTGTGAGTGCAATTTGTAGTGAGAGTTGCGACCCGCATCTGTGTTTTGTGCGCTTAGTGACGCACCATAGCTATCGCAAAAGACCGCAGTGGAAAATTTATTAGGGGTTGGATTTCATTAGCACAGTCTGGCAGTTTCTTTTTATTTTAAAAACGTTTAATTTTTTCATACTCAGGACTCAGGCGTCATCTCACAGTGTGGGCGTGCTACTTGGCTACAAATAGCCATAGGAGAAAGCCCATCGGATACTTACGCCTACTAGCTTATATTTTGAGTTCTGGTTGGCTGGCTGGGGGCTGTCCTGCTGCATTGCAATCTACTAGCAATTGTGAGCAATTTGTAGTGCGACTTGCGACCGCTGCTTTTTTGCTCTTAGTGAACGCACATATCCATCGCAAAGACCAATTGGAAATTTAATTAGGTTTGATTTATTCAATTAGGTCTACAGTCTGGTAGTTTCTCTTTTCTTTACTTATGTTTTTCATAACTCGCGTCATCTCATCAGTGTGCTGTCATGTGGCTTAAAAATGCCATAGGAGAATCCAACGCTTACGTTACGCCTACATACGTGTATATATTTGATTTCGGGTTGATCTGCTGGTGGCTGTCCTTTCTGCAGTGGCGCGCTAGCTAGCAAATTGTGAGCAATTTGTGTGAGAGTTGCGAAACCCCGCATGTGTTTTCTCTTAGTGACGCACATATCATACGCAAAGAACTCAAGACCGCAGTGGGAAAATTTATTAGGTTTGATTTCAAGTAGGCAGCAGTCTGGCAGTTTCTTTTTATTTTAAAAAACTGTTGATGTTTGCATAAACTCAGCGTCATCTCATCATTGCTTTCGGATTGGCTATAAATAGCCCTAAGCGAATCCAACGGCTTCCTTACGCCTACCGTAGCTTATATAGATGTGATTTCTGGTTTCTGCGGGTGCTGCCTTGCTGCATGCATATCTACTACAATTGTGGATCATTTTGTAGTGATGACTTGCGACCTCTGTGTTTTTGTCGCTAGTTACGCACTTATCCATGCAAGACCGAAGTGGGAAAATTTATTAGGGGTTGGATTTGCAATTAGGCACAGTCTAGCTTCTTTTTAATTTTAAAAAAAACTACGTTTTTTTTTCATAACTCAGCGTCAAATCTCATCAGTGTCTTTTCATACGCTAGAAATAGCCATAGTAGAATCCAAACGCTTACTTACGCTACATTATCGTATAGATATTTGATTCTGGGTATCTGCTGGGCTGTCCTTGCTGCGTGCATCTACTACAAATTGTGAGCAATTTGGGTGCGACTTGCGAACGCTGTGTTTTGCGCTTAGTGGCGCACATTACGCATTCAAAACCGAAGTGGGAAAATTTATTAGTAGGGGTTTGATTTCAATTAGGCACAGCGAGCGTTCGTTTTATTTTACGTTTTCTTTTTTCATAACTCAGCGTCATCTCATCAGTGTTCTTCACCTAGCTTGCTAAAAATACCCTAGGAGAATCCAAAACGGCTTTACTACACGGCCTACAGTAGCGTATATATATTGATTCTTGGTTGATCTGCTGGTGGCTTCCTCTTGCTGCAGTGCATCTACTAGCAAAATGGAGCAATTTGAGTGAGACTTGCGACCGCTGGGTTTTTTGTGCGGTTTTTTTTTTTTGCTTAGTGACGGCACAATATCCATCGCCAGACCGAAGGGGAAATTATTAGGGTTTTGATTTCATTAGGCGCAGTCTGGCATTTTTTTTTTATTTAAACGTTTTTTTTCTAACTCAGCGTCATCTCAATCATCGTGCTTTCATACTTGGCTAGAAAAAGCCATAGGAGCATCCAAACCTCTACTTACGCCTACATAGCGTTATATATGTTGATTTCTGGTTTATCTGCTGGGGCTGTCCTTGCTGCAGGTGCATCTACTACAAATGTTAGCCAATTTGTAGTGAGCGTGTGCTACCGCGGGTTTTGCGCTTAGTGAGTCACATATCCTCTCAAAGACCCGAGTGGGAAAATTTATTAGGGTTGGATGTTTCAAAGTAAGAACGTCTGCATTTCTTTTTATTTACGTTTATTTTTTCATAACTCAGCGTCATCATCTTTCCTCATCATTGTGCTTTCCTATACTTGGCTAAAATAGCCAGGAGAATCCAAACGGCTTTCTTACGCCTACAGTACGTTATATATATTTGATTTCTGGTTGAATCTGCTGGGGCTTGTCCTTGCTGCCGTGCATCTACTAAGCAACTTGTGAGCAATTCGTAGGAGACTTGCGACCGTCTGGTGGTTTTTGCGCTTAGGGACGCACATATCCATCGCAAGACCGAATGGAAAATTTATAGGGTTGGATTCAATTAGGCACGTCTGAGTTTCGTTTTATTTTCGTTTTTGTTTCATAACTACGGCGCATCTCAGCGTGTGCTTTCACCATACTTGGGCAGAAAGAGCCATAGAGAATCCAAACGCTTACTTAACGCCGACATAGCGTTAGCGATATGTGTTTCTCCTGGTTGATCTGCTGTGACTTTCCTTGCTGCAGTGCTCTACTAGCATAATTGTGCGCATTTGTATAAAGTTCGACCGCTGTGTTTTGACGCTTAGTGACTACATATACCATCGCAAAGACCGATTGAAAATTATTAGGGTTGATTTCCATTAGGCACAGTCTGGCAGTTTCGTTTTTTTTTACGTTTATTTTTTTCACTAACTCGCTCCTCTCTCTCATCAGGGTGCTTTCATACTGCTAAAATAGCCTGGGATCCAAACGGCTTACTTACGCTACAGTAACGTTATATAATATTATTTCGGGTTATCTGGCTGTGTCTGTCCTTGCTGGCAGTGCATCTACTATCATTGTTAGCAATTTGTAGTAGACTTTGCGACCGCTTGTTTTGCGCTTGAGTGACGCACATATCCATCGCAAAACTCAGTGGGGAAAATTTATTAGGGCTTGATTTCAATTAGGGACGAGTCTGCCATTCATTCCTTTTTTATTTACGTTTATTTTTTGAATGAACTCATCGTCATCTCACATTCTGGCTACAGTGTGCTTTCATACTCTGGCTAGAAAAATAGCCTAGCAATAGGAATAGCATTTGTTTGGTTAACCTTAAAAAAACACAAAACAAAACGAAAAAACAAACAAAAAACACAAAAAAGTAAAACAAAAAATTAATTTATAACTTTCTATTTTCAAAATGTTTAACACCCCTGGCTAGTGTATATTAGACTAGGCGGGACTTGGCGTGCCAACTACTGCGTCAGGGCCGTGGTCGTGGTCCTGGCGGGGTGATACCCACCTTCTGCTGAGGAAGGTCATGGAAGCTCCGCAGAGCTACACCCCTAGTTCATGTCTGGAAGTTAACTGGTACTCGTGGTAGAGCAGTGTTGAGGCCAGAAAGTGCGAACAGGTGATTCGTGGATTGCCACATCTTTGAGCAATTGTCACCATCAGTCTCCACGCAGTCCACCCATTCACCAAAATCGGCACTGCCCGTCTCCAGCGTCCTGCCCTCGCCTCCTCCTCCCAATTCGCTGCCCCCTCCAGGAAATTGGCATTTGAACCGGCATACTCTGAGAACTTTTTTTCTGGACCCTCCCCACAGTCACAACTCACTTGTCCGTTTCTGCTTGAGCAATTTTTTCCGATGCCCAGGTTTTCCCACCAGTCGCAGTCTGTGGTGATTGAGTGACCTCTTGACGTAGTGGAAAGTGTGTATGAGTGTCCCGACTTGGGAGACCACGGTTGTCAGACAGTGGGTAATTGTTGTCACGAGCATAAGTCCGAGGGGGGATCAACTGAGTGATCAGGAGGATGATGCGGTGACAGACCCAAGCTGGGTTGATCGACCGGTGAAACACGTGCTTCTGGACCTAGGAGTCCCGACCAGAACGGGTTGGAAGAGGCAGTTGTTGGGCCCAGACAAGGCAGGCCAGAAGCTCTGGGTGCATCAGCGACCATGTGTCACTAGTGAAGCTCTGCGGCGAGGGCAGATTTTCAGAAGTCTGGATTCTTAAAGAAACACCGATGACCGACGGACTGTGTGTGAACATTGCCAGAACAGATCAGCAGGGGTTTCCACCACTAATAGCTTTCCTACCACAGTAATGCGCAGGCATATGAATGCTCAACACCCAACTCAGTGGCAACAAGCCCGTCAGCCTCCGGCCGTGCAAAAAACACCACTGCTCCTTCCCCTGTGTCAGCTGATACGTCAGCCCCTTCCAGACCCTGCCACAAAACCCATCATCGCCTCCACGATCCTCCACACTCCCCCACGTTCGCTCTCATACCCCCGACCCGACGAAACACAACTATAGTGCACCCCACCCTCACGCCCAGCCCTTAATGTCCACAGCTCCAGATTGCTCACCTGGAGATGCTGCCCTATTAGGCGAGTAGAGACCGGGCCTTCCCCAACCTCATGGCGGCGGCCGCCCTCGGTATTCCAGTTCCCCCGCGCCGCACGACTTTTCCCGATGTGCCGTCCCAGCCCCTGCACCAGCCGTGTCAGACACATCATCCGGCACGACCAACGCCGTTTCTGACCAGTCCCCTTACCACGGACACGTTGACTATGCTGCCGGGAGGCCCTATAGATCGCTGACGGCCCATTTTACTGGTGGAGAGCTTTGGGACCGAGTCTGACCCTGCGGCGGGGCAGTATCCGGCCGACGCCAAGGATTGCGGGCCGACCTCGTCGCAGGTGTTTTCAGGCCACTATGCCTCCCTCCTCCTCCCACCCCTCCCTCCACCTCCTCCGCCGACCTACCTCCGTGGGCATGGGCGCCATCAAGTCGGTAGCTCTAGCATCAGCAGGGTCAGTGCCATCCTAGTTCGACGCGCGGCGGTGCTCAACTGCTGAGTCCTAGCATAAAAGGCACACCGCCCAAGAACAACAGGCAATCACGGCGCAGACGATCTGTGTCTGGCCCGCTGACGACGCCAGGCTGGTTGTGGTGTGAGCACGCCGTAACCTGGTGGGCTCTGCAACTCGGCATACTGACACGTGTCCCTGCCATTGCACATGTGTTTAATCTGATAGTTCATTCGTGTTCCTCAACATACCCCAATCTTCTGATTTGCTCACGAAGGTTCGCCGCATCTGGGTCGTTCATTTCAGAAGTCCAGCACAGATGCTGCAACTCTCCAGGGCAGTCAGCGCCGCCTCCACGCCCACTCACTCACCACATATTTATGTGCGACGCCCCGAGGTGGACAACAACAATAACAACATTGCAACCAATGTTATCCACACAGAGTTTTAACCAGCGCGGGCAGAGAGATCCGTAGACTGCCACGACTAGAATTCAACTTCCCCAAACTGGTACGTCAGGTCAGTCAGCTTCCTCAAGTCTACAATAGGATGGACGTGGATGTTCTGATAATCTGTCAGGTGGCAAAGTATTTTGACGGATTCAACACAAGGGTCAGTGGGCGTTGCCGCATCATCAGCCTCACCATCCCGCTTCTTGGCCTGTTGAAAAACCTGATCAGCATGAAGTCGGAAGCTTTGCGCTCGTCACAAGAGACGGTGGAAGAAGATTCCCTTGTTGATATCAAGCACCAACCCTTAGTCTGTTTCTTTCTCACGCCTCTCGGAGAGGTGTAGGTGGAGGAGGATAGAGGAAGAGGAGGAGAATGTCGGCGCGCACAAGAGGGGAACCATTGTTTAGTCCTGCACTGTTCGCAGCGTGTAATGGGTGCAGAAGAAGAGGAGTTACGAGTTGTAGGAGGAGGAATGGACTCAGGCCGGAGGGGTAGTGAATTCTTCGTCGTGGTAACTCTCCATATGGCAATTTATGCTAGGACTGCCTATCGGCCGTGACCCTCGCGTTCAAAGAATTTTATTCCAGCACCGATTACTGGGTGTTCAGCTCTCCGTGTACCCACGTTACAAGCAAATCTTTCCACTCTCATCCCTGGGAAGGAAAGGAGTGTGGAATGCATAATACCAGATAGCCCTGTGCACAACTGAAACATATTTCCCTTCTGACAGCGCTAGCGGCAGCGTCGTATTCTGCTGGACAGTACGAGGAGAGTAGGCGAGCATGGCACTTGTTCCAGCACTGGCAATGGGACGCTTTACAAGGCTTTTGCCAGCTTTATGTCACCACCTACCCAGCAAGACACCCAGACCTGGTGTTGTCAAAGTTTAAATTTCTGTCCGAAAAAGCCACGGATGATTTTCATATTTGTAGATCTCAATGTTTATCAAAAAACCCCCAACAGAGATTTTTTCTTGATTAAAGAGAACAAACAATTAAGTAGGGACACTGAAAAGGTAAGATTAAATCAAGACCAGATGTCATCAAGAAGTCAGTAAAAATCTAATGTTAATCCCATACCACAAAGCAGCCCCTATATAGAACCTTCCTGGCATGGTATCGCGATGAATCTCGAACATAAATAAAAACTCCAGAACCAGCTATAATCTGTCGGGAGGGGAATCTTGAAGCCCTAAAAAACTAGGTTCTAATCTAGAAATAGTGTCCGCGGTCAGCCGCCAGACAGGGGGGAGGTGTAGTCTTCAGCGTGAGGACTACATTAAGGAAACCCTTACATCCTCGTTGATACACCATACATATAAACCCATTAAGAGACATCCCACCCCTGCCTTCCTCAGGAAATATATAATTTACAAGATTCATTCGAGAAAAAATTCTGAACAAAAGCGAAAGGCTTCCTCAGTGTCTCACATCCCCCCCCTGTCCGTTTTTTAACCACTTGCCAAAACTCATAAGGACCGAAGAAACATCCCCCTGGCCAACCAATAATTTCTGGATCTGCTCTTTACCGGTACCCTTTCCACTACTCGAGCTGTATTTGCGAACCCTTATAGTGCTTACCCTAATTTTTAACGCACTCCAGTAAGCCTGATTATGGAGTTTTGACCACATTGAATGAAAGACACATATATTTTTCTAACACTAGACATATCGTCCTGTATTCTAATATTCAACAGGATTTGGGACCCAGTCAATCCATGGTACCCTCACACATAACACCTATTTACCAGAACAACAGATAGATTTCATCTATAAAGACTTGAATTTGTCCTTCAACATAATGGGGGGGTCATTTACTAAGGGCCCTATGTCGCGTTTTCCCGACGTGTAACCCCACGCCGAATTTCCGATTTGCGCCGCTTGTACATGAATTGCCCCGGGTTTTTTGGCCCCGTCGATCGGAGTGGTGGCGCATCGGCCGGCATGCGCGTGCACAGAAATCGGGGGGGGGGCGTGGGGCCGAACGAAAACCCTCACGTATTCGGAAAAAAAAAACGCGCCGGCATTTAACAAAACCGAAATGTGTCGTCTTTGGTGAGAGCGCTCACCGTTCATCACCTTCTATGGAAGGGTGCATTCACATCTCCGGGGCGTTAAGATTAATTTTCGGCGCTGCAGCGCCACCCCTGGTGGACGGCGGAGGAACGTACCTCTTAATCCCAGCCGGACCCGAATCCTTGCATAGAACGCGCCTCTGGATCGGCTAATGGCCGGTAAGTAAATGTGCCCCACTGTTTTTTGTTCCAAAAGCAGTCTATTCCATCAGGTACGAGTACGGCCATGGGGACTCGGGCCGCTCCCAGCTATTGAATTTTATTTATGGGTGCGCTTCCGGTACCTGTTTTTTACAATATCAGAATATTGGGTCAAAAAAACATCTTGTATTACAAAACGTTATATTGATATACCGTTTTCAGTATCTGCGCAGGAATGTGAGGAAGAGGCCTATTGATTTTGTGGCAACTCTGAAAGAAATAACTGGGTCTGAAATGTACCGAAAAGTCTGTAGTCTGGACACATAGTGTCTCCTGATCTCGAACTAAAAACAACTGGAATAGGATTGTTACCTACGCGCAGCTTCAAGAGTGTTGACAGTAACTAATTTCCTGGAATTTGAAGTGCACACTATTCAAGTGGTTAAAGAAGAACATTCCTTGAGCCAATTCCATCGAAATTAGAAAAAAATTGTACCAATGTCTGAGATTATAGATAAATAGCACCAAGTTCTCAAAGGAATTTACAGGAGAAAAATATCCCCAAAAGAATCATAGATGGAGTTACTTTTTCAAATATGCCCATGAAAACTCAAAAAAGAATGCCTCAACCAGTAATAAGAACTTTCAGAAAAAGAGGGGAACGATAAACAGCATTTATTTCATCACTACCTACGATAGAGGACACTTAAGATTAGAGAAAACCCAGGAAACACTCTGGGGAAATCTTAAGAAGGACCCTATTCTTCCCCCAAAGATGACTTCCCTCCACCCACACATAACCTTTAGAAAAGCCACCACCATTAAAACGTAGTGGCTCCTAGTAGGCTCAAAACTGACAAAATGAGGGGGGACAACAACACTGTGAACATTAAAACCGGAGTTTGAAAAATGTAACAATAAATATGCTTATGTACGACTCAATTAAAAAACGGGGAACAACTACTTTTACACTCCAAAACT
This sequence comes from Engystomops pustulosus, assembly GCA_019512145.1. NCBI lineage: Eukaryota > Metazoa > Chordata > Amphibia > Anura > Leptodactylidae > Engystomops > Engystomops pustulosus. Next base: position 47,390,236 of record CM033649.1, read on the forward strand.
ACCAAAAGAAAAACTTTAAAGATAAAACGAAAATAGTCATGCTCTCAAACTTGTGTTGTTTATTTGGTAGACTGTTCATGTGGAAAGGATATTGGTCGGACCATCCGTCCCATAGTGAGACTTAATGCCACCGGCAACAAAACTAAAATAGGGTTTTTAAAACAAAGTTTGTCAAAACATATTTTTTGGGAAGCACTAATGGCGGACTTTAACTGTATTCAAATAACCCTATAAACAGATCCAGCGAATACATAATACCAAAACCGTCTGAAGACTTCCTAAATTTCGGAGAGAAGAGAGGAGAGAAATCTTTCTGGATTTTTAAGGTTGAATAAACTGGCCCCCCAATGGCCTTAATGAGTATCGAGTCAGTGTAGCATATTAATAATCTTATATAACGATGCTTTGGTATTAACTCACATTGTTCCCCTGATCTATAGTAGAATCATCATATTGAGTCATCGATATTCTAATGTTCCCGAGTGCACGGAAACGCTTCCTTCCTTCCATTATGTGTCCCTTAGCCGATCCCGTAGTGAGATCCGGACGCTGGTAATGGGCCAAATGTGAAGGGCGAATGCTTGTGAGTCCGCACCCCACTCCCCTCGCCATATCAACAATAGAATAGTGTAAATCAAATTTTTACGTTAGTTATCATTGTATTAATTGTTGTTTTAATTATTTATATCCTAGAGGGATTAGTTTTTAAAGAAGTGTAGTGTACACAAGAGTGATGTGCGTTCTATGTAAGAGAATTCGCCCCGGTTATTTAATCCATGTAACCGGGTTGGAACTCTAGCATGGAACCGTCATCCTTTCACCTTCGGGATCCCGTGATTCACGGAATGTATATATCTGCCGAATGTATACATGTCTTGTTATGGGCCTGGACGAAGGGCTCCAGTCCGGAGGCAGAAACGCGTTGCAGAGTTTTTTTTATTGAAATGAAAGTCATTCGTTTTTATTCGTTTAAATGACAGTCTGATCGACTTATCTAATGTCACAAGGTATATGCGCCGGTCCAACTTTCCTTTACCCTTGGGACTCGGTTCACTATCTATCTACACACACCCGCGGGAACCTGGTCCTGTGACCTTGGAGCGTGGCTTACTGAGACCGGCTGCTTGGCCCACGTATGTGGATATGCCCTTTTGAACCATTCTATCAGGTGCAGGAGTCACCTATATTCACTAAGTGCACGACCCTACCACTGTGTTTAAATTCACAACCGAGATTGCGCTCCTCCGTTTTCTTCCTTCATATCTCTCCTCCACGGGGTGAATCAGAGGTTTCTCTGAAGCCCCCCACCTCCAGGTTGATTTGATTCCTCGGAGGGCAGACGTACACTGTCAGACGTGTCCCCAGTCTCGGCAAGTATGTGGCTGATACGTTACATGAAAGATGGGAGGGAGTTACGTAGTGACCATACCATCGTCATCTAAATGATCAAACAGCTCCCTCCAACTACTGGTTTCAAAGCTGGACATGTGGCACGATACTGGCGTTGTACGCCTTGGAGGTCTGCTGCCTGCCGCTTACGGCTTGTCCGAGGCGGTTGTTTCAGGCAGATGCATGGCATCATTCACCGATAACGTACACGGCCTGTCGCTGACAGCGGGGCTTGAAACATGCTTGACGCTTACTTATTAAGATGGCATAAAGCCTGGATTTCTCATAATTTTCCAATCCCACCAGGTGAAAGGAATCAACCATAAATGAATCCACCCTGCCTCCTCATTTTCCTCTTCCTCCTCAGTCTTTGCTAACAGTAATAGCGTAGGAAACTGGCTATTTTGTGACAGGGCCCACTGGCCTCTAGCTATAGTAACTTTATGCATTTTAATTTTTCTGGAGGGCACCGAACCCCGGGTCCTCTGGTTTTTTTTAATAAACAATTTTGGGGAGTGGGCCACAGCGCACTCAATCTATTCCATTTTTGCGATGGGGCCACCTTGACCTGGACCTTGGTTTGAAACTTTTGGGACTGCCAAATACGGCACTCAATCTATTCTCATTTTTCTGAGGGCCACCGTACCTGCTCCTCTGGTGTGAAAACTTTTTTGACTGCCACATACAGGCACTCAATCTCTCCTTTTTCTTTGAGGGGCCAGCCTACCTGGCTCCTTCTGGTTGAAAACTTTTTTTGGACTTGCCACACTTAAAAACCAAAGGCACTCAAATCTATTCCATCTTTTTTCTGGGAGGGCCCACCTAAACCGGTCCTCGGTTTGAAAACTTTTGTGGAACTGCCCACAACGGGCACTCAATCTATTCCATTTTTGGAGGGCCCCCCTACCCTGCTCCTCTGTTTGAGAAACTTTTTTGGACTGCCACATACAGGCACTCAAGCATTCCATTTTTCTGGAGGCCCGCCTACCGCGCTCCTCTGGTTGGAAAACGTTTTTGACTGCCAACATACAGGCACTATCCAATAATTGTCTCCATACAGCTCCACACGTTTCTCACTGCTACCACCACCAAAAGTCGTTCCATATAGCTTGCCTCCATCACGTCCCTTTATCAAAACGGAGGTGTTCAGGGCAGATTTGGGTTGTTTTCTTGCTTCCACAACAAAACTGTTAACTTTGTCGTCCACCTCCCTGTTGTGTAATCCAAACATATAACTGGCAAAACTTTTATCATTTTCCACATATTATTTCAGCGGCTTCATTGCGCATTGTTTTCCATTACCCCCAACCCCGCCATAATCCAAAAACTTTAAGAAACGCTATTACACTTGATCTTATACAAAAAGGTTCTTAGAAGTGCTGTTTGGGAGGATTAGCCTAGGAGAAAGGGGCTGGATTGGGGGAAAAAGCCTCGCCTGGCACGGCGCGCCGCCCGTGCCAAATACAACTAACATAGTTTTTTAACTGCAGCACCTTTAATCTACTACTAGTTTCACTGCCCTCCATACATGTCCCTTGATCAAAGAGAGCCGTGGTAGGCAGAATTTTGGCGTGTTTTCATGGCTTCATGTTTAACTTTGTCGCCCCACCACTGCTGTGGATCCACAAACAATATAGGCAAACTGTTTATCATATGTACCGATATTAATTGGGAGCGCTTCTGCTCACCTCTTTTGGTTCCCTCTCTGCCACCGCATAGTGGTTTGAAGCCTGAGTCCATTTAGGGTATTGTCGCCATGCCACTCTCTATGCTGGCCGATGCTGCGCTGCCTCTGCATGAAGTCCCTAACAGGTCGGGTCAAGATTGGATGTTTTACGTGCTATCTAGCTTCATTCTGTCACTTGTCCATGGCCATGCTGTGCCCATAATTTTGCTAATGTGCGATTAAGAGCCTCAAGCATCATTGCATGACTGCCCCTTGCTGTTTTCCTGTCCATTTCCGTGGGTGTTTTCCATCCTTTTCTAGGTTCCCAGTGTTTGCAGCGCCAAGCTTCCCTTCCGAGCCTTGGGTTCCCTTGAAAAATGCTCGATCTCCCCATTGACTTCAAGGGGGCTCGTATTCAAGACGAGCACTCGAGCATTCGCGGGAGTTCGTCTCGAATAAACGAGTACCCGTAGCAATTTTAGGGCTCGCTCATACTCTAGTCAATAATAGATTCTCCTAAGACTATCTTTTTCTTTTTTGGCGCTAATGCTTGTTGATTTGGTAATCTGATGATTGGGTTTTGTTTTGGGTCTCTCGTTTTTTAATTTGTCTCATTATGGTATCCATAGTTTTCTGTCTTTCTCTTTTAATGTTGGGATTGTAATGTTCATAAAGCTCGTCCCTCCAATGTATAACTTAATGCAAATCTGACCATAGAAAATATTTCCGAGCACTTGTGTCGTTAAATTCCAACACTCGCCTAAACCACTGTTGTTTCAAATAGCGATTTAGATTGGGCCCTCTAAATAAAGCCCCTTTACCATCCACGCATCGGATACTTGTGATTGTTAATGGTGCAATATCGACCATTGTATGCGCCCCTTATCTCTGATGATGTTACTTTTTCTAAAAAAAAAGGAATCTTGGTCCTACTAAATATACAATTCGGGATGGGTGTTGAATATGCTGAAAAAAATGTAGTTCTTCTTGGATGCATGTTGTGCCTCCCAAATAACATTAAAGGTCCCTTCCACAAAGAACCGAATGGTGTAAATGCCTATGTTGGGCGAATGAGTTTGTGCCATTAATGGGTGGTTTTATGGTAATTAAAATCCCTTTTGTATGATTAGGGCATCGCACCCCATCATTCACTTTCTCTATCTTTCATCAGTTAGTTTTAATATAAACCCTCCTTTGTTTTTTGTTTGAGCATTCAATGTACAGGTGTGTATTTCAAAGTTATTAATTAAATATATTTTAATCTGCATTTAAATAACTTCGCAGAATCTACTTTGTGGATTATCTCTTGGGTATGTTGGAACAGCTAATTGATTTCGATAGGCTATTAGAAACACTCCCTACTTGTCTTGTGGTCTTGTATTTACGAAATAATTATTGTGTGAACTCTGGGTTGTATATTTTAGAGTGCATTTTTGTTGTCCTGATTTGTGTTCTTCCGGGCACACACAATGGGGCAGAATTTATCAAGCAGTCTGAAAGTCAGAATATTCCAATTGCCCATGGCAACCAAATCACGGCTCCCCCCTTTTTAAAAATATTCATGAAGCCAGCTGGTTTGAATGAAAAGCTGATGCTGTGATTGGTTTTTTTTTGCCAGGGTCACTGGTAAATATTGCTGACTTTTCAGAATCCAGCTTGATAAAATCTGCCCAATGTCTGCCTTCTGTCATTTGTACTCGTCCACCATTAATAAGGAGCTACTTAAAGGGGCTATTTAACCCCCTCTTATATCATTCATTAAGATGACCTTAGATCCCCATGGAAAAATCCATGAACCTCTGATAGTTCTAATATTACCTGGGTATGGGTCGTCAGAGCTATTATACTACGAACCAGTTATAATAATTGTAAACTCCAAGTCTACCATACAGACATCAACTGTGGCACGTTATATTGCCTTAAGATACTCACGAGTGTCTACAACACACAAGTAATCCACACTTCGTACTCTGTATGGAATAAAGGTTGGTGGAAATATGGGTAAAAAGAGCCCCATATTATCAACCCATTTACCGCCATTAATAACACGCTTTGTAACGCCATTCAGGTCCAATTTTTGCTAGGTTCAGTTTGGTGAGGTACGGCTGGTTCTTGATCCTATTCTATTCCCAGAATCTAGTTAATGCAAAATCCTTCTTCCAAATCTGATGGTATCATGTATTCAGATGGCTTGACTAAATCTTCTAAGGACAACCCCATTCATCGTATAAGATCTTATTTTTAGTTCCTAAGTATTGTGGTGTGTGCAATAGTGTCTCCTTGCTTGTAACGTAACTCTGACCAATCTGAAAATAGCTGTTAACTTTGTGAGGATCTGGTGAAGCGTGTGTCCTTTCTTGACAAACCGCCAGAAAAAAGTTCTCTTTTTGTTTGAAAAAAAATGTACAATCTAGCGAATGTCACTTGGCATCGTTTCTGGTAATATCGTTCTGGCGGGCTTCGGGACGTCTCTGGGCTCTTTCGTTCGATTCTGACAGATTCTGGGGAACTCAGTCTTTTAGTCACATTGTCTGTAACGTACTTTTGGCAATTGATTACGAGTACCGATTCTGTGATTGTACGCTGATTTTAGTTAGGTTTTCCTGATCTCCGATTCTTCATAGTCCACCCATTTTGGCCTGCTGTTCTCCAGTTTTCTCCTCCAAGCTGTTGATGAGAGTTCTAAAAGTTTCATTATGTGCTTGTGGTGTTTTTTTCCATTCCTGAAACTCTGCCCCCTAGCTCATTCACGTGACTTAGTTGATTATTATAATAGTGAGTTGAGATTAGTGTTTTCAGGTCGGTCTGGAATTTAGCAAACACCATCTGGGGTGATAGGTAAGTTCGTAACAAAATGGTGGTGTATTTTACCTTCCTTAGCTGGTGTGTGTCCATTTGTCGTTACTCTTTGTTTTGCCTGGCTGCTCGTAGGTGATCTCCGGGTTTCTGTGAGGCTTGGTCATGTTGATGTGAAGCATGGGAGCTTTCTGGATCCTGCCCCCCCTTCAGGGGTTAATTGTCGTGCAAATGCTAACTCTTCCGTCCGTCTGAGCGGGATTGACCTTGCTAACCGCTTAGTTGCTGGCTTTGAACCTGTGCTCCTTTCTCTCAGGTACCTCAAAGATTGTAGGGGATTTATGGCCTGCGGGAGTTTTCAATATCGGGCGGTGAACTCTCTCTTTTCTACTCCCGGAATTGGCGGTCACTCGCATTGTCTGGCCTCTCTCTCTCTGCCATCTTTGGTGATTGGCACCTCTCTTTGGGAAAAACTAGCCTGATAAGCTTGTGGGGCCGGCTCTGTTAAACCCCGTCGTTTGTGGTGCAATTGTGGCCAAGGGCGGGTGGGGGGGGGAGGGGTGGGATCCTGGGACAGTCACCGGTAAGGTCGTTCTGAAGGTGGTGTAGCCTGGGATGGTGAGCTCCTCACTCACACAGCCATCTTCTCCTGCAGGCCAGGGCCATGCCCCCCCCCTTAATGTTCAGTTTCATCCGGGGAATTCACATATGTCCACATTAGAGATGAGCGGAGCACTAAAATGTTCGGGTACCGTTATTCGCAGACGAACTTTTCCCGATGTCGGGTGCTCGTTTCGATAACGAGCCCCTATTGAAGTCTGGGAGAACTCGAGCATTTTTCAAGGGACCAAGGCCTCGCACCGGGAACTTGGCCAAACCAAAAACCCTGGGAACCTCAGAAAAGATGGAACACCACGGGAAAAGGGTGAAGGGAGGGGAAACAGCGGGGCCAGCATCATGGATGCTTATGTCGAGCGTTTCTTAATGGCACCATTATGCAAAATATGGCCAACACAGCATGGGGCCATGAAAGAGTGACAGAATGAAAGACTAGATAGCATCTAAAAACATCCAAATAATTGCCCGACACATAAGGGGCGGGCGCAGGCAGGCACGCAGCGGCTGGAGCTAGAGTAGTGCTATTGGCGACATACCCTAAATGTACTCAGGCTCAAAAACATGGGTTATAGCAGAGAGGAACCAAGGAGGTGGAGGCAAAGAAGGCGCTCATAATAAATATGGTAGCATTCGATAAAAGCTTTTGCCATATATTTTGTGGATTACACACAGGTGGCTACAAAGTTAAACATGGAATCCATAAAACAATCCAAATTCTGCCTGACACCTTAAAGCGTTTGATAGGGGACGATTGTATGGGCGTGGAAAGAGTGACTGTAGAGATGAAAGGGTGCTGCAGTTTCATTTTGTTTTAAAAAACTATGTTAGTTGTTTCTTGGCATGGAAGCTGGCGCTTCCGGCTGGCCAGGCGAAGCGCTATCGGCCATCCAGACCCCTGTCTCTAGGTACTCCCCAAACAGCACTTCTAAGGAACCTTTCGGAGTAAGATCAAGGTAAAGTACGTAAGTTTGGGATGTATTGGCGGGTTCTGGGGGGAAATGGTACACTCTGCGCAAAGATAGACGCTGAAAATTATATCCCGTTAATGAAAAAAAGTTTCCAATAATTTTGTGGCTTACACAGGCGAGGGGGTGGCGGGGACAAAGTTAAACAAGTTTTGATGTGGAATGCCCTTGCAATACTCTGGGCGGTGTGTGCTTTTATCAACCCTAGGCTCTAAGCAGTTTGAGCACCGCCCTGCCCTTCGCTTAGGCAACTGCACTGCTGTCTGTGCCTAGAGCAACACGACTGATGGCGCCATGCCCACGGTGGTATTCAGGAGTGGAGGAGGGTGGGGAGATTTGGAGGTAAGTAGGCCTTGAGACCTGGAACCGTAGGTAGGCCCCCGCAATCCTCTGCGTCGGCAGTTATAGTTGAATGCCACCTCCAGGGTCAGAACTCTTGGTCCCAGCCCTGCACCAAGTTAATGTAGAGTGTAGTAGCGTTCTTATAAGTTGGGATATGGCGTGGGGGGAATGGGAATTGTAAACAGAGCGCAACGAAGCGCATTGATGCACATGGGAAGCTGGCAACTCCGCTGCCAGGCGAGCTTTCGCCAATCGCAGCGCCCCTGTCTCCTAGGCTGACCCCAAACAGCACCTTCTAAAGAACCTCGATAAGAATCAAAGGTAGTTACGTTCTTATAAGTTTGATATTTATGGCGTGGGTGGAGGGGAATGTAAAAACAAGAAATGCGCAAGGAAGCGTGAATCGACTGAAATAATTCACGTAAATGGTTTAAAAAAAGTTTGCCAGGGTATTTGGGATAACACAGCAGTGGGTGGCGGACAAAACCAGTTAACAAACTTTGAATGTGGAATCCACTTGAGGAATGGTGAAAACAACCCAAATTTCGGCCCTGACAACACCTCGTTTTTGATAAAAGGACGGTGTATATGGAGCCTATATGGACGTACTTTTGGATGGTGCAAATGGAGACAACGTGTGGAGGCTGCTTATGGAGGACAATTCATTTGGATTAGTGCCTGTATGGGTGCAGTCCAAAAAAATTTTTTCAAACCACAGGAGCAGGTAGGTGGCCCTCCAGAAAAAATGGAATGAGATGAGTGCCTGTATGTGGCAGTCAAAAAGTTTTTTTAAAACCAGAGGAGGCAGGTAGGTGGTCCCTCCAGAAAATGGAATAGATTGGTGTGCCTGTATGTGGCAGTCCAAAAAAATTGTTAAATTAAACGAGGACCGAAAAAGTGGCCTCCAAGAAAAATTAAATGATAAAGTACTATCTGAGCCAGTTGGGCCTGTCAAAAACAGACCAGTTTCCTCCTCTGGCTGTTACTGTAGAAAAGGAGTAGTAGAGCGAGGAAAAATTGAGAGGGAGGAGGAGTGATTGATAAAATTATCTCAGTTGGGATTCCTTCACCTGCGGGAGATTTGTAAATTAGGATAAATCCATGGCTTTATTTTATTCTCTTGAATAGCTTCACCGTCAGCGCTGTCAGTCGACATGCGTGTACCTTATCGGTTGGATGATGGCCAACCAGCTGCACTGAAAACCCGCTCTGACAAGCGCTCTAGCGGCAGTGGTCAGGCAAGAACCTCCAAGTGGCGTTTAGAGCGCCATTAGTTGTGCCAACATGTCAAGCTTTAACCCAGTTAGTTTTGTAGGGAGCTGTGTTGATCATTTAGGAGAGCGAATAGTATGGTCAGCTATACTACTCCCTCACCATCTTTCGTAAAGATCAGCCCGTACTCTGCCGAACTGGGAACAGGTGACAGTTGCTTGCTGGCTGGCGGTGACATAAAAGCTGGCAAAGGCCTTGTTGATAGGTTACCTTGCCAGGGCTGGACAACTTGCTGCCTGGCTCGCACATACTACTCCCTCTCCACACTACTTGTCCCGCAGAACTAACGCACTCTGCCGCTAGCGCTGTCAAAGGAAATCAAGGGAAATACTGTTCAGCTTGTGCACCCAGGGCCTGCTGGGTATCATGCATTTCTCACCACTCCTTTCCTCGCTCCAGGATAGAGTGGAAAGATTTTGCTTGTAACCGTGGGGTCCAGGAGAGGTGAACACCCAGTAATAGCGTGTCTGAATAAATTCTTTTGACACGGAGGTCCGGGGTGGAGATAGGGCAGCCTAGCATTGAAATCTGCCATAATGCGCCCAGACGAGTACCAAACTGCTGTTTAAGAAATTCACTCCCCTCACTGGCTGACTTTTTTTTTTTTTTGTTTTTCCATTTCCTCCTCCTCCAAACTCCTCCAACTCCTTACGTCTTCTCTGCCCTTCAACACGCATGAACAGTGCAGGACTCAACAATGGGTCCCCTTGTGTGCTCGCAACTGTCTCCTCCTCTTCCTCTCTCCTCATCCACCCCGACCTCCATTCCGATTGCGCTGAGAAAACAGACCTCAAGGGTGGCTTTGGCTATCAAAACAAGGAAGATCTATTCCCACCTCGCTTGGGACGAGCGCAAAGGCTTCCGCTTCATGCTGACAGAGATTTTTTCAACAGGCCAAGCACGGGATGTGTGAGGCTGATGATGGCGGCATCGCCACTTACCATCTGTGGTGATCCTCGAAAGTTACTCAGCACCTCCAGATATCAGACATCCCGTCCACTCCTCATTGTAGACTTAGGAAGCTACTGACCTGACTACCAGTTCTGGTGGAAGTTACATCTGCTCTACACTCGCCGGCACTGCTGTGTAAACTCGGATAACATGGTCAGTGTTGATTCCACCTCGTGGGCCGTCGCACAACGTCGGTGAGCGGGCAGTTGGAGGGCGGCGCTGCGCTGCCCTGAAGTGCAGCATCTGTGCGGACTGTTCCTGAATGGCCACAGATGCGGCGCCCTTCGTGAGCAAATCAGACAGATTGGGGTATGTCTTGAGGAACGCTGAACTATCAGATTTAACATGGCCAGGCATGGCACATGTGTCAATCTGCCGAGTTTTCAAGCGCCACCAGGTTACGGCCGTTGTCACACACAACCATGGCCTGCTTCAGGTTCAGCGGTTTGCCCCACAGATCAGTCTGCGCCGTGATGCCCTGTAGTGTTCTTGGGCGGTTGTGCCTTTTATCGCCTAGGCTCCTGCATTTGAGCCCGCCTGGCTGTCGCTTTAGCACGGCACTGCTGCTGTGGCCTAGAGCTACCGCCTGATTGGCGCCATGCCCACGGATGGTCGTTCGAGGAGGGTGGAGGAGGGGTGGGAGGAGTAGAGGCATAGTAGCTCAAACACCTGGACCGAGTAGTGCCCCGCAATCCTCGCGTCGGCAGATATATGACCAGCCGCAGGTCACACTCGGGTCCGCCCCCCAAGTAACCCAGTGCCGTCAAGAATATTATTGGCCCTGCCCGGCAGCACTCATCCACGTGTCCTGGTCAGTGGACCTTGTCAGAAACGGCGTTGGTCATGGGCATGATTATTTGTCTGACACGTGCTGGTGCAGGGCTGGGACGGCACATCGGGAAAAGTAGTGGCGGCTGGACCGAATACCGAGGGGCGGCCGCCGCCATGAGGCTGCGAAAGGCCTCGGTTCTACTAGCCTATGGGCGCATCTCCAGGCTTGCCAATCTAAATGTGCCATTAAGGGCTTGGGCGTGCGGTGGGTTTGCACTATATTGTGCGTTTCCGCTCCAGCGTCTGGGGTATTGGAGACTGAACGCTGGTGATGCTGTGGAGGTCTCGGAGGTACGATGGGTTTTTTGTGGCAGGTCCTGGGCAGGGGGCTGACTATCAGCTGACAAGGGAATGAGCATTGGTGGGTGCACGGTGTTTAGGCCTTCATATGCCTGCGCATACTGTGGTAGTTAACTAGTGGTGGAGAACCCTGCTGATCCTGGTTTTGCCAAATGTGGCACACCCACAGTCCTCGGTCATCCGTGTTTCCTTAAGACCTCCATACTTCTAAATCTAGCCCTCCCGCCGGGAGCCCTCGCCACGGGAGCTTCACTAGTTGACACATTGGCGCTGATGCACCAGCTCTGGCCCTGCCTCTCCGTCTGCCCCACCACTGCCTCTTACCACCTGTTCGGTCGAGGACTCCCTCCGTCTCAGAAGCACTGTGTTCACCCGTCTCTCAACCCACTTGGGTCGTCACCTCATCAATCCTCCGATCCCTCAGTCTGCTCCCCCCTCGTCATTCCTGCCCTGAATCACTTCCCCACTGCCTGACAACCGTGCTCCTCATCGTCGGAACCCTCTTACACACTTCTTCCACTACGTCACCAAGTCATCATCACCCACACTGCGACTGGTGGAAAACCTGGGCATCGGAAATTGCTCATCAGCAACCGGACAAGTGGGTTTGTGTCTGTGGGAAGGGTCCAGAAAACAGTTCCTCAGGAGTATGCGTTTCAAATGGCAAATTTTCTGGAGGGGGCAGACTGGGGGGGGAGGAGGCTGAGGTGCAGGAGCTGAGGAGTGCCGATTTTCGTGTGCATGGTTGGACTGCGTGGAAGACTGACTGGTGGACAAATTGCTCGAAGGCATTGTCGGCAATCCACGACACTCACCTGTTCCATGTTCTGGCCTCAACAGTGCCTACCACGGTCCCAGTAACTTCAGACATGAACCTAGGGAGTGTAGCTCTGCGGCGTTCCCCTGCTCCCTATAAGCAGTTGGTGTCTCATTCACCCCGCCCAGGACCACGGCCCTCTGACCCCTGCATAGTTGACGCCCCCGTCCCCGCCTCGTTCCTCTAACCCCCTAGCCCTCGGGTTAACATTTTGAAAATGAGTAGTTATAACATTGTATTTTTTTTTAACTTGTTTTTTTTTTTTTTTTTTTTTTGTGTTGTTATTTTTAAAACCAAACGATGCTATCCTATTGCTATGGTATTTTCTAGCCAAGTATTACAGCCCACTACTATGGCCATGATGAGATGACGCGTGATTATGAAAAAAATAAACGTAAATAAAAAGAAATGCAACTGTGCTAGTTGAAATACAACCCTGGCCCTAATAAATTTTTCCACTTTCGGTCTTTGCGATGGATATTTGCGTCACTAAAACACGTGGTCGCAAGTCTGACTCCAAATTGCTCCCAATTTGATAGTAGATGCCCAGGCAGCAAGTACAGCCAAACCAGCAGCATCACCCAGGAAATCAAATATTATAACGCTACTGTAGGCCGTAATTAAGGTCGTTTGTATTCTCCTATGGCTATTTTCTAGCCAGTATTACAGCACCTACTATGCCAGATAGATGACGCTGAGTATAAAAAAATAAATCTAAAATAAAGAAAGCTGGCAGACTGTGCCATTTGAAATACAACCCCGGCCTCTAATAAATTTTCCCACTTCGGTCTTTGCGAGGGATATGTGGCATCACTAAAACACAGTGGTCGCAAGAACTGACTCCCAAATTGCTCCCAATTTGATGTAAGATGCACTGCAGCAATACCCAACCCAGCATATCAACCAGAAATCAAATATATATAACGCTCATCGTAGTCGTAATTAAGACTTTGTATTCCTCCTGGCTATGCTTTCTAGCCAAGTATTACAGCCACACTAACTGATGCCAGATGAGATACGCTGAGTTATGAAAAAAATAAACGTAAAATAAAAAGAACTGGCAGACTGTGCCTAATTGAAATACAACCCCGGGCCCTAATACCAATTTTCGCACTCGAGATCTTTGCGATGGATATGGGCGATGCACTAAAAAAGTGTCCAAGTCTGACTCCAATTGCTCCCAATTTGATATTAGATGCACTGCAGCAAGTACAGCCACCAGCAGATCAACCAGAATCAATATATATATCTACTGCAGGCGTAATAAGACGTTTGTATTCTCCTATGGCTATTTTCTAGCCTAAGTATTACAGCACACACTACTATGGCCATCATGAGATGACGCTGATTAATGAAAAAAAGATAACTGAATAAAGAAACTGGCAGACTATGCCTAATTGAAATACAACCCCGGGCCATAATAAATTTTCCCACTTCGGTCTTTTGCGATGGATATGTGCGTCACTAAAACACAAGTGTGTTCGCAAAGTCTGACTCCAAATTGCTCCCAATTTGATATAAGATGCCCGCAGAAGTCAACCACCACCGTCAAGACAGCGCACGAATCAAACTATATATACCTGACCTGCAGTCGTAATTAACTACGTTTTATCTCCTAATGGCTATTTTCTCTAGCCAATTATTACAGCCCACCTATGCTTGGCGCAGATTAGATGACGCTGTAGTTTGAAAAAAATAACGTAAAATAAAAAGAAACTGGCAGACTGTGCCTAATTTGCTACTCAAACCCTAATAAATTTTCCCCACTTTGTGTTTTAGGTGGAATTGTGTCACTAGAGCTAAACACACACGTTAGCAAGTCCCCCTGCTAATTCCTCACAATTGGTACTGCTGCAAATAAAAAAAAAAAAAAATTATAACGTTATTGTAGCCCTAAAAGGGCTGTTGGTTCTTTAAGAACACTCCTAAAAGATCACTCCTCCAACAGTAGCTATGAAACACCCTAACGCTTTCCCTGCAGCAGCGGCTCCTCCCTATCGGTCATCCAGACATAGAAGATATCCGAGCAGCGCGGGCACGGCTATGTCTAAACCCAGGGTCACCTGATCTGGCCAGCCAACCACTGCTATCTAGCGTGTAAGGGTACCACGTCATGCTGGGTGGAGTGCAGAGAAGTTCCTCCTGTCTGTGATTGGCTCTGTTCTGGCCGCCAAAAACAAAACGGCGGGAGCTGCCATTTTCTCGGCGGGCGAAATACTCGTCCGAGCAACGACAGTAACGAGTACGCTAATGCTCATCGGCCCAAAGCTCGGACGAGTATGTTCGCTCAATCTCTAGTCCACATCTATCAATAATAACCAGGAAGAGGTCATGGGTATACTATAATGCATATTCTTATAAGTGTCACATGCCACTTAGGTCTGGCAAATTCTGCTCCGTCTGTAAAAGTCCGTAAGTGCCCAGAAAAGTGGCAACAAAAAGTTCAAAATTAGAAAAGCGTTGATAAATTCCGTGTCCCATTCATGCCCTTAGCCTCCATAAAGTGTTCTTCTGCTTTGTGATTACAAATCATTATGTATAACCACATGAACAATTAGCCCAGTTTTGTCCTAGAGAAGCAGCGCATGATTGATTAACAAATGTAGCCTTTAATTAATGCACATTGTGTCACCAATTACATGTTAGCTTGTGCTTGTTTGAGAGAATCCATGTAATACTTAAAATGTCAGGTCATTGCTTTGAGTAAATGGTGTTATCTAATGTCATGTACACCAATTTAACATCATATAGAATACGAAACCCTGCTCAACTGTAGGATTTAACTGCTTTCTTTTCTTTTCTTCCCAGGTGCTTTTCTAACTTCATCTGTTTAATCTGCAAGTTTTGGTGGAAAGAGAGGTTTGAACCATAAAATGGAAGAGAACATTACTGAAACGTGCTGCTCTTTTTTTAATTCACTCCCGTTTTTGCATGGAGTCTGGCATCAGAAGCCCATTTAGATTTGGATCACATCAGGGCAGTTAAAAACTGCAAAAATCTAAGAAATCTGCATTCATGACGTGTTGTCTATAGGGCTTCCCTCCCTCTCCCCATTGGGATCGCATAACCCCACAAGATGGGTGTTTATTGTCTCCATTGCCATTTAAATAAAAAAAGAAATTTTGAAGTAATACTCCCCTATTCTTCACAAAACTTCACCATATGTTTTGTGAGATAGTTGGGCAAGAAATTTTGTAAACTTGGCGGTAATTTGTTTTTTTAGTTTTTTTTAATGATTATCACAGTGGGGCTCATGATTCAATTTATTGTACCGGTTGTCATACTGTTTAGAGGTAGGATCTCTGTCCATTAAAAAACTTCTCTCACAGGTCAAAAGAAAAGACTTGGTGATGTAATCTGAACACAAATAATAACAGAACATATAAAGAACAAAATGCTATAAAAGGCGAACAATTCAGTCGGGCCGGGCCGCGGCGACTTTGTCTGGACTTTGGCAACAAGGCACGTAACCCCCCAATGTCCCACCATCCCAATATCATCTGCCGCAGATAGTTCCAACCGGTTCGGTGAGGAATTCTCCGCCGTATCAGAAGACACCTGTGTTTCACCCCGGGCCTCCTCAACCCGCCTTGGGTTCTGTCACCTATCAGACCTCACGGATGTTCCTCAGTGCTGGCTCCCTCCTCGGACATTTCCACTCTTGGATTGCCCCTGACGTCTCGAAGCCAAACGTATACCATAGACACACTGTTTCTGTAACGACCGGGGCTCCTCATGTCCAGTTGGCAAAATGGTCCACCCGGTGCGACCGCCCTTGGAACCACACGGCGTCCAAGTAGTACCGTGTCGTAAAAAAAATAGTGGGGAATATTAACTGTTAACAAAAGGACAGAATTGGCAGACTGCGGTGGAAACTCTGGGCATCGGGAAAAATTGTCATCAGCAACCGGACAAAGTGGGTGTTTGTGAAGGTCTGGGATAGGTGTAATAGGGAAAAAAAGTTCCTCAGAGTATTGGCCGTCGTGTTTCGGTTTTTTCTAGTTGCTATTGAGTTTGTACTGTCCAATCATTCGGTTCAAATGCTGCACGCAAAAATTTTTGCTTTGGAGTGAATCCTTGCGAGGGGGGCAGGGGGGGCAGACCGCAAGACCCGCTGTGTTCTGCCGCTCATAGTGGCGCCACAAAAGTAGACCAAGCAAATAGGCGGAAGTGGTAAAATTCAAAGCACAGAACTGAGGGGGGTTTCTAAGGACATTTCTATGAGTCCGAGAGCTTAGGAACCGCACGCGCTGGAGAGGTTTCATCTATCTGGACTCGGGATTATTTGTTCTACTTGGGATACTGTAGTGTCTAGGAAGAATAGTCACAGGAGTAGGTAGGGCTGTAGGATATTTACTAAATGAATCGGTTCAGGGTTTAAGTCCGGGACAGCTGGAGGTCATATCTCTTATCCTAAAGTGTAACAATATTTTTGGCAGGTGACATGTTCTGGGTTGGAGATTGTCTGCGGGGGAAGGGATCTGACCTGGTGGACAAATTGCTCGAAAGCATGGTCGGAAATAAGCCACGACACATCACCGTGTGCGTAGCCTGTTTTGTGCTCTTCATCTGCCAGTTGCACCCTGTACTAGCAAAATTCTGAGCAAATGTGTAGCTGCGATAACGGCAAGATTGCAGAAGTCCCAGTAGTCCCAGGCCGGATGGTGTTTCCTGCAACCTTAGCGAACTAGTTTTCGCACCCAAAGACATATAGGCAATGAAAGTCCGACTAGGCAGGTAGTTGTCGCTCTGGCGGGCGTTGGCGCCGATCACGCAAAGAAGAAAGGGTCGGGTGGGGTATAACAAAAGCATACCACGTTCTTGTGACGGAAAACGGAGAAAGCTGACCCCTGCAAGTAGGTGGCCCCCACGTCATCCGCCCTCGTCCCTCTAACGTATCCTCTACCCCTAGCCCTCGGCGTTTATTATTTATGTTAAACTTTTGAACATGGAGAGAGTTTAAACTTGTATTTTTTTTTTTGTGTTTTTTAAGCGTTTTGGTTGGTGTTTTTTTTTTTGGTGGTTTAGTTTTTTTGTAAAAACCAAACGCTGTATTCACCGATTGCTAGGTACTATTGTCTAGCCACGTAGTCCTTACGCACCACACTACTATCACGCAGCTGCCGATGGACACGCTGAAGTGCGAGGAGGAAGGGGAGGGAGGGAGGGGGGCGGGAGGGTAGGGAAGTAAAAGAAAAAAAAAAATAAAAAAAAGCGAGGTGAAACGGAAAAGTAGAGAGAAAAAGGGAGCAGAAAAGGGAAGAAAAAAAAGAGAAGGGGCCGGGGGGAAGGGGAAAGAACAAAATATGCCGGGGAAATGAAGAAAACAGGGCAAAAATGAGGATCAGGTGAGAGAAGGGAGAGGGGCAGTGCAAGAAGTAATAAAAAAAACAGGCAGGGGGCCAGTGGGCGCAAGGTGAAGTCTAAGTCTCTGATCCAAAATTGCTCCCAATTTTGATAGTTAGTTGAAGTTAGATGCCACTGCAGCAAGTACAGCCACCAGCAGAATCATTCATAATCAACCAGGAAATCAAATATATATAACGCTACTGTAGGGTAATTAAGACGGTTTGTATTCCTCCTGGGCTATTCTAGCCAAGTATTTATTTTTACAGACACTAATATGCCAGATGAGGAGGATGACGTGGTTCAGTTATGAAAAAAAATATAAACGGTAAAAATAAAAAGAAACTTGGCAGGACTGTGCCTAATTGAAAAGAAAAACAAGGGGGTGGGGGGTGCGCGGGGAAATAAGAAAAAAAAATTTTTTTTCCCACTGCGGTATTGTCTTTGACGATGGAATTATGCTGGCGTCACTCTAAACTAAAAAACAGTGTGAGTGTCGCAAGAAAAAAAAGTCTTGACTCCAAATTGCCCTCCCCAATTTTGGCAGTAGATGCACTGCAGCAAAGTAAAGTACAGCCCAACCAGCAGATCAACCAGGAAATCAAATATATATAACGCTACTGTAGGCGTCGCGGTACGTTAATTATAAGGAAGGAATGAAGACAGTAGGGTGAGGAGAAATAGTGGAGATTTTGAGAGAAAAGGATTACAGCAAAAAAAAGTACGAGTGAAAAGATGAGATGACGCGGAGGTTGCAGCATGAGTTATTGTGGTTATAGGTTGTGAGTTCATGAAAAAATAAACGTAAAATAAAACAAGGAAATGGCAGGACTGTGCCTAGTTTGGAAATACAACCCTGGGGGGCCCTACTAAATATTCCACTTCGGTCTTTGGAGTGGAATGTGCGTCACTTAAAACACAGTGGTCGCAAAGCTGACGTCCCAGACATGCTCCCAATTTGATAGTGCATGCATGCAGGCAAGTACAGCCACAGAGATCACCGAAATCAAATATGACATATTATACCTACATGTACGGCGTAATTAAGACGAGTTTGTATCTTCCTATGGCTATTTTCTAGCCAAGTATTACAGCACAACCTATGCCGATGAGATGACGCTGGGTTATGAAAAAAAATGAAACGTAAAATAAAAAGAATGGCGACTGGCCTAATTGAAATTACAACCCAGGGGGCACTAACAAACAATAATTTCCACTTCGGCTCGTTGCGATGGAGATGTGCGTCGACTAAACACAGTGGCGCAAGTCGACTCAAATTGTCCCAATTGATTTATAGTGCACTGCACACAGCAAGTACAGCCACACCAGCAGATCAACCAGAAATCAAAATATATATAACGCTACTGAGGGCGTAAATTAGACGTTGTCTTCTCCTATGGCTATTTTCTAGCCAAAGTAGTATTTTTAAGCCCCCTTTCCATGCCCGCTTGAGATGGGCCACGCTGTGCGTTCTGAAAACAAACATCAACCGTAGAACTCAAACGAACCTGGCCAGGCCGGTGGCCTCCTTACTCCAAACCCCTCCTAACTTTTCCCCTTTGGGTTGTTTGCGGTGGATAGTGGTCCCACGCGCCTCCCCACAACCCGTGGGACTTTGCGCAAGTCCCCCTGCTCTACCTCACAATTTTCTAAGGTACTAGCTGCAAAGAAAAATAAAAAAAAAATTATACCGTTTATTTTTAGCCCTAGAGGGCTGTTGGGTTCTTTAAGAATCACTCCTGCCTCAAACAGTAAAGCTAATTAGAACACCCTAACGATTTCCACTGGCAAGCAGCCAGCTCTCCCCATGCGGCATCCAGACAGCCGAATATCGAGCAGCGCGAGGGCATTTGGAGCGGCTAGTCTATTCCAGGGTCACTGATACTGGCCAGCCAACACTGCTCTATCTACGTGTACGTGTAAGGGTACCACGTCATGCTGGGTGGAGTGCAGAGTCTCCTGGCTTGTGATTGGCTCTGTTTCTGGCCGCCAAAAAGCAAAACGGCGGGAGCTGCCATTTTCTCGAGCGGGCGAAATACTCGTCCGAGCAACGAGCAGTTACGAGTACGCTAATGCTCGATCGAGCATCAAGCTCGGACGAGTATGTTCGCTCATCTCTAGTCCACATCTATCAATATATAAAACCAGGAAGAGGTCATGGGTGATACTAATAATGCATAGGCTATAATGTCTACATGCCACTTAGTCGTGGCAAATTCTGCTCGTCTGTAAAAAGTCGTAAGTGCCCAAGAAAAGTGGCAAACAAAAAGTGCAAAATTAGAAAAGAATTTGATAAATTCCTTGTCCCATTCATGCCCTTAGCCTCCATAAAAGTTTTCTGCTTTGTGATATACAAATCATTATGTTATAACCACATTGAACAATTAGCCAGTTTGTCCTATAGGAAGCAGCATGATTGATTAACAAATGTAGCCTTTAATTAATGCACATTGTAGGTCACCAATTACATGTTAGCTGTGCTTGTTTAGAGAAATCCATGTAATACTTAAAATGTCAGGTCATTGCTTTGAGTAAATGGTGTTTATCTAATGTAATGTACACACAATTTAACATCATATAGAATAGAACCCTGCTCAACTGTAAGGATTTAACGCTTTCTTCCCAGGTTGCTTTCTAACATTCAGGTTTAATAATGCAGTTTTGGTGGAAAGAGCAGGTTTGAACCATAAAGTGGAAGAGAACATTACTGAACTGTGCTGCTCTTTTTTTAATTTCACTCCCGTTTTTGCTATGGAGTCTGCATCAGAAGCCCAGTTTAGATTTGGATCACATCAGGCAGTTAAAACTGCAAAAATCTAAGAAATCTGCATTCATGACCGTGTTGTCTATAGGGCTTCCTCGCCTCTCCCATTGTGATCGGCATACCCCACAAAGTGGGTGTTTATTGTCTCCATGGCAATTAAAAAAAAAATTTGAAGTAATAAGT
This sequence comes from Engystomops pustulosus, assembly GCA_019512145.1. Lineage (NCBI taxonomy): Eukaryota > Metazoa > Chordata > Amphibia > Anura > Leptodactylidae > Engystomops > Engystomops pustulosus. The sequence goes on from CM033649.1 coordinate 47,410,476, forward strand.
CCCCTATTCATTACAAAACTTCAACATGATTTTTTGTGAGATAGTTGGGCAAAATTTGTAAACTTTGGCGGTAATTTTTAGTTTAGTTTAGTTTTTTTTAATGATGATCACAGTGTGGGCTCAGTAAAGATTCAATTATATTGTACCGGTTGTCATACTGTTTAGATGTAGGATCTTCTGGCCATTAAAAAAACTTCTCTCAGGTCAAAAGAAAAGACTTGTATTTATCTGAACACAAAACAACAAGGAGCAACAACGGATGGTGAGGCGATGATGGCGGCATCGCCACTGACCATCGTGTGTTTACGCGCAAAGGTTACGCAGCACCTGACAGATATCAACCATCCACGTCCACTCCTCATTGTAGACTTGAGAGCTGATGACCTGACTACCCGTTCTGGTGGAATTGACATCTGCGTCTACAATCGCTCCGGAGCTGCTGGTAAACTCGGGATAACATGGTCAGTTTGAATTCCACCTCGGGGCATCTCACAACGTCGGTTAGCGGGCAGTTTCGGCGGCGCTGCGCTGCCCTGAGATGGCACATCTGGGGCTGCTTCCTGACATGTCCGCCGATGCGGCGCACCTTCGTAGCAAATAGACAGATTGGGGTAGTGTCTTGAGGAACGTCTGACTTATCAGATTTAACACTGGCCATGCTGGCACATGTGGTCAGTCTAGCCGAGTTTTTCAGAGCGCCACCAGATACGCCGTTGTAACCACAACCATGGCCTGCTTCATGTTCCGGGTTCCAGCCCCCACTCAGTCTGCGCCGTGATCCCTGTAATAGTTCTTGGGCAGTGTGCCTGTGATCGCCTAGCCTCAGCATTTGAGCACCGCCGGCTGTCGCTGTAGCGACGGCAACTGCTGCTGTGCCTACTACCGACTGACTTGGCGCCATGCCCACGGATGTCGTTCGGAGAGTGGAAGGAGGGGTGGGAGGATGAGGAGGCATAGTAGGCACCTCAAACACCTGGACCGATGTATCCCCGCAATCCCCTCTGGCGTCGTCAGTATTACCAGCCGCAGTGTCACAACTCGGTCCCCAGCCTCCACACGTTTAACCCAGTGCCGCAAGATTATAGGTGGGCCCTGCCCAGTCAGCACTCATGCCACGTGTCCGTGGTCAGGTAGACCTTGTTCAAAACGGCGTTGGTCATTTCATCGGATTATTTGACTACACGGGCTGGTCAGGGCTGACGGCACATCGGAAAAGTAGTGGCGGTGGGGACCCGATACCGAGGGGCGGCCGCCCCATGATGCTGCGAAAGGCTCGGTCTCTACTAGCCTATAGGGCAATCTCCCTGCTTACAACTGAAATTGCCATTCAAGGGCTTGGGCGTGCGGTGGGTTGCACTATATTGCGTTCCGCTCATCGTCTGGGGTATGGAAGAGCTGAACGCTGGTGATGCTGTGGAGGTTCGTGAGGTGACGATGGTGTTTGTGGCAGGGTCCTGGCATGGGCACTATCATGCTGACACTGGGAATGAGCAGTGGTGTGCCACGGTGGTTTTACATTCTATGCCTGCGCATACTGTGGTATTCAGCTAAGTAGTTGAACCCCTGCTGATCCTGGTTGGCGAAATGTGGCATCAAAGCCACAGTCCTCGGTATTAATTCCTGTGTTGTCCTAAGAACCTCCTCTTCTGAAAATCTCGCCCTCGCCGCAGGAGCCACTCGCCACGGGAGCTTCACTATTTGACACTTGGGACGCTGAGCGCACCAGCTCTGGCCCTGCCTCTCCGGCTGGCCCACCCTAGCCTCTCTTCCGAACCTTCGGATAGTCGAGGACTCTCCTCCGGCTCAGAAGCACTGTGTTCCGCGTGCCTCTCAACCCATCGTGGGTCGGTCACCTCATCGATCCTCCGATCCCTCAGTCTTCTCCCCCCTCTGACTTCCTATCCGCTGACAACCCCCTATCGCCCCTGTCGTACAACCTGTCTCGCTCATCGTCGGACCCTCTTACCACACTCTCCACTACGTCACACAAGGTCTCATCACCCACACTGCGACTGGTGGAAAACTGGGCATCGGAAATTGCTCATCACAACCGGCCAAGTTGTTTGTTTACTGTGGGGAAGGGTCCAGAAAACAGTTCTCAGGAGTATGCCTGTTTCAAATGGCAAATTTTTCTGGAGGGGGCCGACGGGGGGGGAGGAGGCTAGGTTCAGGGAAGCTGTAGTAGTGGCCGATTTTCGGTGACATGGGTGGACTTGCTGGCCGACTACTGTTGGACAAATTGCTCGAGGCATTGTCGGTCAATCCATCGCCTCACCTGTTCGCACTTTTCTTTCTGGCCTCACAGTGCTCTACCACGAGTCCCAGTAACTTCAGACGATGACCCTAGGGAGTGTAGCTCGGCGGCGTTCCCCTGCTCCCTCATACAGGTGGTTCTTTCCCCCCTCCCGTGACCACGGGCCTCTGACCCCTGCGTCTTGACGCCCCCATGTCCCCAGCCGCTCCTTCCTCTAACCCACCTGACCCCCTCGGGTTAAACATTTTGAAAATGATAGTTATACCTTGTATTTGTTTTTTAACTTGTTTTTTTTTTTTTTTTTGTTTTTTTTGTGTTGTTTTAGTTTTTTAAAACCAAACGATGCTATCCTAACTTGCTATGGATATTTTCTACCAGTATTACACCACTACGAGGCCAGATGAGATGAGCTGAGTTTTATGAACAAAAATAAACTAAAATAAAAAAAGGAAATGGCAACTGTGCCTTTTAAATACAACCCTTGGCCCTAATAATTTTCCCATTCGGTCTTTGCGATGGATATGTGCGTCACTAAAACACATGGTGCGCAAGTCGACCTCCAAATTGCTCCCAATTTGATAGTAATGCACTGCAGCAAAGTACAGCCATCACCACATATCAAAACGCATAAATCAATATATATAATATCTAGACGTGCCCTAGAGAAAGTAAAGATGCTTAATTACTAGGTCGGGACGTTCTTGTCTTCATCCTATGGCTATTTCTAGCCAGTTTACAGCACACTACTATGCCAGATGAAATGACGCTGAGTTCGAAAAAAATAAACGTACAATAAAAAGAACTGGCAGAACTGTGCCTAATTGAAATACAAAACCCCGGGGGCCTCTAATCCAAATAAATTTTCCCAAACTTGCCGGTCGTTGCGATGGATTATGTGCGTCACTAAAACACAGTGGTCGAAATCTGACAGCCAAATTGCTCCCAATTTGATGTAATGCAACTCAGCAATACAAAAGCCAACTCAGCAGATCAAGCCAAAATCAAATATATATAAACTCTATCTCCTGTATGCTGTAATTAAGACGTGTATTCTCCTATGCGTTTCTCGAGCCAAGTATTACAGCACACTAACGGAATCCCAAGATAGGCGCTGAGGTATGAAAAAAATAAACGTAAAAAATAAAAAGAAAACCTGGCAGACTGTGCCTAATTGAAATAAACAAAAAAACCCCGGGGCCCTCATAAATGACCAAGAAAAAAGAAAACAAAAAAAAATAATGCACCGAGAGAGTCGGGCGATGGATATGGGCCTTCACTAAAAAAACCCGTGTCTCAATTCTGACTTCCAAATTGCTCCCAATTTGATAGTCGATGCACTGCAAAGTGGGCAAAGTACAGAGCCCCCAGCCGATCAACCAGACATCAAATATATCTAAGCTCTAGCAAAAAAAACAGGCCGTAATTACCAGACGTTATTTGCTTCTCCTTACTTGGCTATTTTCCTACCAAGTATTACAAGCACACTACTATGGCCCCGATGAGATTACGCTGATTATGAAAAAATAACGTAAAATAAACGAAACTGGCAGACACTGTTCTAATTTGAATCCAACCCCCGGTGCCCAATAAATTTTCCACTTCCGCTCTTTTGCTCTGGATATGTTCGCACTAAAACACCGTGTGTATCTGCACGTCTGCCGTTCCAACTTTCTCACCAATTTGATCGTATAGACTTGTTGCCCTGTCCTGCCAGGCATTACCCACTTGACGTCCCGAACCCCACTCCTCTCCCTCACCTGCACCTCCCCATCTGCCTCTCAGCTGGGGGCGGAACGCTGTGAACCATCTCTCCAGTCTATTGTGGGGATCTCTGGAGTGGGAGTGACTAAATATGCATGATTTGTGGGTATTACGAAGGTAAGTATATGTGCTTACATCCTTTCTTACCGCTTGGCTCTAGTCGATGGTAGCAGAAAGACGTTTGGTATTCTCTCCTATGGCTATTTTTTCTACCAAGTATTGACCGCACTCTACTATGCCAGATTAGATGACGCTTAGTTATGAAAAAAATAAACTAAATAAAAAGAAACTGGCAGACTGTGCCTAATGCGACTCAAACCAACCCTAATATAATTTTCCCCACTTTGGTGTTGGAGGTGAGATGTGTGCACGAAGACTAAACACAAACGTAAGCAGTCCCCCTGCTAATTTCCTCACAATATGGTACTCGCTGCAATAAAAAAAAAAAAAAATTATATATAAACGTTATTGTAAGGCCCTAGAGGGCTGGTTTTCTTAAAAGATCACTCCTGCCAACAGTAACTAATAGAGAAACACCCTCACTCTTTCCCTGAGTCAGCCAGCAGCTCTCTTCCCCTCATCCTACCCTAGCGTCTCCATACATAGACTGTATTCCGCATGCAGCGCGGGCATATAGTCGGCTTTAAGTCTGAAATTTAATCCCAGGGTCACAGTGCTCTGGCCAGCCCACCACTGCTACTCAAGGTAAGGGTACCACGTCATGCTGGGTGGAGTGCAAGTCTCCTGGCTTGTTATTGGCTCTGTTTCCTGGCCAGCCAAAAAGCAAAACGGCGGGAGTCCATTTGTCTCTAGCGCGAAATACGCGTCCGAGCACGCAGTTACGAGTACGCTATGCTCGAATCGAGCATCCAAGCTCGGGACGGAGTATTTTCGCGGCTCGACTCTCTAGTTCCACATCTTCAATATATTAAAACCCCGGAAGATGTCATGGGTGCTACTATCGAATTCATAGACTAATATGTCTACTATGCCACTCTAGTCTGGCAATTATCTGTCTCGTCTGTAAACTAGGATCTCGTGCCAATGAAAGTGGCAACAAAAAGTTGGCCCAATTATGAACGAATTGGATAAATTCCGTGCCCCATTCATGCCCTTCGCCTCCATCAAGTGTTTCATTCTGCTTTTTTGTGATATACAAACATTATGTTATAAACCACATGAACCATTAGCGGGCAGTTTTGGTCCTATAGGAAGGCGCAGTTATTGATTAACAAATGTAGCCTGTTAAGTAATGCACATTGTAGGTCACCACTTACATGTTAGCGTGCCTTGTTTAGCAGAAAAACCATGTAAACTTAAAATGTCCAGGTCATTGCTTTGAGGAATGGTGTTTATCGAGATTCTGTCCACAACAAACACATTTCACATCAGCTGACTAGATAGCATCACAAATAAAAATCCCACCTCCCACCCGTTGCTCACCTTTAATATTTAGATGCACGCTTCAGATCTTGTCTCTTCCCCTTATTTTGGTGCTTGTCTTCTAACCTCCCGTTTCCTCCTTTGTTTTTCCTCATGCATTTTTGGTGAAAGAGCGGTTTGAAACCATAAGTGGAAAGATAACTACGGAACTTGCTGCTCTTACTTATTTTAATTTCACTCCCTTTTTTTTTCTATTGCGTCTGGCATCAGAATAAGCCTCATTTTAGATTTGGATCACATCAGGGCAGTTAAAAAACTTGCAAAAATCTAGAATATCTGCAGTCCATGACCGTGTTTGTCTAATAAGGGCTTCTTCCTTTTTTTCCTTTTCCTCCTCGCCTCTCCCATTGTGATCCGGCATAATATAAACCCCCCAAATTGGGGGGTGTTTATTGGCCTCCAATTTTGTTCCCCCCCCCCCCCCTCCAAGGCATTAAAAAAAACTTTTGAAGTATACGTCCACCTATTTCATACAAAACTTCAACATGATTTTTGTTAGATAGTTGGGAGCAAAATTTGTAAAACTTTTGGCGGTATTTTTAGTTTCGTTGAGTTTTTTTTTTTATGCTGATCAAAGTGGGGGCTCATAAAGATTCAATTAATTGTACCTGTTTGTACATACTGTTTAGATGTAGGATCTTCTTGCCATTAAAAAACTTCTCTCATTCTCTCAGCATGATCAACAAGAAAAGACTGGTGATGTAACTGAACACAAA
>CM033649.1:47416674-47574514 GCA_019512145.1 Engystomops pustulosus
TAATAAACAGAACATATAAGAACAGCCCAATGCTATTAAAACTTCAGGGATCATGATGCAGCATCTTGGTACCAAACAAGCCACCGTGCGTCAGCAAAGACACTTGGACTAGAGGAACAATTTATGTACACACAAATGTCATTAATACCCGAATTATTGTCCCACTCCTAGAGTCTTAAAGGGATACACCTTTGGGTTGCACACTTAAGACAAAATCATCACAAATAAGCATATACATTTGCTCCAACATAAATAATGTATAATAGTCAAAATCACATAGTCCATAAAACAAGAGAAAAGCGTGTCTCCGCAACCCGGCTCAGTTAACTAAGGTGTCTGTCTTCCAACGCAAGGTGTTCGGCATGGCACTGCTTGCCAATATGAATGGTTGCGGAGGAGTTGTGCCTGGAAGACCGTGCTGTTGAGTGGTTCCCTACGGGTGGTTGTTGCCTCAGATCCCGAGCACAAACACTCCATAAAATGAGTAAGGAAGAGAAACAAGGCGCACTCACCCGATTCAGTGGAACACACTTCTCTTTATTACGCAAACGGTGTATGTATGAGTACAGGGGGAGGATGCTGGAGCCATTAGCGGCAGACGGGCCGTTTGCGCGCTCCGGCTAAGGCGCAATCGTCAAAGCCGTTGACGTCATCTCTGCCCCCTCCATGCGACCACAGTATATGTGGAACGGCCGGCGATGTCTTCAGGGACACATGTTTAAACAAAGTAAGAGAAGAGAACAGTGCTAGACTGATACAGACTATAAGTAACAGTGTGAGATTAAAAAATCAAGACAAGTAAGTATATATAAACCCTACTTGAATAAGAAGCACTGTATATAATGCGAAAATAGCAGAGTACGCACAGCGAGTCGATAAAATAAAACATATTGTAACCTTCCTCTGGGGGGGGGAAGGGAAAAAAGAAAAGCATAAGAATTTTATTTCTATTGCCTCCTAGGGGATCCACCGTCACTACCTCGATTCCTGCAAATTTTAAAATATTGGGGTTGCCCTCGTGATGAGTTCTCACATGCTCAATTAGACGGGGGCAACCGTTACCATTTCTTATGGACCTTTGATGTTCCTGAAACCGTGTATTAAGCCTGCGTATCGTTTTTCCTATGTAAAAGAAATTACAGGGGCAGAATACAATATATACCACAAAGGTGGACTTACATGAAATAAAAGATGTGACCTTTTGTGTCTGTCCTCCGAATTTTATCCATTTTAGTTGGCTGTTAAAACGGCAGCTACTACAGCCTCCACATTTAAAATTTCCCACCGGCGTGGCTTTCTCCAACCAAGTAGATCTAGGGGTATGGAAGCGGCTACTCACAAGGGCCTTTCTAATGGTGGGCGAGCGTCTGAACGCAATGTGGGGGCGTGTATCACTGAAATGATCTAGTTGTGGGTCCTGTTTCAGGATGTTCCAATTCTTTAGGATAGCATCACGTACTACTTTTTCATAAGGGCTAAACTCAAAAGAAAACACCGTTCTCTCTTTTTTCTCCTCATTGGTATATGTGTTGCTGCTATCCCTAGTGTCTTTTATGGTTTTCTTAAAAGGTCGGAACAACTTTTCTCGTGGTATGCCCAGCACTTTATTATATGCTTGATTGATAAGGTGTTCGGGGTAATCCCTGGCTCTCAACCTATTTTTTAATTCCTCTGCCTGTATCGACAATGTATTCGTGATATCCTCACGAATGCACATAGGAGTCCTGAATTTATCAACTTTGTTTGTGAGGGCTTAAGATTCGTGCTCTCTCATAACGCCTTCATGTTCGACGATGAGTGGTTTGTCCAGAGAACTGGCACGGCGATGGGTACGCCTGTCGCCTGTACCCTTGCCAACCTGTTTCTCGCTTGTTTTGAGAGCCGCCGTGTCTTTTCTCTGGACAATCCGTTCCTAGTGACGGTGGATCCCCTAGGAGGCAATAGAAATAAAATTCTTATGCAACATGAAAGTAAATGCATTATTAGATTTGACGCCATGGGACCACTGGGCATGAATGATAGAAATGACTTTAGTGTCTTCCTATAATATTTGTGCCCTTTTTTTTCCCCCCCCAGGAAGGTACTATGTTTTATCGACTGCTGTGCATACTCTGCTATTTTCGTATACCAGTGCTTCTTATTTCCAAGTCGGAGTTATATATACTTACTTGTACTTGTTTTTAATCTCACACTGTTGTATTTTTAATGTCCTAGCACGTGTTTCTTACCTTTGTTTACATTGTTCCCTTGACGACATCCGCCGGCGTTCCCACATATATTCTGTGCGTCGCGGGCGGATGACGTCAACGGCTTGAAGATGCGCTAGCGAGCGCGAAACGGCCCGTCGCCGTATGGCTCCAGCATTCCCCCTGTACTACACCGTGTGCTGTAATAAAGAGAAGTTGTTCCACTGAATCGGTGACTTCTCTCAGGTCAAAAGAAAAGACTTGTATTTATCTGAACACAAAATAAATAAACAGAACATATAAAGAACAAAAATGCTTATAATTCAGGGATCAGATTGCAGCTATCTTGGTACAAGCTCCCCTGTGGTCAGCAAAGACACTCTGACCTAGAGACAATTTATGTACACACAGATGTCATTAAATACCCAAATATTTTCCCAGACTCCTAGAGTCTTAAAGGGATACACCTTTGGGTTGCACCTTTAACAAACATACATCACAAATAAGATACATTTCTCACATAAATAATGTATAAAACATCACAACATAACCCCGCCACACCCACTGCTCAGGTTTTGCACACATGGGTAAGATCAGATAATGCTGAGTGGTGACTGTTGAACTAGTTTGACAGAGTAGTGGACAGAGACAAAGGTTTGCTGGGCAGCAGAAGGAGAAAGAGAGAAAGTAAAAGCACGCAGACAGACAAATAGTTCATTATTCACCCCTCAACACATACCAAATATGTAGTCTTGTGTGGTCATATTCGCTACATATGTGTCAGTAAAGCAACGTATTGTATCTGACAAGTTGCCTGTGAGACCTAGGACTGGGCCTCATTGGCCACCCACCATACATGGCAAACACAGGTGTATTAATCTGACCTCAAGCTGCCATAGAAACCTCCTGGCAACCCATGATTGTATTGAAAGGGGCCTGAGAGTGATAGAGGGATACTACAGCGATTGTGCTTGAAAAAGGCAGTTAAGAGGTAAGACGCAGCAGTAGCCAGGATGTATGTCTCCTAAACACGCTGAACGTGACAGTGCAATCGGCAGGATGATAAAGATCGTCCTAATGAGGCAAAGGCCCGATCTATATCATCCCATGGCGGCAACCATATAAAGGAAACCTACCATGAGGAATGTGCTATCAGAAGTAGATCTGATTGTATATTCCTCCTGCCTGCCTATACTATTATTTGTAATTTAATATTCTTAGAACCTAAGCGTTCTAAGCAATATGTATATATATGTATATGTAGTTCCCAGTGCCAGGTCAGGTTAGAACATGCCCCAGTAGCCTCTGCAGTTTATTTACATATTACTAAAATAAAGTTTTTAACAAATTAGGTTAGGTTCTAGGATTATTAAAATACAGTTTAGGGAAGAGGAAGTCAGGAGGAATCTACAATCAGATCTACTTCTGATTGTAGAATCCACATGGTTGGTTTCCTTAAAGTGTAACCGTCATTTCAAAAAACTTTTGATATGTTGTAGGGCAGGTAATTTTAAGCCCTTTTGCAATTGGATTGGTTACCCGAATCTTGCTGATTGTAGTTTTTTTGAGAGCTGGAAACCCTGGCTGCTATGGGCCAAAAAAGGTACTAAATGAGGACTGAGAGGCAAAATACTTTGAGGAATGATTCCCAGGGACACCTGGAGCAGAATTATGTTTTTTAATCTTTTTTTGTTCAGAATGACGGTTACACTTTAAGCTATTTCCACTTTGGTTGGATCAGCCTGATATTTGATTTTCCACTTTTTGATTTTGACTATAATTCCAGGACTCTATGGAATAATCATTTTTATGTTTAATTGTTATCAATGTTTTCCACTACATAATTAACAAAGAATTACAACTGGCATATTTAATTCAATAATATTTATTATCGGTACTTCAGTGCTACTTTTATATTTTTGAGCAGTATATATAACTTCTTTTATTTTACAAAACCGGTTTCCAGTTTAAGAAATTGAAGCCTCTTTAGCTGACTTTTGCTATTTTCTTGACAGTGCTAGAAGGGCAGCCAGAGGGAATTAGATAAATAGTAGATATATTAAATTCACTACGGGTTTAAATCTCTGATAGACTTGAATTTCAACATTAACATTTGCAGAGATGTATAAAATTTAAGTAAATCACCTGCTTGTAATACATTTAGTGGTTTTAACAATACTACGCTGGTGTATCATAGTCATGAGTCAGTGAATTAAATATGATTTTTTTTATGTCCATGTCTCTGCATGTCTCTGCATGTATATGTACCTGTGTCCTTGACTCCATTGATAACCTTAGACTTTCCCTGTTTTTATCATGCTGCCATCTGCATATAAACACAGCTGCTCTATGCCGTCCTTAAGGTGTCACCTACTTTGTCTCTTTTCACTGTCTATCCTCATAGACAGAGACTGTGAGATGGGGTGAGCAGAGTTAGTCATAACTCTCCTGTTACAGCTCCTTCCATTTTTCCAAGCTCATATATGTAAACAAAGAATCACGTGGAGTCTGAAGATGGCACAAAAGTAAGTAGCAGGGTTGTTTAATCACTTTAACACTTAAGGATTATTCACAAGCCAGTAAAGATAAATGTGCAACTTATGTAAAATAGTAAGTAGACCTTTAACACAAAAGCTTTCATTTCTGTACCGGATTAAATGAGAAATGACATCCCCCATTTTTTAAGTAGCTCTTCTAAAGTAAATACCCACCATATATTTAAGTTGGTTTATGGGCATACAGTGGAAAAGAAAAGGGAAGGAGTGCTATTTTCTTTATTATAGGGCAGATTTGGTTTTTGGCTGTCATGACCCTTTTGGGGAGCCAATGAGGTGCCAAAACTGCCCCATGGAGTGAGCCCATTTCACAACCCATCAACTACAAGCACCATTTACAGAGTCTTTAAAATTAGATTGTGAAAATGAAAAATATCTTTTTTTCTAACAAATCAAGCTTTAGCCCCCAATTTTTAATTTGTATGAGTTACTGGAGACATTGCATACCATAGTTTGCTTCTCAATGCTGTGGCACATTAACCTACTATTCGACCACCCCTAACCAGTGCTCACAAGCAAAAACAGTTGCAGTGGACCCAACCATACACGAAGACCAGTTTTAAAACAGCCTTGTTTACTGATAAGTGTCATGCAACCCTGGATGGTACAGATGGATTGTTGGTGGATTGCCACCATGTCTCAACAAGGCTACAACATGAGCAAGGAGGTGGCAGAGTCATGTTTTGGGCCGACACCTTCACATTAGAGGAAGATTTCAAATTGTTTTTATAGATCTATCAGACTCAAAGTACATTTTCCTGACATCCAACTTTTTACAAAGGAAACTAACACTTCCTCCAATATCACCATCAATAAACAAGGCCTCAGAAACAAGATTAACTACAACTCTGCTGCAGATTATCATCCAGTGAAGACTTATAATGAGACATAAACACTACTTCCGGATATTAAAAAGAATAAGTCCTAACACCATGCCAATCTCTCTCCTTTGGAACGTCAAGCACACTACACTGAAAAGTTCCAAAGATTTAGTGTTAAAACCAGCGGACAAGGGAGGGGCAATAGTAGTAAAGGATAAGAATGATTATGTTGCTGAAATACAATCCCAATTAAGCGACACCACCACATATAAAAAACTTTCACAAGATCCCACTCTGCACAATATCAATCAATATCATATTAATCCTGTGTTATACACATTGCCTAAAATCTATTAAAGATTCAATAAACCATCTGGGAAGCATAGAATTACATCAAAGGAAGAGAGAACACACAACACAGTATCAATGTATTAGGGGTAGGATCAAACCTATACCTATGTACAAAAGTGTCTGCCAGGGAACTTAAAATCCACCTCACAAATATAAGTATATAATACCAGAGCAAGCACGTGAGAAAACGGAAATAAGTTTAAAAAATAACTTTATTATTAAATTTTTAACACACCATAATAAAATCATCTTAAAATCAGGGGTAACAGGAGAGATAGAAGTTTGTACACACCAGGGGGTATGGCATACAGGAGTACAATAATTTAACATGTAGGGCAAAGCAGTTAGATTGTGTAGATTGCAACAGCATTATATGTGCCCAACCAGTTCACAGAAAGTACTAACAGAAGTGGATATAGCAAAAAAATTCATAGTAATATAAGTTAGGTACATCTGTATGCGCATCAGTGAACTGGATGCCTGTATACACAATTACCTGGTGAGCAAGAGACCCCAACGCGCGTTTCAACCCGCCGGTCTTTCTCAAGGGGTAAAGCAAAACAAGCTCGCTAGGCACATAAATCCTGTCCATCCTATGAGCGTCCTGTGCTGGTCAGCCTAATAAGAGGCACCTGTGTTTGCGGCGCATGACTGCTCGCGTGAGACCGCATCGCGTGAGACACCAACGCCACGCCCCCTGTCCGGAGATCACAGAACAGTGGCAGAGCGGGCATGCGCACAGCAGGAAATACCAAGTGAGCGCTGACAACGCAACAGGTAAGGAATAGAAGGATACAATGTATCGTTTGCAGGAATAATAAAAATAAATATAAATTGATAGCCCACACTGTGTGAGTTTTTAACAGTATAATGCCCTTGAAATCCTAAAAATACTAAAAATACAAAAACACCTACCAAAATTATTATCGACTATGTCTGATTATTGTGCGTGTAAATAAATGATGTGATAAAAATGTGAGTCATGAGGAATGCAGTGATGTGCATATATGCAGAGTGTGAGGGAATAACGTGGATTAGCACAAATGAATACATGTAATAGCTGGATTAGGACCATGGTGTAGTGCTTATATGGGAACATGTGAGTGCATAATTAATCGGTGAACATTAAGTGGTGAGACAGTGAAGACGTGATGCAAACAAAAACTGTGAGGAAAACATGCAGTGATAGGTGCACGAAGTGACGGTGTAGTGGTATACATTACCTAAAATGGTTGTGTCCATGATCATACATAGGACCTACAAAGACTCTCAAAGATATTGTAATTTTATGGTTAGATCATAATACACCATAGAGACAAATGTTGGATATCCTTCCATCATTATAAGAACTACCATATTTGTATATACTTACTATATATATTATGTAAAAATATATGTGTATGTGCAAATGTCGAAAAACGTGTAAGACAAAATGGTGTAGAAACAAGATGCTTGGGCTAAATATATACCGCTGGAAGGTCCCCAGAATAGTTGTGGGGATAATGTGTCCAAGGAATTGTGGCACAGGAGGGCACAAAAATAATATATTGAATGATGCCACAGATATATACATGTATACAATTCCACAACAGGATGCTATTCAAGCCAATCGCCGCGCGTAGATGTTATCAGATAAAAAAATTATTAAAACTAAAATAGCAGTACAACAATAATAAAACATCAAAGATCGAAAACATTCTATTCGAGCATGGTGGGCACTGTGCAGAGCTGATTGATTTGTGAAAGGAGTTATAGGAACGCAGAGAAACCGAAATTTTCATTTAGTCCCAATGGATCTGGGAAGCATATTGTAATTCGCTTCTTGCCCCTCTAGCGAAATTTCGCTTCTGGCCCCTCTAGCAAAATTTCTAGAGAAAATTCTAACCCCAATTATTAGAAAAACTACATCATTTCTATTAGACACATCCTAATTTCTAGAGACAATTATGACTCTTTCACCCTTACCACAATCATCGTTCCTGGTTACCTGGGATGTCTGCAGTCTCTACACTTCTATTATCCATCGAAAAGGTAGCAGAGCAGCGGACAAACTTTTCTCACAAAATTCCATTGATGACAATGAAAGTACACTCATTCTTGATTTTTTACACATCATTCTACATAACAGTTATTTTTCTGTATGGTATCTAGTTCTATCTACAGACTCATGGCACAGCAATGGAGTCCAATGTAGCTCCCCCTACCGCATACGCGGATGCCTACATGTCTTGTTTTTAAGAGGAACACATTAATAACATGAAATTAAAAAAAAACACTCTATTTACTCAATGTCACCATGTCAACAATATCTTTTGCATATGGGTGGGCCCATTGGACTCCCTACAATATTTTCACCAATACTTGAATTCCAACACAAGTGAACTACAATTTACCATACACTCTCATTCTTATCAGATGAACTTCTTAGACACACTAGTAATGCAAGATCTTGAAGGTAATATTACAGTTGACCTATATGTGAAGCACACTGACTGCAACAAGTTACTACATTATCAAAGCTCTCACCCTCCACAAACCAAGAAGTCAATTCAGTAGTTAATAGGACTGTGGGTGATTCTGGAAAAAGGACAGACATATTACAGGAAATAAACAAGAATTTCCTAGCAAGGAGCTATCCTCCAAATGTCTTATAAGACAGGCAAACACAGATCTCTACTAAGGAAAGACAGAGACCCAATAAGGCGCAAAAAAACATTTACCATTCATAAATCACTACCGACCCCATGTCTCCTTTTCTCTCAAGAATAATTAACAAACACTGGCCCCTACCCAAAAACCATATCTCAATATAGAGAAATTCCAACACCCCCCCCCCCCCCCCCCATCTGCCACTAACGGACAAGTAACTTAAAGGATAACTTGGTTATGGCTGACATTGGCACCCTCTCAAAGTCACCTAAACAACTTTAACTGCAACCAATGTTCAGCGGTTATTTGAAGCGCATACTTCTGTCATACAAGAACAGGACAAAGCTATCTGATCCAGGGCTTTTTTACTTGTAACTCCAAGTTCATTGTTTATCTCTTAAAATGCCGCTGTGGATTATTTTATGAAGGACAAACCATAACCCCCGTAAAGGATAAAATTAGTAAGCACAAGTCAACCATCCGAACCAACCAGAACCTTCTTCCAGTACCGGCCCACTTTAACTCCCATCATCCATGCGTCCCAATTGAGATTTGGTGATTGAGCAAATCCAATCCAATCAAGCTAAGAGTATATGGCTGTATTTAAGAACCGTAATACATAATGGCGTATGAAAGAAAAATGTATTCTATATTGATGTATGTTGAGTGGGTTTATGTATTATGCAGATGATTGGACCTGAGCTGAGAATGGTTAGAGTAAAAAAGGGGAAAATTTAAGTAAATTTAGGATAACTAAGGATAATGACAGGGAAATAAAAAAAAAAGTAGAGATAATTAAAGAATAAAATAAAGCAAAAATTTAATAGACTATGTTTACCATATGTATTGCACTGTGTTAGCTGTATCTGAGCTTGAACAAGTAATTAGAATTTTAGAATAAAATTAAATAATAAAAGAACGTGAAAGTCTCCCAAGCACCACAATTCCCTACATACAATAATAATTGCAATCTCCACATCCATAACAATTTGTACAATAAATCAACTTGTTATGCAAAAAATAATCCCACAACCAGCTCTGCCAACTAAAAAATACTAAAGTTATGCCGCTGCAAAAATGGAGATACTTAAACAAATGCAAGAATTGATGATTTTATTTTTCTCCACACATACAGTCATGGCCATAAGTTTTGAGAATGACACAAGTAAGTCAGGGGAATCTACAAACTTGAAATGTTGTAGGGCAGGTAATTTTAAGGGCCTTTTGCAATTGGATATTGGTTACCGGAATCTTGCCTCCTTCTCTTGTATTCTGCAGACTTCCCCTAGATGTCAGCAATCTCACATATGTCTGTTACTATGGGACATTCGTCTAGTCGAAAGAAGCTGAGACTACAGAGGAAGAGACAAGTCCCCATCTCATTCATGCCACAGGATGATTACCCTCAAGTCTGCAGGCAGTCATGTGCTGACAGGAACCACGGACTAATGTAATAACCAAACACTTACACTTATGTTCCTCAGCTTTTCCTACACCTGTATACTGTATAAACAAATAACCACAACAGACAGAGACTACAGCACCCCCTCCCAATCACCCTCACACTCACAGAAATGGCGGAGAGACGCAAGCGTGCCCGTATGTGCTGTGCTGAAGGTTTACTTAGCTAGTAGGTACATAGACAGACAGAAAGAAAGATAGTAGACAGGACAGGAAGACAGTAGGAGCTAGAATATGATATAGATATGGTATTACATAGCTAGAAAGGAGATAGAAAGTATAGATAAACAGATGATAGATATAAGGAGATAATAGAAAGTAGATATGGGATTAAATTAATAGATAAGAGATAACTAGATAGATAGAAGATAGATAGATAGATAGATCTGAGAGATAAGAAGCTCTGGTGTCATTGGTCAGCAGCAGTGCTTGTGATGAGGGGGGGTGACAGTGAGGCAGGCTCCGCCCACCATCTTGATGATTGTAGTTTTTTGGAGAGCTGGAAACCTGGTGCTATGACAAAAAAAAGGTTACTAAAATGAGGACTGAGAGGCAAATACTTTGAGGGAATGATTCCCAGGGACACCTGGGAAGCAGAATTATGTTTTTTTAATCTTTTTTTGTTCAGAATGACGGTTACCATTTTAAGCTATTTCCACTTTGGTTGGATCAAGCCTGTATTTGATTTTCCACTTTTGATTTTGACTTAAATTCCAGGACTCTATGGAAGAATCATTTTTATGTTTAATTGTTTCAATGTATGCCACTACAAAATTAACAAAGAATTACAATGCCATTTAATTCAATATATTTATATCGGTCATTCAGTGCTATTTATATTTCTTGAGCAGTATATATAACTTCTTTTATTTACAAAAACCGTTTCCAGTTTAAGAAATTGAAGCCTCTTTAGCTGACTTTTGCTATTTCTTGACAGTGTTGCTAGAAGGGCAAGCCAGAGGAATTAGATAAAATAGTAGATTATATAAAATTCAATAGGGGTTTAAAATCTCTGATAGACTTGAATTTCAACATTAACTGTGCCAGAGTAGGTATAAGATTAAGTAAATCACCTGCCTTGTAATACATTTAGTGGATTTAACAATACTACGCTGGAGAGTCAGTGAATATAATAATATGATTTTTTTTATGTCCATGTCTCGCATGTCTCTGATGTATATGTACCTGTGTCCTTGGACTCATTGATAACCTTAGACTTTCCTGTTTTCATCATGTGCCATCTGCATAGTAAACACAGCTGCTCTATTGCCGTCCTTAAGGTGTCCACTATTTGTCTCTTTTACTGCTATCATCACTTAGACAGAGACTGTGAGATGGGTGAGCAGAGTAGTCATAACTCTCCTGTTACAGCTCCTTCCATTTTCCAAGATCTATATGTAAACAAAGAATCACGTGGAGTCTGAAGATTGCACAAAAGTAAGTAGCAGGGTTGTGTAATCACTTTAACACGTAAGGATTATTCACAAGCCGTAAAGATAAATGTGGAACTTATGTAAAATAGTAACTAGACTTTTAACACAAAAGCTTATTTCTGTACCGGAATTATTAAATGAAAATTACATCCCCCATTTTAAGTAGCTCTCTAAAGTAAATACCCACCATATATTTAAATTGGTTTATGGCATACAGTGGAAAGAAAAGGGAAGGAGTGCTATTTTCTTATTATAGGGCAGATTTGGTTTTTGGCTGTCATGACCCTTTTGGAGAGCCACTGAGGTGCCAAAACTGCCCCATGGAGGGAGCCATTTCACAATCCAATCGAACTACAAGCACACATTTACAGAGTCTTTAAATTAGATTGTGAAAATGAAAAATATCTTTTTTCGAACAAATCAAGCTTTAGCCCCCAATTTACTGGAGTTACTGGAGACATTGCATACCATAGTTTGCTTCTCAATGCTGTGGCACATAACCTACTATCGACCACCCCTAACCAGTGCTCACAAGCAAAAAAACAGTTGCAGTGGACCCAACCATACACGAAGACCAGTTTTCAAACAGCCTTGTTTACTGATAAGTGTCAGCAACCCTGGGTGGTACAGATGGATGGTGGTGATTGCCACCATGTCTCAACAAGGCTACAACATCAGCAAGGAGGGTGGCAGAGTCATGTTTGGGCCGGACCACCTTCACATAGAGGAAGATTTCAAATTGTTTTTATAGATCTAGTCAGACTCAAAGTACATTTCTTGACATCCAACTTTTTACTAAGGAAACTAAACTCCTCCACAATATCACCATCAATAAACAAGAGTACTCAGCTGAAATGCTCCATATAATGAGACATCAAACACTACTACGGATATAAAAAGAATAGACACACACCATGCCAATCTCTCTCTTGGAACGTCAAGCACATACACTGAAAGTTCCAAAGATTGTGTGTAAAACCAGCAGCCAGGGAGGGGCAATAGTAGTAAAGGATAAGATGTGTTATGTTGCTGAAATAACAATCCCAATTAAGCGACACCACACATATAAAAAACTTTCAAAAGATCCCACTCTGCACAATATAATCAATATCATATTAATCCTGTGTTATACACATGGCCTAAAATATTAAAGATTCAAATAAACCATCTGGGAAGCATAGAATTCATCAAAAGAGAGAGAACACACAACACAGTATCATGTATTAGGGGTATGATCAAACCTATCTATGTACAAAAGTGTCTGCCAGGGAACTTAAAACCACCTCACAATATAAGTATATAATACCAGAGCAAGCACATGGAAAAACGGAAATAAGTTAAAAAATAAACTTTATTATTAAATTTTTAACACCCCATAATAAATCATCTTAAAATCAGGGGTAACAGGGAGATAGAAGTTGTACACACCAGGGGATGGCATACAGGAGTACAAAATTTTAACATGTAGGCAAAGCAGGCAATTGTGTAGATTGCAACAGCCTATATGGACAACCAGTTCACAGAAAGTACTAACAGAAGTGGATATAGCAAAAAAATTCATAGTAATATAAGGTACATCTGTAGCGCATCAGTGAACTGGATGCCTGTAAACACAATTACTGGTGAGCAAGAGACCCCAACGCGCGTTTCAACCGCGGTCTTCTCCAGGGTAAAGCAAAACAAGCTCGCTAGCACATAAATCTGTCCATCCTATGAGCGTCCTGTGCTGGTAGCCTAATAAGAGGCACCTGTGTTTGCGTCGCATGACCGCTGCGTGAGACCGCATCGCGGTGAGACACCCACGCACGGCCCTGTCGGAGGTCACAGAAACAGCGGCAGACGGGCATGCGCACAGCAGGAAATACCAAGTGAGCGCTGACAACGAACAGGTAAGGAATAGAAGGATCAATGTATCGTTGCAGGAATAATAAAAATAAATATAAATGATAGCCCAACTGTGTGATTGGTTTTAACAGTATATGCCCTTGAAATCCTAAACTAAAAATACAAAAACACTACCAAATTATTATCGACTATGTGATATTGTGCGTGTAAATAAATGATGTGATAAAAATGTGAGTCCTGAGGAGCAGTGATGTGCATATATGCAGAGTGTGAGGAATAACGTGGAGTAGCACAAATGAATACATGTATAGCGGATTAGGACCATGGGTGGAGTGTATATGGGAAATGTGAGTGATTAATTAATCATGTGACATTAAGTGGGTGAGACAGGGAGACGTGATGCAAACAAAAATGTGAGGAAAAACATGCAGTTATAGGTGCACGAAGTGACGGTGTAGTGGTATACATTACCTAAAATGGTTGTGTCGTGATCGTACATAGGACCTACAAAGACTCTCAAAGATATTGGTAATTTTATGGTAAGATCATAATACACCATAGAGACAAATGTTGATATCCTCCATCATTTATAAAACACCATATTGTATTAATACTTGTGATATTATGTAAAAAAATAATGTGATGTGCAATGTCGAAAAAGTGTAAGCAAAATGGTGTAACAGAGCCCAATCACAAGCCAGGAGACTCTGCACTCCACCAGCATGACGTGGTACCCTACACGTCGATAGCAGTGGTTGGTGGCCAGATAGGTGACCCTGGAAAGACTAGCCCCTGCTGCGCTGTCTCGGATAATTTGTCTGGATGCGCTAGGAGAGAGCTGCTGATGGTCAGGAAAGGTAGGCGTTCTATTAAATAGTGTTAGGCAGGAGTGATTCTACAAGAACCCACAGCCTTTTAGGGCAATAACGTTATACATTTTTATTTGCTGTGGCTGGGCTTCTGGCACTAGTAGTGCGCTAGTACCAATTGGAGGAATTTGCAGGGGGACTTGCTTACCATTGTGTTAGTCGTACCTTTATTCATTTTATTAGTCATCTATTATTGCAAAGCAGTGGGCTTTCGTGTAGGCTACAAAATAGCATAGGAGAACCCAAAAGCGCTTATTATGGCCTACAAATAGCGTTTATATTTCCTTTTTTTTTGTTGCTTGTGGCTGGGCTTGCTGGCATAGTAGTGCAGCAGTACCATATTGTGAGGAATTGCTGGGGACTGCGACTTGTGTTAGCTCTTAGTGACACGCATATCCACCTAAACACGAAGTGGGACAATTATAGGGTTTGATTAGATTAGCGGAGTCTGCTGATTTATTTTTTTTTTTACCTTTATTATTTTATAGCTCCAAAACTCTTGCAAAAGCAGTGTGCTTTCAGTGTAGGTACAGAAATAGCCTATAGGAGAACCCCAACGGCTTTACTTAGGCTACAAATAAGCGTAATTTTCTTTTTTTTGTGCTTGTGCTGGGGCTTTGAGGCAGTAGTAGTGCAGCTAGTACATATTGTGAGGAATTGCATGGGAGGACTGCGAGCGTTGTGCTTAGCTCTTAGTGACAGCATATCACACCTCAAACACCGAAGTGGCCAATTATTAGGGTCGGTTAGAGCATAGGCAGAGCAGAGTGATGTGATTTTTTTTTTTATTCTATTTCATTTTATAGCTCAACAGTCATCAGGCACAGCACAAAATCCACAGTGGGTGAGTCAGTGTAGGTTAGAAACTAGCCATAGCAATCGGATAGCTCGTTTTGTTAAAAAAAAATAAAAAAAAAATAAAGACTAAACACACAAAAAAAAACATCAAAAGTTTACACTTTAATTGGAAAATGTTGCCGGGGACCTCCAGGGCAGTCAAGACAGGCTTGTCGGTCTGCTGAGCATCGTGGGCCAGGTTTTCCCTACCAGGTTCGGGCATGGTCATGGGGGGTGAAATTCTTGAGAAGGTTAAATCACTAGATAGGGAACGTGTCAGACGGGGAACTTCAGCGAAGCCAGGTAGCAGACGAGTCTGGTGTGAGGTGCAGACAAGTGGTGCGCGGTGACAAGTGCTTTGAGATCGAAGGCCGTCTATAGGAAGGTTGCAGAGCATTGTGGGCCAGACAAGCAGTGGAGAGGCATATCCCGGCAAGTTCCGTATAAGCCCCGGGTCGAGGGACAGATAAACAGGATTGAGGTTAAAGTATCGATGAACACGACGGAAGTATTGTACAGACAAATTGGAAACAAATGGACTAGACATCACAGTCTTCGACACTACTAGTTAATAACTACCACCATTCGCATATAAATGTAACACCCCCACTAATGGCACCAGACCGGTTCAACTCCGCCGGACACGCATTTCGCCTGCTGCATCTGCAGCAGGCCTCCTCGCTATTTGCCCAGAGGAGCCCACCGGCCCCATGCCCTCCCTGGAAAGGTACAATCTTCTCCTACTCACACCTCATTACTGCCAACTTGCCACAGCGGATTTGCTCTCATCCCAGACGCGGATTCGTCCAAAAATGTACGGAATGACCCCCCGCCCGCCCCTCCACGTCCACACTCCAATGCAGGGAGATGCCTGAGTGGTGACGGCTTCGAAATATGGCAGGTGCCCGCCCCTCGTATTGCCTGCCACCAATTTTCCGATGTGCCGTCCCAGCCACTGCACAACAGTGTCAGAGAACATCATCCTGCCCTGACCACGTGCCGGTTTCTGACAAGGTCAGCAACAATGGAACACACACTGGAGGTGACTGGACCGGGAGGCCAAAGCGTTAATCGAGGCAAAGGACCGGCTCTGCGTTTCTGTCTAGTCTCAGCCGATCTGTGCGCACTAGTCCAGGCACGCAGCGCCACTGGAAGGGGCTACATGCGACAGACTGCCAGCAACTCAACCCGATGGGTTGTCGCGACGTGCCCACCGAGGTGGAATTCAAACATTAACCATGTTATCCAGAGTTTACCAGCAGCGCAGAGCGATTTGAATGCCAGATGTCAACTTCCACCAGAATGTAGTAGGTCAGTTCAGCTTCCTCAAGTCTACAATGAGGTGTGACGTGGATGTTGATATGTCAGGTGCTGAGTAACTTTGAGGAGTCAACACAGATGGTCAGTGGCGTTGCCGCCATCATCAGCATCACCATCCCGCGTGTTGGCCGTTTGAAAAACTCTCTGGTCAGATGAAGTCGGAAGCTTTGCGCGTCGACAGCGGGAAGAGACGTGAAGAAAGACCCTTAGTGCAAATAGACCCAGCGTGACTCAGGGAGGAGGTGGAGGAGGATGAGGAGGAAGAGAGGAGAGAATTTTGGCGAGACAGAGAGGGGACCATTGTTCAGTCCTTCACTGTCAGCGTGTAGGGGAAGCAAGAAGGGAGTTGGAGGAGTTGGGCGGGGGAAGGAGGGAAATGGGCAGTCAGGCCAGTGAGGGGAGTGAATTCTTGCGTTGGGACTCTGGCACATATGGCAGATTTCATGCTAGGCTGCCTATCCCGTTCAAAGAATTTTCCAGCACGATTACGGGTATTCATCTCTGGACCCACGTACAAGCAAAATCTTCCACTCTCACCCTGGAGAGGAAAGGACTGAGGGAGAATGCATGAATACCAGCAGCCTGGGCACAAGCTGCAAACAGTATTTCCCTTCTGACAGCGAGGGAACACCTACTCGCGGGACACACGAAGGCGGCAGGACTGGATATTTGGTCGGACGAGGAGGGAGATAGGAGAGCAGGCGAGTTGCCAGAGTGAGCGGGGACACCCGGGAAGTTAAGACGTGACAGAAGAAGAACCTGCAGTCGGCAGAGTAGGGCTGATCTTTACAGAAAGATGGGGAGGGAGTACGTAGCTGACCCTACCATCGTCCTAAATGATCACACAGCTCCCTACAAAGACGCGGAAAGAGGGAAAGTGCAGCAGAAAGGGCGAACGCCTTGGAGGTTGCCGGAGTGCGTGGCCGTGCGGGTTTTGAGTGCAGCTGGTGGAATATCACCGATAAGAGTAACGCGTCGACTGACAGCGTGACAGGCTGACGGTATCAAGATGAATAAAGCCTGGATTTCTCCGCATTTTCATTCTCCACAGGTGAAAGAAGCTCAACCTGAAAATGTATGCACTCTCCTCTCATTGTCCTCCTTCTCCTCCTTTGTACACTAAAGCATAGGAAACTGGCTTTTTTTGCCAGGGCCAACTGGCTCTAGCTATAGTACTCTATGTATTAATTTTCTGGAGGGAACTACCGGTCCTGTTTTAAGCAATTTTTGGAGAGTGCCACATACAGGCACTAAATCTTTTAATTTTTCTGGTGGACCACCTACCTTCTCTGGTTTGAAAACTTTTTTGGACTGCCACAACAGCACTCAATTTATTTAATTTTTCTGGAGGACCACCTACCTGCTCCTCTGGTTTGAAAACTTTTTGGACTGCCACATACAGGCACTCACAAATTAAATTTCTCCATAGCAGCCTCCACATGTCGTCTTTAAGCTGGCTCCACGTTGTCTCCATTGCTACCTCCACACGTCATCGCCATAGCTGCCTCCAAAAGTGTCCATATAGCTGCCTCCATACATCGTTCCCCTTATACAGCGAGCTGTGTCGGAGCAGATTTTGGGTTGTTTTCACGGCTTCCACATCAAACTTGTTAACTTTGTCGCCACCCCTGTGTGTAATCACAAAAATACTGGCAAATTTTATCATTTACCAATATTATTCAGCGCTTCTTGGCATCTGTTTACATTCCCCTCACCCGCCATATCCTAAACTTAAAGAACGCTACACATTGATCATACAAAAGGTTCTAGAAGTGCTGTTTGGGAAGTAGCCTAGAACAGGGGCTTGGATTGGCAACAAAGCCGCCTGGCAGCGGAGCGCCAGCTACATCTCAAGATCCAACTAACATAGTTTTAACTGCAGCACCTTAATTATAATACCTTACTGCCTCCCTACATCATCCCCTTATCAAACGAGTGAGTCAGGCAGAATTTCAGGTGTTTACCAGATACATAGTGGAACGCGGCCCACTGTGCCCGCCATGCTGGAGACCTGAAGTTGCAATTCATAGCAGCGCAATATGGATGCCCCATACTGGTCGCTCTTATCATTGAACCCTTCCGTAAACAATTAAAAATAGAACCACTATGCTATTCCATTATTCCTAGGTGAAATATTCAAACGACCCGGCCTGCTTTGAAATTATAATTTTTAAAAGTAAACGTTCTGGCCCCAGGCCATTTGGGTGGGGAGGAGCTGAGAGACAGGGGCTTGGACAAGCTCGCCTGGCAGTGGACCGCCAGCTCCATCCCAAGATTAGGCAGCCTCAGAGGCATCCATGCATGCTGCCCCTGCTGTTTCCTGTCCATTTTGCTCCCGATCCTACAGCGTCCACCAATGTCTCATTTCAACTCTCTATACCCAGACGCTGGAGCACGAGAGGATATGAGCACATCATCCCTTATCAAACGAGCGTGTGTCAGGCAGAATTTTCAGGTGTGTTTCACCAGATACATAGTGGAACTCGGCCATCTGTCGCCGCCATGCTGGAGACCTGAAGTTGCAATCATATCAACGAATATGAATGCCCCATACTGTCGCTCTTAATCATGGAAGTCGTCTCCATGGCTGCCTCCACATGTCGTCCCCTTATCAAAAGAGCTGTGTCAGGCTCATTTTTGGGGTGTTTCACCAGATACGTTATGGAACTTGGTCCTATGTCGCCACATGCTGTGTTATCGACTAAATATACTGTCAACCTTTTGTTCCACATAGGAAATCATTTCACCTCCTTGGTGAAACCTGAGTCCATTTAGTGTATGTCGCCATGAGACTCTCTAGCCTGCCACTGCTGCTGCTGCTGCATCTGCAGCCGTCCCCTATAGTGTCAGAGTCAATTATTGCATGTTTTAGAGCTATCTAGCCTCATTCGTCACTCTGTCATGGCCATGCTGTTCCCATAATTTTGGCATAATGGTGCGATTAGCAGCCTCAGAGGCATCCATGCATGCTGTGCCCTGCTGTTTCTGTCCATTTCCGGGTGTTTCCATCCTTTTCTGAGGTTCCCAGGTGTTGGCAAGCTTCCCTGTGCAGAGCTTGGTCCCCTGAAAAATGCTCGAGTCTCCCATTGACTCAATGGGCTCGTTTATCGAGACGAGCACTCGATTGGGAAAAGTTTGTCTCGAATAACGAGTACCTGAGATTTATTGCTCGCTCATCTCTAGTCCCAATGGACTGGGAAGCAATTGTAATCAGCTCCTTCATTTTTCCAAGCTCATATATGTAAACAAAGAATCACGTGGAGTCTAAAGATGGCACAAAAGTAAGTAGCAGGGTGGTTTTAATCACTTTAACACTTAAGGATTATTCACAAGCCAGTAAAGATAAATGACAATTTATGTAAATAGTAACTAGACTTTTAACACAAAAGTTTTCATTCTGTACCAGATTAAATGAGAAATTACATCCCCCATTTTTTAAGTAGCTTCTAAAGTAAATACCCACCATATATTTAAATTGGTTTATGGGCATACAGTGGAAAAGAAAAGGGAAGGAGTGCTATTTCTTTATTATAGGGCAGATTTGGTTTTGGCTGTCACGACCCTTTTGGAGAGCCACTGAGGTGCCAAAACTGCCCCATGGAGTGAGCCCATTTCACATCCAATCAACTACAAGCACCATTTACAGAGTCTTTAAAATTAAAAATATCTTTTTTTCTAACAAATCAAGCTTTAGCCCCCAATTTTAACTGGAGTTACGGAGACATTGCATACCATAGTTTGCTTCTCAATGCTGTGGCACATTAACCTACTATTCGACCACCACTAACCAGTGCTCACAAGCAAAAACACGAAGACAGTTTTCAAACAGCCTTGTTTACTGATAAGTGTCATGCAACCGTGGATGGTAAGATGGATGGTTGGTGGATTGCCACCATGTCCTCAACAAGGCTACAACATCAGCAAGGAGGTGGCCAGAGTCATGTTTTGGGCCGACAACTTCACATTAGAGGAAGATTTCAAATTGTTTTTATAGATCTATCAGACTCAAGTACATTTTCCTGACATCCAACTTTTACTAAGGAAAATAACACTTCCTCCAATATCACCATCAATAAACAAGGCCTCAGAAACAAGATAACTAAACTCTCCTGCAGATTATCATCCAGTGAAGACTTAAATGAGACATAAACACTACTAACGGATATTAAAAAGAATAAGTACAAACACCATGCCAATTCTCTCCTTGGAACGTCAAGCACACTACACTGAAAAGTTCCAAAGTTTTGTGTGTAAAACCAGCAGACAAGGGAGGGGCAATAGTAGTAAAGGATAAGAATGATTATGTTGCTGAAATACAATCCCAATTAAGCGACACCACCACATATAAAAAACTTTCACAAGATCCCACTCTGCACAATATCAATCAATATCATATTAATCCTGTGTATACACATTGCCTAAAATCTATTAAGATTCAATAAACCATCTGGGAAGCATAGAATACATCAAAGAAGAGAGAGAACACACAAACACAGTATCAATGTATTAGGGGTAGGATCAAACCTATACTATGTACAAAAGTGTCTGCCAGGGAACTTAAAATCCACCTCACAAAATAAGTAAATAATACCAGAGCAAGCACGTGAGAAAACGGAAATAAGTTTAAAAACAACTTTATTATTAATTTTAACACACCATAATAAAAATCATCTTAAAATCAGGGGGTAACAGAGAGATAGAAGTTTGTACACACCAGGGGGCATGGCATACAGGAGTACAATAATTTAACATGTAGGGCAAAGCAGTTAGATTGTGTAGATTGCAACAGCATATATGTGCCCAACCAGTTCAAAGAAAGTACAGAAGTGGATATAGCAAAAAAATTCATAGTAATATAAGGTACATCTGTATGCGCATCAGTGAACTGGATGCCTGTATACACAATTATCTGGTGAGCAAGAGACCCAATGCGCGTTGCAGCCCGCCGGTCTTTCTCAAGGGTAACGCAAAATAAGATCGCTAGGCACATAAAATCCTGTCCATCCTATGAGCGTCCTATGCTGGTCAGCCTAATAAGAGGCACCTGTGTTGCGGCGCATGACAGCTCGCGTGAGACCGCATCACCGGCCGAGGGCGAGCCGGTGACGTCACCGAGGCGGTGCAGACACTGCATCACATGACACCAAAGCCATGTATCGTTTGCAGGAATAATAAAAATAAATATAAATTGATAGCCCACACTGTGTGATTGAGTTTTTAACAGTTTAATGCCCATGAAATCCTAAAAATACTAAAAAATACAAAAACACCTACCAAAATTATTACGATATGTTTGATTATTGTGCGTGTAAATAAATGATGTGATAAAAATGTGAGTCATGAGGAATGCAGTGATGTGCATATATGCAGAGTGTGAGGGAATAACGTGAGTAGACACAATGAATACATGTAATAGCTGGATTAGGACCGTGGTGTAGTGCTTATATGGGAACATGTGAGTGCATAATTAATCGGTGAACATTAAGTGGTGAGACAGTGAAGACGTGATGATAACAAAGACTGTGAGGGAAACAATGCAGTGATAGGTGCCGAAGTGCGGACGGTGTAGTGGTTACATTGCCTAAAATGGTTGTGTCCGTGATCATACATAGGACTACAAAGACTCTCAAGATATTGTAATTTTTGTTAGATCATAATACACCATAGAGACAAAGTTGGATATCCTTCCATCATAAAGAAATACCATATTTGTAATACATACTTGTGCAATTATGTAAAAATATAGTGTATGTGCAAATGTCGAAAACGTGTAAGACAAAATGTGTGTGTAAGAAACAAGATGTGGGCTAAATATATACCGTGGAAGGTCCCCAGAATAGTTGTGGGGAGAATGTGTCCAAGGAATTGTGGCACAGGAGGGCACATATAAGGCTAAAAAATAATATATTGAATGATGCCCACGATATATACATGTATACAATTCCACAACAGGATGCTATTCAAGCCAATCGCGAGCGTAGATGTTATCAGTAAAAAATTATTAAAACAAAATAGCAGTACGACACAATAATAAAACATCAAAGATCGAAAACATTCTATATTCGAGCTTGGTGGGCACTGAGCAGAGCTGATTGATTTATGAAAGGAGTTATAGGAACGCAAGAGAAACCGAAATTTCATTTAGTCCCAATGGATCTGGGAAGCATATGTTGATTCGCTTTGGCCCCTCTAGCGGAATTTCGCTTTCTGGCCTCTAGCAAAATTTCTAGAGAAATTCTAACCAATTATTAGAAACACTACATCATTTCTATTAGACACATCCTAATTCTACAGACAATTATGGTCTTTCACCCTTACCCAATCATCGTTCCCGGTTACCTGGGATGTCTGCAGTCTACACTTCTATTATCATCGAAAAAGGTAGCAGAGCAGCGGACAAAATTTTCTCACAAAATTCCATTGATGACAATGAAAGTACACTATTCTTGATTTTTACACATCATTCTACATAACAGTTATTTTTCTGTAGGGTATCTAGTTTATCTACAGAATCATGGCAATCAATGGAGTCCAAAGTAGCCCCCCCTACCACATACGCGGATGCCTACATGTCTTGTTTTTAAGAGGAACACATTAAAACATGAAATTAAAAAAAAACTCAATTTACTCAATGTCACCATGTCAAACAATATTTTTGCATATGGGTGGGCCCATTGGACTCCTGCAATATTTTCACCATACTTGAATTCCAACACAAGTGAACTACAATTGTACCATACACTGTCATTCTTATCAGATGAACTTCTTAGACACATAGTATGCAAGATCTTGAAGGTAATATTACAGTTGACCTATCGTGAGCACACTGACTGCAACAAGTACTACTTATCAAAGCTCTCACCCTTCACAAACCAAGAAGTCAATTCAGTAGTTAATAGGACGTGGGTGATTCTGGAAAAAGGACAGACATATTACAGGAAATAAACAAGAATTTCCTAGCAAGGAGCTATTCTCCAAAATGTCTTATAAGACAGGCAAACACAGATCTCTACTAAGGAAAGACAGAGACCCAATAAGGCGCAAAAAAACATTTACCATTCATAAATCACTACCACCCCATGTCTCCTTTTCTCTCAAGAATAATTAACAAAACACTGACACTACCCAAAAACCATATCTCAATATAGAGAAATTCCAACACCCCCCCCCCCCCCCCCCATCTGCCACTAACGGACAAGGAACTTAAAGGATAACTTGGTTATGGCTGACATTGGCACCTCTCAAAGTCACCTAAACAACTTCAACTGCAACCAATGTTCAGCGGTTATTTGAAGCGCCATACTTCTGTCATACAAGAACAGACAAAGCTATGATCCGGGCTTTTTTACTTGTAACTCCAAGTTCATTGTTTATCTCTTAAAATGCCCCTGTGGATTATTTTATGAAGGACAAACCAAACCCCGTAAAGAATAAAATTAGTAAGCACAAGTAACCCATCCGACCAACCGAACCTCTCCAGTACCGGCCCACTTTAACTCCCAATCATCCATGCGTCCCAATTGAGATTTGGTGATTGAGCAAATCCAATCCAATCAAGCTAAGAGTATATGGCTGTGTATTAAGAAACCGTAGTACATAATGGCGTATGAAAGAAAAATGTATTCATATTGAGTATGTGAATGGGTTTAGTATTATGAGCAGTGATTGGACCTGAGCTGAGAATGGTTTAGAGTAAAAAAGGGGAAAATAAGATAAAAAGAATAAAATAAAGCAAAAATTTGATAGACTATGTTTACCATATGTATTGCACTGTGTTAGCTGAATCTGAGCTGAACAAGTAATTAGAATTTTAGAATAAAATTTATAATAAAAGAAAGTGAAAGTCTCCCAGCAACACAATTCCCTACATACAATAATAATTGCTATTCCACCTCATAACAATTTGTACATTAAATCAAACTTGTTATGCAAAAATAAGCCCACAACCAGCTCTGCCAACCAAAAAATACTAAAGTTATGCCGTTGCAAAAATAGAGATACTTAAACAAATGCAAGAATTGATGATTTTATTTTTTTCCACACATACAGTCATGGCCATAAGTTTTGAGAATGACACAAATGATATTTTCACATGATCTGTTGCCCTCTGGTTTTTATGTGTGTTTGTTAGATGTTTATATCACATACAGAAATACAGTATATGGCTGTATTTAAGAACCGTAGTACATAATGGCGTATGAAAGAAAAATGTATTCTATATTGATGTATGTTGAGTGGGTTTATGTATTATGCAGATGATTGGACCTGAGCTTTTATTGACAGAATGAGTTAATGCAGCAAGTCAATATTTGCAGTGTTGACCCTTCTTCTTCTTCTGGACCTCTGCAATTCTCCCTGGCAGCTCTCAATCAACTTCCTGACTGATAGCAGTCCATTCTTGCACAATCAATGCTTGCATTTTGTCACAATTTGTTGGTTTTTGTTTAACCACAAGTTCTCAATGGGATTAAGATCTGGGGAGTTTCCAGGCCATGGAACCAAAATCTCTATGGTTTGTTCCCTGAACCATTTAATTATCACCTTTGCTTTATGGCAAGGTTCTCCATCATGCTGGAAAGGGCATTGTTGATCACCAAACTGCTCTTGGACGGTTGGAGAAGTTGCTCTTGAGGGACATTCTGGTACCATTCTTTATTCATGGATGTGTTTTTAGGCAAGACTGTGAGAGAGCCGATTCCCTTGGCTGAGAAGCAACTCCACACATGAATGGTTGCAGGATGCTTTACAGTTGGCATGAGACAAGACTGGTGGTATCGCTCACCTTGTCTTCTCTGAACAAGCTGTTTTCCAGATGTTCCAAACAATGGGAAAGGGCATTCATCAGAGAAAATGACTTTACCCCAAGTCCTCAGCAGTCCACTCCCTGTACCTCTTGCAGAATATCAGTCTGTCCTTGATCTTTTTTTCTGGAGAGAAGTGGCTTCTTTGCTGCCCTCCTTGACACCAGGCCTTGCTCCAAGAGTTTCCGCCTCACAGTGCGTGCATATGTGCTCACACCTGCCTGCTGCCATTCCAGAGTAAGCTCTGCACTGCTGGTAGCCCGAAGCTGAAACACTTTTAAGAGACAGTCCTGGCTGGTCCTTCTTGGGCTCCCTGGAGCCGTTTTGGCAACAATGAAACCCCTCTCCTTGAATTCCTTAATGATATGATAGATTGTTGACTGAGGTGCAATCTTTCTAGCTGTGATATTCTTCCCTGTTAGGCCAGTTTTGTGCAGTACAATGATGACTGCACATGTTTCTTTAGAGATTACCATGGTTAACAGAAGAGAAACAATGATGCCAAGCACCAGCCTCCTTTTAAAGTTTCCAGTGGTGTGATTCTTACTTAACCCCTTATCACCGACACTAGTTTTCAGCTCAATGACCAGACTCGATTTTTCAAATCTGCCCTGTGTCACGATAATTGGTTATAACTTTGGAACGCTTTAACATATCCAGGTGATTTTGAGAATTTTTTCTTGTGACGCATTGTGCTTCATGTTAGCTGTAAAATTTAAGTGTTAAGTTTTGCTTTTTGGTCTGAAAAAAGGGAAAATTTGGCAAAAGTTCGTAAAAATTCTTCATTTTTCAAGTTTGAAATGTTCTGCTTTCCAAACAGGAAGTAAAACTACCCAAAAAGAATAATAATTAACATTTATGGAATGTCTGCTTTATGTTGAGATGGTATTTTTTGCATCCTCTCATTTTTCTGGGATGTTATGAGGCGCAGAACTTTAGGTACAATATTTCTCATTTTCATGAAAATCCCCAAAACTCACATTTTGAGGGACAACTCAGTTTCCAAGTGACTTTGAAAGGCCTATATAATAGTTAAACCCCATAAATTACCCCACTATAGAAACTTCACCCCTCAACGTATGTAAAAAAAACTTCTATTGAGTCTATTAACCCTTTAAGTGTTTCACATGGGTTAAAACAATATGGAGCTGCGATTTAGAAACTTTTGAATTTTTTTGGAAAATAAATTCACTTAGGGCAAAACTGATGGTTTTTATAATAAATTAAATGATGAAACGCTTTGCAACATTTGATGCCTAATTTCTCCCTAGTGTGTTCTGATACCCCATATGTGGTGGTAAACTGCTTTATGGGCATACTCCCGGGCATAGAATAGAAGCAGCGGCATTCACAGCAGATTTGTATTGTCACATTGTACAAGTTATAAAATTACATTTTTTTGGTAATGTGAAAATATGAGGGCTTATTATTTGTGGGATGAAATACAATGTATAGATAATTATTATGGGGGGTCTTAAGCTTATTCGTGAGATTTTATTAACTATTTCAAGGGGGACACAAACAAAATCGATCACGGTGATATCTCATTTATAAAGTTTTTCTTATCTTTGCTCAATTTTACTGTGCAAAACCAATATAGGAGGAGATCACATTTCACAACATAACAGGGCCATAACTTCTATATATTTCTGTTGTCAGATCTGGTTGAGGGCTTATTTTTTGCGTAAAGAGTTGTTCTTTTCAGTCGTATCATATTGGCGAACGTAACTTTTTTGATCACTTCATAGAACATTTTTTATGATGGTGTTTAATGAAAAATTGTATATTACGGGAAGTTTTTTGTGGGTTTTTTTTTTTCGTCGTTTACCGAGGGGGTTCAATATTGCTTTAAATTTATTGTACAGATTATTACGGACGTGTTTATACCAATTATGTACTTTTTTGTGTTTTATTACCTTTTTTTGCATTTTATGTATAACTGGGGAGATTATGAGACTTTTATTTCAATTATTTATTTAACCCCTTAGCGCTCTGCGCCGTAGCTGTACTGCGCTGAGTCCCGCAGTACAGCTACTGCGCAGAGACGATGCCGATTCAGCGCTGCATAGCAGCCGAACCGGCATCGTTAGCCGCGGGATTTCAACGGTAATCTACCGTTGACATCCCCGGCTAACACCCGCGGTCGGAGTGGGCTCCGATCGCGGGCGTTTAACCCGCACCTGTGTTAATGGAGCAATCGCTGAAGCAATGTTAGCTGCTCCTTTTAACCCCTTAATGCTTTGCGCCGTAGCTCTATGACGCAGAGGTGCAGGGAATGTATGAAGAAAGCTCACGGGTGGAGTCCTCTTCATATAAGGGTGGGGGTTGTTGCATATTGCAGCAAACCCCCACTGCTAATAACCCCGTCGGTGCTTGCACCAATTGCGGCTATTAACCTTTCCGTTGCTGCCAGCAACGATCTGACCATCTAAGGTTAATGTACCCTAGATGGTCTAAGAAATAGTAAAAAAAAAAAAAGTTTAAAAAGTAAAAAAAAATTTATAAAATATTCAAAATTCAAATCACCCCCCTTTCCCTAGAACTGATATAAAACATAGTAAACAGTAAAAATCCAAACATATTGGGATCAAAACAGCATCCAAAAATGCCACGATCTATCAAAATTCTAACAACCGGCGTGGTGACCTCCGAGACACGGAAAATGGCGCCAATCGTCGAAATGGGCCTCTTTACATCACATAAAAAATGGAATAAAAAGTGTATCAAAACGTCGCAAGACTCAAAATGGTAGCATGACAACTCGGCCATTTGGAAAAACATGACACTAACAGCGTCTGTCCCATTAAAGTATGAAAAGTTTTAGCCACCGACAGAAGCTGCTAATCGATTTTTCTTTTTTGTACACATTCTTTTATTTTGAAAAGGTATTAAACACATAAAACCTAATATTGTAGCACCGTAACGTCCAGTCCAAGAAAAATAAGCTGAGGTGTAGTTGGAGCGACACCAAAGTCGTAAAAAATGGCCCACAGAACCGTGACATTTCATTTTTTATATACATTTTTTCACATTGGATTTTTTTCCAGCTTCGCAGTACACAGCATGTTAAAATAATAGACATACGGAAAAGATAAAATTTTGTTACTCATCAAAATACATCACTCAAACAGTCTGTACCAATTAAAATGAAAAGTTATGATTTTTTGAAGTGGAGAGCGAGAATTAAGTGAAAAAAATCTGCATCCTTAAGGTTTAAGGCAGGCCTGCAATGATTGTAATCAATTGTTTTGGGGAAAAAGTTCATTTCTATGGAAAATATTTGACTTTGCATTATTGGTATAAGTACACTCTATTAAAGCTTCGGAGAATAGCAAATTGCCCTTTATAAAACCTGGGCAGTAGACTTTGTAAAAAAATATAAATTTGTAGCATCCTCAAAACTTAGTGGCCATGACGTGTACTGTAAAGAGTTATTAAATCACTCATAAGCTAAAGCCCATGAATTAATTTTTATTTACCGTGCATCTATCTTGCAAAACAAAAAAGACCTTAGTTTCCAAATTGGCCAAAAATAAATAAGATATTATAGCGGCTATACTAAAACCCCTTCTGAACGTCTAGAATGAGGGCGGTGAAATTGACTTACCTACACAGTTCGAAACATGATCGGGGCCAGGAGGGGCTGTTTCTGATGGCCATAACGCATCCTGATCCATGGACCAGAGGGGTTTTGTCCCTGCCAGTTTCATTGTTTATTAGCTGATCAATACAGACCAACCATAGCACATTTACTTAGACATCAGTAAATAACGGATCACCTGTTAATTTAGAGACCATGTTATGGCGGTCATCATTAGTTGGCGGTACGTTCTACCATGGTGCATGTACCCCGCTGCCCCCCTTGTCCTTTTACTGGACGACCAACCCAATGCAGCCTATTCGTCACGAAGTCAGGCAGTCAATCTACTGTGGGTGAGTTATATCACACACGGTGACACTGTTGCTAAGTCCTAGAAGCAGCATCATTCATTTTTGTAGGGGCAGTGTTGGTGGAACTGGCCTGCCATGACAGACCCCAAGTGCGATTAAGACCGAACTGTGCACAGACCACACGGGGATAGGGTAACGAACTTGTATGTGGAACTTTATCCCAGCATCACTATTCCAATTGCCTTATTCCAGAGTACTATAGAGTGCAGACTATACGCAAAACCATAGAGGATAATCCCCTGGAACCCTTTTAGGGCTGACCGACTAATAAAAATGGAGACAATCAAGGTGCTCATCAAGTCAACATGGTGTTGGTCAATATGAGGACAAAAAGCAATGTCCGTGTTCTGATCTCAATTCGTACATGGGACATCCAGGTCAACCTCACCCCGAACCCATCACATCCACCACTGCTGTCCCCGAAACCATAGGCTGCAGCTCCTGCTTACAATGAAATACATGGTGAATTTGAGCTGTCCCAGCTTGCCAGCCCCATGTATAAGACAGAAAATCTGTACAAAGCAACTGGCCGTGTACATTGTAGTTGAATGCTGTACTACTTTCAGGCTTGTTCCAATGTCAGTCAATGCCGTGTCCATGTCCTGTCTCTGTCATATTCGCTCAATTTCGAAGATAGCAATATAACTAATTATTAGGGTGTAGACAATAATGACATGCCCAATACCTTCTGATTAGATGGGCCCTTGGGTTTTGCCAGGAAAGGCATTTCACGCGTGAATGTCCCGCTACTTCTAAAAGGAAGAGGCATTACAAAAGAAGAGTTAAGGAACTACACTAATATACTGCTTGGGAATACTACGAAGAACATCCAAGTGACAGAATTTACTTGGTCGCCGGTTATAATAACCACATTCCTTATAGTATCTGACAATGCATTTCAACAATTAGTCTAACCTTAGTTGGAATCTTTGTTAGGGGGTCAAATAGGCTCAACATCACGACCCCTTAATAACTTAATTGCAAGATTTAGTTGTTGGCAAACTTGTTTGGTTTAATTTTTTTTCTTAGGTTGTCTATGTTCCCCTCTATGTTCTGGATGATGTGTTTAGGCAGGATCCGTGCAACTACTCCCGTTTTGTGTATTCATTTATCATTATTATTTTATTTATGTTTCCGTCGGTTCTTCATCATTCTAGGAGCATGCTGTATTTTTCTGACTACGTTTGTTATTAACATGTAGGTGGGTCTTCTCACATGGCCAGGAACAATGGCTTCCTAGATCAGAGTCTAACAGTTCATGTGCAAAGCACAAAATGACATCACATAAACGGGTGTCACATGGGCACATGAATTTTCCAGAAATAATACAATTTCTATATTCATCCAGTTGCACACAGCATTTTAGAAAACCGACCTATATGATTTCAAAATCTCATTTTATACCATGTTTGTTACACTATACACAATATATACCTTGCTAAATTCCCAGTGCTGTCTTGTTCAAATAATGGGAGCGAGGTAAACCTTTTGGGTTCTCGCTCTGTTTTTAACCTATCTCTCCCAAAATGCCAATAAAAGATGTTCGGTCAAAATTTGGGTTCTAAAAGGCAAGCACGCATCTTTCCCCTCTACGTCCGCCCATCAACAACATTTTGTAATAACACATATGGGGTAAACGTCGAAGTCACAGCGAAAAATGTTTTACACTATTTGGGGTGTAGTTACAGTTGGGTAAAAGTGACTTTATAGGAATTTTCACCTTTCTTCGTCATGTTTTGGAACCTGAATTGAAGCAAACCCCTGTTACAGGCAAATGCACATATATGCACCTTATAAATTCTCCAATGTGTGGTACTTTCCAAATTGGTAAGACTTGTTGTGGGTTTCTTTCCCCTCGGCTTTGCGTATCACAGTGCTTGCAAAATGGCCAATCCGGCACAATAGAACTTTTTAGGCCATATTTGTCTCCAAACAAAACATGCTCTTTTCTGCCAAGTGCCTCCCTGGTGCTTGTACAGCAGGTACCGAGCGCCAATAATGGTATTGGCATAGCTAAGGTGGAATTGGCACTACACAGTTCAAATTAGTTTTTCTTTTTAACCCATGTGTGAGTGCAAATTTATGGTCTGTTTGAATGAATATTGTTATAATTAAACAGACATTTGTCTATAACATCCTAATTATCTTGAATCCTCATAATGGGTTATACAAACTTCCCAAAGTTTGTGCCTTTAATTGTGAATAGAAAAGAAAAGAGAAATGTTGGATCTAATCCATATAGTGAAATATGTAAAAAAATACGACACAGATGAAAAGCAACACCCAAGCCAAACATGTTTCTCAAAGATAGCTTTGTACAGTATTTTATAGGCGTTATTATTAACCTATTTATCTCACGTTCAATAACATTTGGTAGTATTCACAATAAGATCTGTTGGCTGCTCTTCGTCATTCCCTTAATAGTTCAATACTACTGTTTAAAACTATTCAAACTATTTAAAACTATTTACATAATAAATGAGTAATTTAAAAAAAAGTGTCTCTTATTAGGATTATTGCATATGGTTTTTGAATTGTTTGGTAGTAGTAAAGGAGATTCATACATACATTCCCTAAGGCTCTACATTCACACTACCTATGGAACGTATATATGGACCGACGTATATACGGGCCCGATATAACGTCCTCCATAGACGGCAATGCGCCTGTTCCCTATAGTAAGGGCAGTGGTGAGCTCACCTCGCCCTCTCTTCTCCCCCGTACACTGCCTTGGCCCTACGTCTGTAAGCGAGGAGGGCACGGCAGTGTGAAATGTAGCCTTAGTATTTGCTGTAATGAGAGTTGTACCAGTGTAAGATATATTAGTGTTTTTTAACTGAAGTGATTTGGTCTTCAGTCCATTTCTAAGTAATGTAAAACGACTGGTAGTCCAGTTTCACTGAGTTCTTTTTTTTTGGCCATTTTAAAGATTTCATAAAAACAAATGTATGCCCCACATTTCATACCAGCTCAAAGAAGGTTAGTTTTGTAGCTCTCACACCAACACCACTGTTTCATTCTAAGTGCATCATACTTGAACAAGGGTTGTCCAAGGATTTTCTACACATCCTTAGCCTTCTACAGCAGTCTAATAATAGATAATGTACCAATAAACCCATTTGGTGTGGTTGCTGAAATGGACCTATATACAGTACACCTATGTACATATGCTATTAATAATCAGACATTTACAGCTATAAATGAGTTTAATTATCACATTACAATGTATATGATGTATTTAGTAGTTCCTTAAGTAGTCTTCATTCAAAAGAAGCGCAAGCAGAACGTGGCAGGTTTTAGGTTTTGCATTGTTTGTTGCAGCGTGACAACTCGTTGCAGATCTTTGTTCTTACCTATGATTTAAGCTGTGCTTCATGGTACATAGATTTGTTTTGTTGCTAAGTATTTGCCCCATTGGCTAAATAAAAACACAGTTGCTGGATCTCATCAACTCTCATCTTCTCGATCTGTCTCATTCATCTTTCTGTGTGTTAGGATACTGGTACAATTTCAGAGCTAAATATAAGTGATGATAAACCTGTCCCTAATAATCAAACCACATTTTCTAAGCTCAAAGAACAGATGATCATAATTGTTCGTTTAAGACCCACCACCCTGCACTCTGAATGTTGCACTGACCAGCTAGGAGTTATAGGACCAACGCAAAACACTAAACGAGTAAAATGTGTAAAGTGATGGTTTACAAATTATCCTGCACTGTGGGTTACTAACACTATGGGGATTAAATTGTAGATTTTTCTCATGGAAACCCCTCAAGAAAATTTTTTACTCTTCAAACTTTTTTTTTTATAAAAATTATACTACAGAACAAGAAATAATTCCGATCACCTGTTTTAAGCCTAATACACTATTATACAAAAATACTCAAAAACTGAAGTGACACGTCATATCCTGCCAGTGGAATGTGGTTAGGGGGGCACTCAAACATGCTACCACTTGAGCTGCACACTTCAGCCGGATGATACCCCTAAAACAAAAGAATTGAGGGGGAAACCACTGACCATGCCAGTCATACAGCTTGGACCAAAGTGTTTATGTTAACCCTGACAAGCAATACTTGAGTAATATAATGTGTGTTGATTTACATAAATTGGGATAAATCTTAAATTTCACACCCCCCTATGATAGTGTCCCTCATCCCACCCTCCCTTATGACAGTGGATGACTCAAGGCAGGGAGGAAATGAGGGACATGCTGACAGATATGAACTGAGAGCATATACTGCCAGGTACCCAAAGTTCGCTTCTGGATGGTAGGGAAAAGGAAAAAAAAGAGAGAAAGGTGAAAAGGGCTGGGGGAGGAAAGGGGAAAAGAGGGGGGGAAGGAGAGGAAAAGAGAGGGGAAGAGGGAAGGGGGGAGGGGAGAAGAAGGGAGGGACGGGGGGGCCAAGGAGAGAAGAGAAGGGATGAGAGAGGAGGAGAGTAAAAAAGAATTAGAAGAAAGGAAGAGGAAGAGAGGAGCAGGAGAAAAAAAAAAAGAGAGGGTGGGAAAAGGGGGGGGGAGAGAGAAGGGAATAAATGAAAGAGCGGAGGAGAGAATAGGGAGAAAAAAAGAGAGGATGAAAGGGAAAAAGGGGAAGGAGAACGGGGGGGTAAGAGAAACTAAGAAGGGAGGGGGGGGGAATGTGGTAAAGGGGGAAGAGGAAAGGGGTGGGGAAAAGATTAGGAAAAAACAAGAGAGAGGAAGGGAAAGAGAGGTAGGAGAAAGCGGCGGGAGAAAAAGGAAAGAAATAAAGGGCGGGGAATAGAGAGGAGAAAAGAAGGGCATAGAGGGGAGAAGGGAAGGAGGAAAGAGAGAAGGAGAAGGGAAAATGAATGGAAGGATGTAAAAAAAAATAGTGCTTATTATGGCTTATAAGAGTTGTGGGCAATAGTTGTATATTTACTCTCATACAACCATTGTCCACCTTTGCAACTCGAGGATTAATGAACCTAAACTGATGGCAGCATACATTTTGTCACTCAGTTTGTCTCTCATCTCTATTAAAATGAATGCCACTATATGAAAAAGATGGTGCAGTTTATGGGAATTTGCTTGAATTCTCTTTGACCCACAATTTCTTAACGTATATGATTCCTACTGCTTACAGCTCAGGAATGGCAATAGGGGCTACTGCGTGCCCTCATATGCCAATGTTGTTTGGGACGGTTCATCAATGATATCTTCTGATCTGGCGGAATTCATAAGAGTTGCATATACCTGTATACCTGCGCCAACTATATGTACATAACACACTGCAGCAAGACAGTACTAGACCATCCAATTTCCAACAACGGTACAGCACAATAGTTGTTGATACCACAAACTCAAAACCAGACTAGTATGGTTGTTGAGAAGAGAAGTAAGTAATTCACGGCAACAAATAGATGTGTGTAGGTACTGTAGGTGAATGATAATGTCCAGTACTGTCGTGGAATACAGCTGTAAGTCCAAGCGTCAGTGGGTATGGCTCCTTATTGGGTTTCAATATCCCAGGAGTGATGTTACAAGTCTCTCCGCAAGAAAATCTTACTTGTATCCAACATAGGCAGTTCGTAGTGATAGTTCCTGTACAAGGTAGCAGAGCCCAGGCGTGGCTTCTGCTCCGTTCACAAGTTTGGTACGGGTCGCGATGGGTGAATGTCACCACGCTACGGCATACATAAGATTAACACCATACAACTTAAACAAAACGAAATCTAATTTATCCACTAAATAGTACTCAGAAGCCTCAGAGTCTTCAACACCTAGTGATAAGTGACATCCAAAAGTAAAGAGATTCAAGGAGAGACAAAATAGGCATACTATATCTCATCAAAGGAACAACAGGCTATCTTTCCCTACAAAGAAATAACGATATAGTCGTGTCGTCCGGAGACAAAGGCAGGTAGTATTGTTATACAAACAACCTCCGATTTACACCAGGAATCCCTGCGCTTATTAAGTGACAAGCGTACATATAGGATACTAAAATCAGACCCCCACTGACCAGTACAAAAAGAATTGGGATTATTGGCTGAAAAGGATATCACTAAATATCTTGAATAAAAAAAGATCATATTATGTTAACAACCTGACCCCAAGTCTCCCAGTGATGTACACCTTCCAAAAATACGTAAGTCCGAAACATCCCCCACAGGTAGACCCACATATCGGGAATAACTTCTTACGTCAAATCTATCAAGTAACATGACCATCTTTTACAGCCACATGTGCAGAGACTACCG
The DNA here is from genome assembly GCA_019512145.1 of Engystomops pustulosus. Taxonomy (NCBI): domain Eukaryota; kingdom Metazoa; phylum Chordata; class Amphibia; order Anura; family Leptodactylidae; genus Engystomops; species Engystomops pustulosus. The sequence goes on from CM033649.1 coordinate 47,451,981, forward strand.
GCATATCTAAAGGACACAAAACATATTTTACAGATTTTAGTACCATCAAATGGGAACCACACACATAATTGTAGCACTCTAGACGTAACATCACTGTACACAGTGATTGAACCACTAGGGGGACACAATATGGCGGAATATTTCCTGAGGAAATCCGAATAATGGTGGAAAAACAAATTGAAACATAGGTGATTGTGTAATGTTTAATTACCATAATTACTACTAATATGAAGACTCGTTTCATATCTACAAGTGAGTGGGGCACCCCGCCATGGGGACCAGATTTCGCAACGAGCTATGCCAATTTATATGTGGGAGATGGGAAGACTCCTACAATCTTTCCCACTGGCAAGCTGCTCCAAATCTGGTCCTTGGGAGGTCAAGAACGTGCTTTTTGTTGTGGTTCGGGAAAGGGACGCAGAGTCCCTCCAGATTTTCACTGAATGATCAATAATAACGATACTGTCTTAAGAGTTCACACAAACCGACATTTAGTCACACTTCATGTGAGACCTAACAATATTATTGAAAACTGTAGCCATTACAACTAATCGACCTCAGCAAGCCAACCGACACAATAGTTCCATTCTAAAAGCCAACTGGCACAACCTCCCTACATGGCTCAGCATCCCCCAAAAGTCAATAATCTACGACCACTCGAGCAACTGCACAGACTTCAGAGATTTTGACAAACGAACAAAAATAAAGATAAGGGTGGATGATGATACCGTACTAATCTAAATACCTAAAAGACTTAGCCTGTGGAAAGATCCTAGAATACTGAAAATAAAATAGTAAGATGAAGAAATTCTGTAGATTTAATCCACAAAAAAACAGACAACAGAAATACTAATATAATCCTCTATAATACCACATATTCCCAGATGTGTGGTATTTTGATGAAACGTATAGTAAATGTCCTCAGTGGAGAATCTTATCCCAAATACAATATATAGGACAAAACCGATCAATAACCACATTCATTTTTCAAAACGCTAGAAATGTGGTACTCAAAGTGGTAAGCACATACTTAGTAAAACCGATGATCACTATGATGTCAGAGCCACCAATAATAGATCATTTTTTATGCAAAATGCTCTTTTTTCTTGTGGGTAATGCATCATGTAATTATGAGCGATACAGAAACAAAGAAGTGTTAAAACTTTCGGACCATTATGGAATAGTTAACACACAAATAAAAACCACATAAATTGTCGAACTAAAGAGGGTAAATTTATGTATAAAGCATGCCTTGCAACGCAAACGTTAGTAAGCGTACAAAAAAGAACATTAAAGAAGCATAAATGAACACAGAAGGCCATATAGAAAAGAGAGTTTGAGGACATCCCCTTCAAAACTTGACAAAACACAACCCATCATGAATCTCTTTGAGAGGTTCCCAATTCTTTGGTATAAGAGAAGTCCAACGCAACGGAGAGGGGACAAATTATATATCCCCAATGTCCAGGCAGACGAAAGCCAATGGATCTTCTCTCGAATACTCTAGCCCTATGGGTTTAAAAATGAAATCGAATATTTGCTTTTACATACGATGTACTCTGTCCGCTCAGAGACTCACCATTAGTCCTCTTCTAAATTCCATACTAGTCCCTTTTGATTTATATGTGGAAAGAATGTAATGTAGTGTATGATAATTACTAATAATCTTTTTAAACGACCATATTAACTAAATGTTTTCATATTTTATGATGTAACATTAAGGATGTAATTTAAAATTTAGTACCAACGACTTCAAATGAACCAAATACTCAAGATTTTAACCATACGTCCAACAGCACTCACAATATATGCAGGAGTAGGTTTAAAATGGGTACGATGCATGCCAGAGTGCAATATCCCTGCCAGAGGAAACTCTGACATCTCCTGAAACGGTTTGAAAAGGTTTGTCTCTGGATTCCCTTGTGGTGGTGAAACGTCATCTTCGGACCGTACCAGAACTGTGACACCGAGCAGAAGCCACCGCCGGGGGCTCGCTACTAACCTATACAGGGAAAACCTCACTGCGACTGCCTATGATGGATACCAAGTAAGATTTCTTGCGGAGAACGACTTGATTGTAAAATCACTCCTGCCGATATTTGAAACCTACGTAAGAGCCACACCCACTGAAGCTTGTACTTACAGCTATCAAGAAGCTAACTGGACTGATCCTTCACCTGAAGTGCGTTACAACACTCTAGTTGGTTGCTGTTATTACTTACATTCTTACCAAACAACACATACTAGTTGGTTTGAGTTTGTGTATCGGAACAATACCTGTGTAATACGGTGTTTGGTAAATGGATGTCTAGTCACTGCTCTGCTGCAGTGTGTTATGTACATATCGGTGGCCGCAGGTATAGCGATTTTGTTTTTTATGTTGTATCATAGAGTTCATTATAAAGTACGACTTTTTATAGTTGGAAAGGTGCAGGCACCGACTTTTTTTATACCCAGTCGACAGCCACGCAGATTGTTAGCATCCCCTTCCCACTTGGGTGCCGAACTATTCTTTTTTAGTCTTAATAAAAATGATTTAAACATCAAACTCAAACAGAAGTTTAGATATGCACCAAATGTGAGTCCTCGGACATACTAATAAAACAAAATGAAAGGGCTTCTGAAATGGATATATATAAATGTAAAGGAGGCGTCCACAAACAAACAAAACAAAAAACAAGCAGTGATCAGTTATTAAATTGTTTTATAAAAAGAATATGTTCAAGCAGATTATAATATTCAGAAACAAGCAGAGACCGTTCTTTGTTGTTTCATCCAGAACAGGTGATACTCTACCAGAAACATTAAAAAAGCAAAAAACACTGAACTTCGTTTAACCAGATTTCATGACAATTCAATGACAACATAAAGATAGTGATATAACAACTTTCTATCGTCATTTGAATAAAATGCTGCATTTTTCTTAATGAAGACGACCAGTACTCAAACTGACCTATATGACCGTGAACTTATAATCTTCTATGCCATCTTGCTATAGCCTTATATAAACAGTGACACCGGCCACTATTAGGTACCACCTGTTCCAACTGCTCGTATAACACTTAATTCTAATGCAGACCAATCACATGGACAAGATCAGTGCATTTAGGACATGTAGCGCATGGTCAGACAATCCTCTGCAGAAGACATCTTTTAAATAAACACATTTATTCTCCCACAGGTCCCTTTGGAAAATAATGCTCCGGGGGTCTCCCCATTGACTGTCAATGGAGGCTAATTATTTCGAGACGTGCACTCGAGCATCATGGAAAAGTTTTGTCTCGATTAACGAGCACCCGAGCAGTTTTGGTGCTCGGGCTCATCTCTATGTGCTGACCATGTCCATTCCTTTTTGAGCACAATGTCCCAAACATCTGATGGCTACTTTCAGCAGGATAAGTCGCCATGTCATACAAGCTGGAATCATACTCAGACCTGGGTTCTCTTGACATGACAAGGATCATGTACTGAATGGTAAACTCCCCTACAGTCAACCAGATCTCATCCAAAGCGCATTTTGAGGGACGTGTCGTGGTGGAACCGGAGATTCGCATCATGCGTTGGCAGCCGCCACAAATCTGCGCAACTGTATGTGCCATCAGTTCAATATGGACAAAAATCTCATGATAATGTGCCAGCACTTTGATGAACGCTTCCAAGAACGAAAGAATTGGATAAAGTAGCTTCTGTAAGGCAAAAGGTTAGGCGCGCAAGACTAGCAGGAAATTACCTAACAGTGCCAGTAGTGAGTGTTTGTATATTATATACACTTCACCGGCCACATTTATGTAGGTTACAAGCCCTGCTCAAAAACATAACTGCTTCGTTAACAATTAATTTCTAAATCTCAGACCAATCACATGGCGGAACAACGAGGAACTTGACATGGTCCAAGACATCTCCTGCAGTTCAAACCAGCATCAGTAGTGGGAGAAAAAAGGTGATTATTCTGAGTGCCTTTGAACGTGGCAATGGTTGTTGGTGCCAGAAGGGCTGGTCTCTGAGTATGTATCAGAAACTGTGATCGCTGGGATTTTTTCACAACGAAATCATCTCTAGGAGGTTGACAGAAAATGGTCCAAAAGAAAAACATATACCAGTTGAGCGCCAGTTCTAGGTGGCGGAAATTGCCTGTTTGCCAGTCCAGAGTCGTCATAGGAGAATGGGCAGAACTGGTTTCGAGGCTGGATAAAAAGAGCCACCATGACTCCAAATTACCACCCATACAACAGGTAGGGCAGAAGACACTATTGAAAGCCAGTATGGTCAAACTTTGAGTGCAGCATGGACTACAGCAGCAGAAAGAACAAACGACTGGGTGCCACCTCCTTTCTGCTAAGTAGACAGGATAACATGAGGATGACAATGTATGCACAACTCATCGAAATTGGACAGTAGAAGATGGAAAAATAGAAATTAACTTATATCAATGGGTCTGAGAATGAGTCTCGATTTCGACTGCGGCACATTCGGATGATAGGGCAGGGAAGTGGTTAACAAACTAATTTGGGGTTGGTTGGTGCTCTATGGTTTCAACGTTCATGGTTCTCGGGTATGGTTTGTCATACACAGGAGCTGGTACATCCATTATCGAACGTTGCTGTGGTCACTGGCGGGTTCAGTCGCACTTGCGGTACTTGGCACATCGGAACAGCTATTTTCTTTGGGAGATGATCGAACTGTGATAGCTGACATGTCTAGCATAGAAGCCAACATATGGTTATTGGATGACAGGTCATAGAGCATGTCACCAACATCGCTTATGTGCAAGTTAAGCAGGATAATGCCCATGTCAGTAAAGCTGAATCATCTCAGAGATGTTTCTTGAACATGACACAATGAGGTCCGTCACTGTACTCAACCTGGCCCCACAGTCCCAGATCTAAATCCATAACTAGAGCATCTTGGGGATGTGTGGACGGGAGACGGGAGAGATGCATCATGGATGTGCCGGCAGCCGACAAATCTGCGGCAACTATCGTGATGCCATCATGTCAATAGACATCCGGGAATGCTCAAAAAGGTTCTGCCTTTGAATACGGGATTAGGAAGAACGCCGTATTGTCTCTAGCATGTGGCGACTCTGGAATCATAAAGTGCGCGTATGGGTAATGAACCATGTGAACGTGCAAGGGTATGAGGAATTGTGGGAGATGCAACCCATGGGTATAGTAGGTGTAGTATTCCTATTAATGCATGGTGGCTCTCGTTTTATGAAGATTTGACGCTAGAAGAGACGAGTGTAGTAAATATTCTCTGATGAGATTTAAGACAGAATTAAATATATGATCAACGGTTATATCGGTTCCGGCTTAAGATCACAACTCGGACACGCAACTCGGTAGAAACCTAAAACACAATCATCTGGTTCGGTAATATATCCTACAAAGGTGATGTTTGATTTCTAGCTCTTTAAAATAGAACAACTAAAGACTAGTGTTAATGGATGGTTCAGAAAACAATCAGATGCGATCCTACAAAATGCAGGTGGATGAGAATAAACGGCTAGGTCAACCCTTACGCCTTGAAAGCTGGAAATAGGCGATGGAGATGGACTTGCATGCGAAACGAAGTTGCTGTATGGATCATACTTTATGCATGATATGGCTGATTCTTTTTCCGATTGGTCATTTGCCTGTCTGACTTATAGAGGGAAGAGTGACACCGACATAAGGGTGAACCATACGATTAGGAAAAATACATAACATTACATGATTAAAAATTTATCAGTAAATGTAAATTTTTTTTTCCTTTTCTCATTTCTAGTCTAGTTATGCATTTAATTTGCTAAAAAAAAGTAATCTATCAATACAAAAAATGTATGATGACGAAGGTTTCGTTCCAGATATAAATTAAATCCCAAAAGACAAGGGGCAAAGTATCACGTTACTATACAACATCCATTCCGAAGCTACATACGACAGTAAACCAAGTTTAAGACAGGCATGCTAGACAAAGTGTTTGGCATAAGGGCTAGGCAAACAGCGTAGAATGAAGTCGGGAGATGGAAATGTAGCTTGCCTGCCTCATATCCGTGGACGATCACTGTAAGGGACAGCATGAGATCTCTCAAAGAAGGGTTCTAGAAGCCTTTTTACAATCTAAACTAAATAATAATGGTATGTTATAGTAAAATTGTTTCCCAGCTTGATTCCAAACAAAAAGTGGTTACATGACCTGAGATTACGGGGTTTGTATAATTGCAGCAGACACCCGAAACACACTGGAAATCAAACCAAAAACAAGTCTGGAGATGTTGCTAATTTATAGAATACATCACATACTTCTATTTAAACAACAGTAAGGGATTTAAAAACATTATAAATGTAATGCATCAAATGGGTGATGATACCAGAACTATAAAAACAGAGCGGTCTCCCTCAGTGGTGGACCAAGCACAAATAAGTGACAAACATACTTATGTACAATTGCCAACTGATATTGCAAGACACCTAAATAATATTCAGCCTATGAGGCAGGTATCTTCATTATTAACAACATAATCCTAAAGAGAAGAGTATCAAGTTAGCAGATGAGCGAGCAGCTAAATAAAGCAGGTTAGTTCTCGTGCGCGGCCGATCGAAGTATGTACGGGAACATTTTTCCAGAATGATACGAAGTGCTTCGTTTCGAGTAAGAGCCCCATTGAAATCAATGGGAGACCCGAGCATTTTTCATAAACATTAAATATACAAACATGACGCAGCACATTGAAAATAAACACAGTTGCATGAACACGATTGCAGTGGTTGCGGGGAACATCTGACCGATCTGGTTCCGGAGAAACGCGCAGAACGGTGTTTCTCGCAATAGTATTTGAACGAACAATAGAGTGTGAAGAACACTTGAGGGTTTCCCGCACATCTGAAGTTTGGTCTCTCAACATATGTTCTTCAAAATACTTACGGAGAAACACCGTTCTGCACACCACGTGTCTCCGGACAGATTCGAGATGTCCTCCCGAACATCTGCAACTATCGCACTGGTTGCTTTTCGACAGATATCTTTTCATTCATAACGCTATTAAAGTATAATTAAATGTTGTTAAAATTGTATTTTTATTACTGTTCTTACACTTCTTTTTAATTTAATTACATTCGTTTATCGAGCAGGGCAAATACTAGTCCGCAGGCAACGAGCCGTCACGAGTATGTCTAATACGACCGTAGCTCAAGCTCGGATGAGTTACTCGATCCTCATACACTAGTTATAATATATCAGTCTAAAACTAGGGAGCCGAGGTGGTCGTTCATGGGGTGATACAGAAAGTAAACGATATTACCTGGAATGTCATCCAGCGGTAATAGGGAGCCGGAGGAGCAGAGTTCCCACGCGTACACCGTCCTTTAACAGCCCCCTGAGGAAGCCTGTGCACAGGCCAATAAGCGTGGGGACTCTGCTCCTAAGTGAGAGGAAACCCGGCCCCCCGGGGGGAGAAAAAAACCCCCCCCCCTGCCTTCCCCCTGATCCCCCCCCCCCCCCTACCCCCCCCTCCTTCGATTAATAGTCATGATTAGCTTTATGATTAGGATACGCAATGGACTCGAAAGCGTAAAAGATGATGTGATCGTAATACTCTCTATGTTGCCACACTGTCTGAAACTGGTTTTAGATGGAAGAAAATGAATGAAAAGTTTTATTTGGAGAATTAATCCCTAGTGGACTCTGCTGGTTCTTTCACAAGCTTCTCCATTATCAAGGAAATTGTATTTTGCTGGAGATACAGGATTGTAGGTTATACGAATACATGAGCGGACTTAGAAGACTTAAAATAAATCTCCCTCAAGAAGACAGGGGATTTATCTTCGGCTAGAGCTTGATCCCCTGTTCTATTCCTCTTGGGTTGTACAGTGTTTCGTACTTGAAGCAAATAAAGTCTATACAAAAAAAACATGACCTGCTGTGTATACACAGGAGTAACAGGCACTACTAACTATTGGGACTTTGTCCATAATATAAAGCGTAGAGTATCATAAATTATGGAGCAACTTACTTCGGTTCAAAAAAAAAGAAATTAATCATTAATGTAATAGATATGTCCAAAAAAACTTTCTTGAACACTAATTAAGTTTTCACTATTTGATTCGAATCTAATTTTAAACTGCTATCACAAACTGTCATATATATCTCCACCGTCATCCTGTTCTCTGAAAAGACAAAAGAACAAAAAAATAAGACCTAGGTATATTTTTAACCTGGAGAAGTCCATATTTGCTACTTATGAGATGATAAATACGTTTCTAATAAGCTGTGTCGATGCTATGTTATAAAAGGAATTACTTTGCTTTAATTGGCTATGAACGTTTTGAGAGATCTCTTTCGGCAAAGCAGCAATCCCAATGTTCCAAACTGTCAGTTCATTCCTCTATACACATATATAGTTAACTGATTACTTAATGCAGCACTCACAGTAAATGCAGGTATAATAAAGTGGTCAGGTTTCAGTAAAAGGTCCAGAAAGGCCCTTGAACTTAATTAAACTTTCAGGCATCAACTAAGAAACAGAAAAAAATGTAAGATGTCTTTTTATTTTAAAAATATATATTGGCATGCCTATATGAAAACTTGTAAAACGAATGTCGATGCTTTTAAGGTTTTAACTGCGTCCAAAAACATCTTACATAATAAAAAATAATAAATCATTTGGAAAAAAACTTAGGAAAAAAAAGAACTCTATTACTATATGGAGTGAGAAAGACGATTTTTGGATGTCTATCTGGATGTTGTCTAAGATTTTGTTAATCCAGCTTGTCTGCTATGTACTAGGCGTATAATCTTGTATCCCTGTCTGATACATTGGTTTATAAAAATGGCCGAAGATCCTAACTATAGCAGAACAAAAAATAGTAGGAGCAGAAGTAAAATGGGTGACTATTCGGTGATTTAAAAAAAAAAAAGGGGGGGCCTATTTTATCTTTTTACCAAAATCCCCAAATGCTATAATTTTCATTGCCACCACCTGAAGGTCCATAAAAGCATCCCCCACACCCCATATTTCAGGGGTAGACGTCAATAAGAATACCATTAGTTCATGGATGATTGCTTATTGCAACCGATGTGTACGAAAATGCCAAGCTTTTTAAAAGACTCAAATCTGTACTTCAGTTATGTCTAATTCCAGGGTGTCAGACTAATATACTTGGATAGCTATTATGGCATTATATATAAAAGTGTTACTAGTGAATGGTGGCGAATCAATTCTAACAAAGTGGAATCATTCTGTCTGTAGATAAACTTCGGTTTTCGGCACAAATCCAAGTTTACAGTGATTTGTGGGAACAAATCCCCACCCCCCTGTTATAGCAAAATGTCCGCGAGACAACGGTTGACTGGGGCAGAGTAACTCTGAGAGGAGAAAGGAACACCCTGATCACATGTGCAGACTGTAAGACCATCAGTGGAGCGTACCAGGCGTTATGTGATGTCACGCCCTAATAAAAACAGATAGCCATTTTGCCAATCCTGTTCATTTCACACTGCATTGGCTTGTCTACATTCTATGCTTTTCATACTGATGCGGAGTGATTTTTGCTCAATGAAGGTGTGGCCCCATTTGGAGTATCTGTATACCCCCAATTTCATCCCTTTTTGTTGCTTAAAGATATCAAGAAATCCGTGTAATCTGGTAATATCACTAGTTGATGGAGTTATTTTAAAACAACCAAAGTCAGGGTGTCAGTTTTTGGGTTTGACTGTATTTCCAAATTTTCAATATCTTTTTGTTGCTAAAGTAGAATATCACTAAATTTGAAGATTGGTACCACCTCTCATGGCCTCCTGCCTGCTGCCTCATACAACTTTGTCATTTGCTGCCACTGTGGCAACCTACCCATGTCGCTGCAGCGTTCAGAATTTGTCAGTTGTGCCACTCTCCTGACCTCATATGCTTGCTGCTCCAACACAACCATGCCACACCTCAGCTATGTCATTGTGCCACACTGTGGCCCCTAAAATAATGCTGCCAGCCCAGATTGCTCCGATTTGTCATTGTGCCACTTTCTGATCCATGCTGCTGCCACAACCTCCGCGCTCTGGAAAAAAAGAAAAAGGGAAGAAAGTCAGAAGGAGGAGGAGGAAAAAAAAGGAATGCAGATTCTCACTATGCCACTCTGCTAGCCTCGACTGTGTGTTACCATCTCCATTAAAATTTTTTGTTTTTTTCATTTTGCCACTCTGCCGGGCCCGACTGCTGCTGCCTGCCAACTTGACCGCTGTCTCCCTGGAACACCTGTGATTTTCATAATGCTTGTTTCACTTACCACACTCTAGACGAATTGCCACTATGTTTTTTCCCCTCATTTTTACTGTCAGAAGGAATGAAAAGTTCAGGATTTGATAGCTAAAGCAGGGTAGGAGTACAAACACAGAGGACATGCAAATATCCATTTACTGCGTCATATTTATATTTATGTGATCAATGCTGATTTGTTTTTTTGCTTTAGCAATACTGATGGATTATTTGAACCGATTGAAAGCGGACACTGACGATAAAAGAAGGGCAAAATATCAGTGAAGGTCAGTGAGTCAAAATGACTTGCAACACCCTCTCCCACTCTTTTGCGGCAGGGGTTCACATGTATTAGCGTGTTTTAACAGATAACAGGTTCATTTTTGTAATCTATGGAATCATTTGAGTCGTGTAAAAAGAGTGACTCTTTGATGTTATAGTGGGATCTTGGTCATCAGCTCAGTCCTTTGAGCCTTGGCAAGACGTTCATTGTGCAGGCTGGCCGTTCCCGCTTCAATTTTGGTCAAGTTGGGCCCCTGAAGTGCCCATGGAATGAAAGACGATGAAGTGTGACATACTAAACATTTAAGACCGAACCGACGCTCCCTGTGCATTTTTGAGGCATGGCACAAACTCCTACAACAATCCACAGGTCTCTCACAGCCAGAAATACTTCTTGTTTTTTACATTATTCGCCTCTGATTCAATTCGAGGTCAAAACTATTTGTCGGAGAAATTCGGAACTCGGCAAATCAATTTTTTTAAATTTGCCCGATCTCTTAGTTACTGGCATTAGAATATTCTATAAAAAATACAAAAAATTTTTCACAAGATCTTACTGTACTAATGCATTACAGTTTAAGAGGTTTCTTTTTAAACAATAACTACTCATTCAATACACTTGGTACTTTAAAATACATGGTTTGCCTATGGGCTCTTTGTTTTTCGCCATCCCTACAATATTTTTTGTTTTCATGTGGGAGAAAGGACCTCAGTAAAGTGCAAATAACCCCTTTAGTACCACATATTATGGTTGGAAGATATAAAGATGAGACTGGCACCGTTGACAGTTGTACAGTTAGGCGCCGACCTGGAGTGGCAGCCTTTTACAAAGCACCTGGCTCACCTAGACTTTTCTCGTCTTTTTTATTAAGCTTCATTACTCTACTAAGAGAGGATTGAACTATGGGCCGAAGGATACTATAGTCCTACACTAGGGAACTCTGCTGGAGCTCAGTGACACTCATATGGCAGCATTCTATCAGACCTGACATCCCCCAAGAACTGAGGAAAAGAAGGGACGAAGGATGAGGGCTGGAGAAAAAAAAGTCTCAGAATCGCTTTGATAAGTAAAAGTGTTCAAAAGTTATAACCATATAAAGAGACGCAGGTCAGAATCCAAAAAATGGGACTGAGCCTTAAGCTGTAAAATGGCTGCATCCTTAAAGGGTTAATTATAGTTATAAAATGACTTAATCTTTTTTTTTCTTTTCTTTTTTTCTACATTTACCACCTTTTGGCTTAAACAAGCGTTCATCCGATCACTTGTATTGCAGTGTAAAGTGTAAGCAACTGAGCATGCTGAGCATGCTCAGTTACATACAGCCGGGTCCTGCTAGGAGGCGGAACCCGGCGGTGACAGAAGCGTCAGCCTCGGGTCACTCGCCGAAACCTGGGGCTGCAGCAGGAGGGATCGGATCCCGGGTGTTAGTGCCGGGTCTTGGCTGTGATATCACAGCCCGACACCGGCACTATACTGACCCCATGTCCCAAAATCTTCTTCTGGCGTGCCGCCGTAGAAAGGCGTCGCGTCAGAAGAAGAACCCTTAATGACCAACGTAGATTCCTGATAGGTTGGTCATTAAGGGGTTAATCATGACAGATTGATCTCCAGCCCTGTCCTCATCAGCACCCACACCTGTGTTAATGGAGCAATCGCTGAAACAATGTTAGCTGCTCCTTTTAACCCCTTAATGCTTTGCGCCGTAGCTTTATGGCGCAGAGGTGCAGGGAATGTATGAAGAAAGGTCACGGGTGGAGTCCTCTTCATATAAGGGTGGGGGTTGTTGCATATTGCAGCAAACCCCCACTGCTAATAACCCTGTCAGTGCTTGCACCAATAGCGGCTATTAACCTTTCCATTGCTGCCAGCAAAGTTGCCGGTGGCATTTAAAAGACGTGGACGAGGCTAGATGGCTTCTGCAGATTCGTTACAATGAGCCAGTGGCTCATTGTAATGAATGAGCTGCACAAATGCCATATATTGCAATACAGAAGTATTGCAGTATATGGTAGGAACGATCTGACCATCTAGGGTTAATGTACCCTAGATGGTCTAAGAAATAGTAAAAAAAAAAAAGTTTAAAAAGTAAAAAAAAATGTATAAAATATTCAAAATTCAAATCACCCCCCTTTCCCTAGAACTGATATAAAACATAATAAACAGTAAAAATCACAAACATATTAGGTATCACAGCATCCCAAAATGCCCGATCTATCAAAATTAGAGATGAGCGAGCACTAAAATGCTCGGGTACTCGTTATTCGAGACAAACTTTTCCCGATGCTCGAGTGCTCGTCTCGAATAACGAGCCCCATTGAAGTCAATGGGAGACTCGAGCATTTTTCAAGGGGACCAAGGCTCTGCACAGGGAAGCTTGGCCAAACACCTGGGAACCTCAGAAAAGGATGGAAACACCACGGAAATGGACAGGAAACAGCAGGGGCAGCATGCATGGATGCCTCTGAGGCTGCTTAATCGCACCATTATGCCAAAATTATGGGCAACAGCATGTCAAAATTCAAATCACCCCCCTTTCCCTAGAACTGATATAAAACATATTAAACAGTAAAAATCACAAACATATTAGGTATCACAGCATCCCAAAATGCCCGATCTATCAAAATATAAAAACCGGTGGTGACCTCCGAGACGGGAAATGGCGCCCAAATGTCTGAAATGGCGCCCTTTTTACATCACATAAAAAATGGAATAAAAAGTGATCAAAACGTCGCACAGACCTCAAAATGGTAGCAATGACAACGTCGGCTCATTTTGGAAAAAAATGACACCTCACACAGCTCTGTACCCTAAAGTATGAAAAAGTTATTAGCGTCAGAAGATGCTAAGAATTTTTTCTTTTTTGTACACATTCTTTTAATTTTTGAAAATGTATTAAAACACAATAAAACCTGTATAAATTTGGTATCACCGTGAACGTACCAAATCAAAGAATAAAGCTGAGGTGTTATTTGGAGCGCACAGCCAAAGTCGTAAAAACTGAGCCCACAAGAACGTGACATTCATTTTTTATTAAATTTTTTCACATTTGGATTTTTTTTCCAGCTTCGCAGTACACAGCATGTTAAAATAAATAACATTACGGGAAAGTAAAATTTGTTACTCAAGTCAGGGGAATCTACAAACTTGAAATGTTGTAGGGCAGGTAATTTTAAGGGCCTTTTGCAATTGGATATTGGTTACCGGAATCTTGCCTCCTTCTCTTGTATTCTGCAGACTTCCCCTAGATGTCAGCAATCTCACATATGTCTGTTACTATGGGACATTCGTCTAGTCGAAAGAAGCTGAGACTACAGAGGAAGAGACAAGTCCCCATCTCATTCATGCCACAGGATGATTACCCTCAAGTCTGCAGGCAGTCATGTGCTGACAGGAACCACGGACTAATGTAATAACCAAACACTTACACTTATGTTCCTCAGCTTTTCCTACACCTGTATACTGTATAAACAAATAACCACAACAGACAGAGACTACAGCACCCCCTCCCAATCACCCTCACACTCACAGAAATGGCGGAGAGACGCAAGCGTGCCCGTATGTGCTGTGCTGAAGGTTTACTTAGCTAGTAGGTACATAGACAGACAGAAAGAAAGATAGTAGACAGGACAGGAAGACAGTAGGAGCTAGAATATGATATAGATATGGTATTACATAGCTAGAAAGGAGATAGAAAGTATAGATAAACAGATGATAGATATAAGGAGATAATAGAAAGTAGATATGGGATTAAATTAATAGATAAGAGATAACTAGATAGATAGAAGATAGATAGATAGATAGATCTGAGAGATAAGAAGCTCTGGTGTCATTGGTCAGCAGCAGTGCTTGTGATGAGGGGGGGTGACAGTGAGGCAGGCTCCGCCCACCATCTTGATGATTGTAGTTTTTTGGAGAGCTGGAAACCTGGTGCTATGACAAAAAAAAGGTTACTAAAATGAGGACTGAGAGGCAAATACTTTGAGGGAATGATTCCCAGGGACACCTGGGAAGCAGAATTATGTTTTTTTAATCTTTTTTTGTTCAGAATGACGGTTACCATTTTAAGCTATTTCCACTTTGGTTGGATCAAGCCTGTATTTGATTTTCCACTTTTGATTTTGACTTAAATTCCAGGACTCTATGGAAGAATCATTTTTATGTTTAATTGTTTCAATGTATGCCACTACAAAATTAACAAAGAATTACAATGCCATTTAATTCAATATATTTATATCGGTCATTCAGTGCTATTTATATTTCTTGAGCAGTATATATAACTTCTTTTATTTACAAAAACCGTTTCCAGTTTAAGAAATTGAAGCCTCTTTAGCTGACTTTTGCTATTTCTTGACAGTGTTGCTAGAAGGGCAAGCCAGAGGAATTAGATAAAATAGTAGATTATATAAAATTCAATAGGGGTTTAAAATCTCTGATAGACTTGAATTTCAACATTAACTGTGCCAGAGTAGGTATAAGATTAAGTAAATCACCTGCCTTGTAATACATTTAGTGGATTTAACAATACTACGCTGGGAGTCAGTGAATTAAATATATTACATATGATTTTTTTTATGTCCATGTCTCGGCATGTCTACGAATGTATAGACCTGTGTCCTTGGACTCATTGATAACCTTAGACTTTCCCTGTTTTCATCATGCTGCCATCTGCATAGTAAACAAAGCTGTCTATTGCCGTCCTTAAGGTGTCACTATTTGCTCTTTTCACTGCTATCATCATTAGACAGGAGACTGTGAGATGGGTGAGCAGAGTTAGTCATAACTCTCCTGTTCAGTCCTTCCATTTTTCCAAGATCTATATGTAAACAAAGAATCACGTGGAGTCTGAAGATTGCACAAAAGTAACGTAAGCAGGGTTGGTAATCACTTTAACACTAAGGATTATCACAAGCCGTAAAGATAAATGGGAACTTATGTAAAATATAACTAGACTTTTAACACAAAAGCTTAATTTCTGTAACCGGATAATATATTAAATGAGAAAAATTACATCCCCCATTTGTAAGTAGCTCTCTAAAGTAAATACCCACCATATATTTAAATTGGTTTTGGCTACAGTGGAAAGAAAAGGGAAGGAGTGCTATTTTCTTATTATAGGCAGATTTGGTTTTTGGCTGTATGACCCTTTTGGAGAGCCCACTGAGGTGCCAAAACTGCCCCATGGAGGGAGACCATTTCAAATCCAATCAACTACAAGCACCATCATTTACCAGAGCTTTAAAATTAGATTGTGAAAATGAAAATATCTTTTTTCGAACAAATCAGCTTTAGCCCCCAATTTACTGGAGTTACTGGAGCATTGCATACATAGTTTGCTTCCAATGCTGTGGCACATAACCTACTATGCGACCACCCCTAACCAGTGCTCACAAGCAAAAAAACAGTTGCAGTGGACCCAACCATTACACGAAGACCAGTTTTCAAAACAGCCTGTTTACTGATAAGTGTAGGCAACCCTGGGATGGTACAGATGGATGGTGGTGTATTGCCACCATGTCTCAACAAGGCCTACAACATCAGCAAGGAAGGGTGGCAGAGTATGTTTGGGCCGGACCACCTTCACATTAGAGAAGATTTCAAATTGTTTTTATAGATCTATCAGACTCAAAGTCATTTCGTTGACATCCAACTTTTTACTAAGGAAACTAAACTCCTCCAAATATACCATCAATAAACAAGGTCCAGTGAAGACTTATAATGAGACATAAACACTACTAACGGATATAAAAAGAATAGTACACACACCATGCCAATCTCTCTCTTGGAACGTCAAGCACATACACTGCAAAGGTTCCAAAGAGTTGTGGTAAAACCAGCAGCCCAGGGAGGGGCAATTTTAGTTAGTTGAAAGGATAAGATGTGTTATTGTTGCTGAATATAACAATCCCAATTAAGCGGGACACCACACATATAAAAGAACTTTCAAAAGATCCCACTCGCAACAATATAAATCAAATCATATTAATTGTGTTATACACATGCCTAAAATATTAAAGATCAAATGAAACCATCTGGGAAGCATAGAATTACATCAAAAGAAGAGAGAACACACAACACAGTATCAGTATTAGGGGTAGATCAAACCTATCTATGTACAAAAGTGTCTGCCAGGGAACTTAAAACCCACCTCACCAAAATATAATATGATAATTACCAGAGCAAGGCACATGCGGGGGAAAAACGGAATAAGTTAAAAAATAAACTTTATTATTAAATTTTTAACACCCCATAATAAATCATCTTAAAATCAGGGGTAACAGGGAGATAGAAGTTGTACACACCAGGGGAATGGCATACAGGAGTACAAAATTTTTTAACATGTAGGGCAAAGCAGGCAATTGTGTAGATTGCACAGCCTATATGGACAAACCAGTTCCACAGAAAGTAACTAAAGAAGTGGATATAGCAAAAAAATTCATAGTAATATAAGGTACATCTGTAGGCATCAGTGAACTGGATGCCTGTATAAACCAATTACATGGTGAGCAAGAGACCCCAACGCGCGTTTCAACCGACGGTCTTGCTCCAGGGTAAAGCAAAACAAGCTCGCTAGCACATAAATCTGTCCATCCTATGAGCGTCCTGTGCTGGTAGAGCCTAATAAGGAGGCACCTGTGTTTGCAGTCGCATGACGCTAGCGTGAGAACCGCATCCGTGAGACCACCCATCGCCGGCCCTGTCTGGAGGTCACAGAAACAGCGCAGAGCGGGCATGCGACAGCAGGAAATACCAAGTGAGCGCTGACAACGAACAGGTAAGGAATAGAAGGATCAATGTATCGTTGAGGGAATAATAAAAATAAATATAAATGATAGCCCAAAACTGTGTGATTGCGTTTTTAACAGTATACTGCCCTTGAAATGCCTAACACTAGAAAATACAAACAACACTACCAACATTATTATCGGGACTATGTGATATGTGCGATTGTAAATAAATGATGTGATAAAAATGTGATCCTGAGGAGGCAGTGATGTGCATATATGCGAGTGTGAGAATAACGTGGAAGTAGCACAATGAATACATGTAATAGCGGGATTAGGACCATGGGTTGGAGTGTATATGGGACAATGTGAGTGAATTAATTAATCATGTGACATTAAGTGGGGAGACAGGGACGACGTGATGGCAAACAAAAATGTGAGGAAAAACATTGCAGTTATAGGTGCACGAAGTGACGGTTGTAGGGTATACATTACCTAAAATGGTTGTGTCTGTGATCGTACATAGGACTACAAAGACTCTCAAAGATATTGTAATTTTATGGATAAGATCATAATTACACATAGAGACAAATGTTGATATCCTGCCATTCATTCTATAAAACTACCATATTGTATCTACATACTTGTGAATATTATGTAAAAAAATAATGTGATGTGCAAATGTCGAAAAAGTGTAGTCAAAATGCGTTTTTGTAACAGAGCCCAATCACAAGCCAGGAGGACTCTGCACTTCCACCAGCATGACGTGGGTACCCTACACTCGATAGCAGTGGTTGGATGGCCAGATAGGGGACCCTGGAAAGATAGCCCCTGCTGCGCTGCTCGGATAATTAGTGTCTGGATGCCGCTAGGGAGAGAGTGCTGATGGTCAGGGAAAGAGTAGGCGTTCTATTAAAATAGTGTTAGGCATGGAGTGATTCTACAAGAACCCCACAGCCCTTATTAGGGTACAATAACGTTATTACATTTTTAAATTTGCTTGTGGCTGGGCTTCTGGCACTAGTAGTGCAGCTAGTACCAATTGATGAGGAATTTGCAGGGGGACTTGCTTACCATTGTGTTAGTCGTACCTTTATTCATTTTATTAGCTCAATCATTATTGCAAAGCAGTGGCTTTCCGTGTAGGCTACAAAATAGCAATAGGAGAACCCAAAAGGCTTGAATTAGGCCTACAAATAGCGTTCTATAGTTTCCTTTTTTTTTGTTGCTGTGGCTGGCTTGTGGCATAGTAGTGCAGGCAAGTACCAATTGTGAGGAATTGCTGGGAGACATGCGAACGTTGTGCTTAGCTCTTAGGGACACGCATATCCACCTAAAACACGAAGTGGGACCAATTATAGGGGTTTGATTAGAATTAGCCGGATGTCTGCTGATTTATTTTTTTTTTACCTTTATTAATTTTATAGCTCCAAAACTCTTGCAAAAGCAGGTGCTTTCAGTGTAGGATACAGAAATAAGCTATAGGAGAACCCCAACGGCTTTACTTAGGCCTACAAATAAGCGTTATATTTTCCTTTTTGTTTTGCTTGTGGCTGGGGCTTTGATGGCAGTAGTAGTGCAGCTAGTACATATTGTGAGGAATTGCATGGGAGGACTGCGACGTTGTGCTTAGCTCTTAGTGACACGCATATCACACCTCAAACACCGAAGTGGGCCAATTATTAGGGGGTTGAGGAGCATTAGGCAGGGAGCAGAGTATGTGATTTTTTTTTTTTTTTAATTCTATTTCATTTTATAGCTCAAAGTCATCAGGCAACAGCACAAAATCCCACAGTGGGTGATGTCAGTGTAGGTTAGAAACTAGCCATAGCAATGGATAGCTCGTTTTGTTAAAAAAAAAATTAAAAAAAAAAATAAAGATAAACACACAAAAAAAAAATAAAAGTTTACACTTTAATTTGGAAAATGTTGAACCCGAGGGATAGGGCGTAGAGGACGAGGGGGGCGTGGACGTGGGCAGTCCACCTACGCAGGGTCAGGGCCGTTGGTCATGGGGCGGGGTGATTTGAGGAACATCACCTATGATAGGGAGCAGGGGAACGCGAAGCTACACGCCCTGGTTATCATGTCTCAAGTTAATGGGGATAGTGGTGAGAGCACTGTTGAGGCCAGAAACAGTGCGAAGAAACCCGGGGAGGTAGGGAGTAGGGACGGAAAACGAGGGATGAGAGAAAGTTGTAACAAAAGGAAAGTAGTACAAGACAAATTGGATAAAAAAATGGAACTAAGAACATAAGAACTCCTCCGGACCTAATAAAACTCAGCCTTCCATTAAAACCAGTAGACCCTCCCAGCAAAAATGGCAAGACGGGATATCAAACCGCGACACGGGATTTCAGCTGCTGCATGAGAGGCCTCTCTGCGGCTATTTCTACCAAAAGAGAGGAGTCTCTCACCCGGCGACCCATGCCTCCCTGAAGAGTGTAAATCCCTATCACCCTATTTGACTCAACTGTGCGCGGATATTCCTTGGGGATGCAAAAAGTAGGAGAGTGACGCCCCCCCGCCCCCCGGATCAACGAAACTATGGTCGGAGGCAGGTTCCCCAGCTGCACTAATTTACCGATGTTGCCGTCCCAGCCATGCACAAGCATTGTGTCAGAGAACATCATCCTGCCCTGACCTACGCCGGTTCTGACAAGGTCAAAAAGGCAACAAAAAGGAACAACCTCGGGGCTGAAACGGACGGGAGGCAAAGCGGTAACGAGAGCAAAAGGAGACCGGGAGCGCTGCGTTTCTGCTCTATCTGCGCCGATCTGTGCCGCATTTAAGGAAGGTCCAGGCACAGATGCTGCCACTGAGAAGGGGCTACAATGCAGACAGATGCCAAGACATAAACTAAATGGCCCAATCACCCGATGGGGTGTCGCGACCGTGGCCCACCGAGGTGGAATTCAAACATTTTAACCATGTTATCCAGAGTTTACCAGCAGCGCAGAGCGATTTGAAAAATGCCAGATGTCACTTCCACCAAATGTTAGTGAAGGTCAGGGTTTTTCAGCTTCCTCAAGTTCTTAACAATGAGCGTGTGAAGTGGATGTATGAATATGTCAGGTGCTGAGTAACTTTGAGGAGTCAACCACAGATTGGTCAGTGGCGTTGCCGCCATCATCAGCATCACCATCCCGCTGATGTTGGCCGTTTGAAAAACTCTCTGGTCAGAATGAAGTCGGAAGCTGGGAGACGAGGAAAATCGACAGAAGGCGGAAGAGAGAGGAAAGGGGCAGGGGATGAAAAAGAAAAAGACAACGACATTAGGGAGCAGGGGAGAAGGATAGAGCGCCAGGGCCCCCGATGGAACCACCCCTCCCGAAGGGGAGGAGGGTGGAGGAGGAATGAGGAGGAAGAGGAGGAGAGAATTTTGGCGAGACAGAGAGGGGACGACCATTTGTTCAGCTTCACTGTCAGCGTGGTAGGGGAAGCAAGAAGGGAGTTGGAGGAGTTGGAGCAGGGAGGAAGGACAGGAGAAAATGGGACAGTCAGGCCAGTGAGGGGAGTGAATTCTTGAACGTTGGGACTCTGGCAATATGGCAGATTTCATGCTAGGTGCCTATCCCGTCAAAGAATTCCTTCCAGCACGATTACGGGTAGTTCAATCTCATGGACCCCACCCGTACAAGCAAAATTCTTCCACTCTCAGGCCCTGGAGAAGCGGAAAGGACCCATGACAGGGATGAATGCGCATGAATACCAGCAGCCATGGGCACAAGCTGTGACAAAACAGTATTTTTCCCTTCTGACAGCGCGAGAGGAAATCACCCTACCTTAACCGAGCGGGCCACACACGCCGAAGGCGGACAGGGAAAACTTAGGAGTATTGTGGTCTGAGACGGGAGTGTTGAGAATGGAGGAGAGCAGGAAGAGTTGCAGAAAGAAATAGGGAAGCGGGGAAGAGGGACAAAACCCGGGAAGTGGGAAAGGGGGACGGTGAACAAAAAGAAAGAAAAGGGAACCGGGACAAAAGTAGGCGGACAGAGTAGCGGTGATCTTACAGAAAGATTGCGGAGGATGATACGTAGCTGGACCCATGCCATCGTCCTAAATGCATCACAACAGCTCCCTTACAACAGGGAGCGCGGGAAAGAGGGAAAGTGGGGCAACGAACGGGACGAACGCTTGGAGGGGATGGCCTTGCTGCCGCCAAGGAGGAATGATAGGTGGCCTGAGCGGGTTTTGCAGTGCGCTGGTGGCAATCATCAACGATAAAGCTAAACGCGTCGACTGACAGCGACTGGACAGGCTGACGAGTATCAAGATGAATAAAGCCTGGATTCTCGCATTTTCATTCTGCCACCCATGGATGAAGAAGCTCAACCTGAAAATGTGCACTCCTCCCCATCCTCTCTCCTCCTTTGTACACTAAAGCGATAGGAAACTGGCCTTTATTTGCCGGGCCAACTGGCTCTAGCTATAGTAATCTATTATTAATTTTCTGAACTCTACCCGGAATCCTACGTTTTAACAATTTTGGGAAGTGCCCAACATACGCGCACTAAATCTATTTAAATTTTTCTGTGGGACCACCTACCTTCCTCTGGTTTGAAAACTTTTTGGACTGCCACCTAGCAGCAGGGCACTCAATTATTTTAATCTTTCTGGAGGACCACCTACCTGCTCCCTCTGGTTTAAACGTTTTTGGGACTGGCACATACAGGCACTGACAAATTAAGATTCTCCAGAGCAAGCCTCCACAATGTCTTCTTTACTAGCCTTGGTCTCAACACGTTTGTCTCCTTGCTACCACCCACCCACGTCATCGCCATAGCTGCCCCAAAAAGTAGTCATATAAGCTTGCCTTCCAACATGTTCCCCTTATCAACGAGCTGATGACGGAGCGATTTTGCGGTTGTTTTCACTGGCTTCCAGCATCAACTTGTAACTTGTTTGTCGCCACCCCCCTCTGTGTAATCACAAAATATACTGGCCAACTTTTATCATTAACAATTATTTCACGCGCTCTTGCGCATCTGTTTACATTCCCCTCACCCGCCATATCCTAAACTTAAAGAACCGCTCTAACAATGATCTTATACAAACAAGGTTCTAGAAGTGCTGTTTGGGAGTAGCCGCAAGTACAGGTGGGCTTGGATTGGCACAAACCAAGAGGCACTGGCAGCGGAGCGCCAGCTATCCATCTCAAGATTCCAACTAACATGTTTTAAACTGACAGCACCTTAATATAATAGTCCTTACTGCCTCCATACATCATCCGCTTATCAAACGAGAGTTGAGTAGGCAGAATTTTAGGGTGTTTACAAGATACATATGACCGCGGCCCCTCTGTCGCCGACCATGCTGGCGAACCTGAAGTTGCAATTCACATAAGCAGCGCAATATGGAGTGCCCCAGACTGGCGCTTTATCATTGAACCCTTCGTAAAACAATTAAAATAGAACCACTATCTATCCCATTACCTAGTGAAACTATCTGAAACGACACCGGGCCTGCTTTGAAATTATATTTTAAAAGTAAAGTTCTGGCCCCAGGCCCATTTTTGGATGGGAGGAAGCTCAGAGAAGACAGGGCTGTGACAAGCTCGCCTGGCAGTGGACCGCAGACTCCATCCCAAGATTAGGCAGCCTCCAGAGGCATCCATCATGCTGCGCCCCTGCTGTTGTCCTCTGATCCTTTTTGCACTCCCGATCCTCACAGCGTGCCAACCAATGTTCATTTCAACTCTCTATACCACAGACGCTGGAGCACGATAGAGGATTGACAGCACTCATCCATCATCCCTATCAAACGAGCTATGTCAGGCAGAATTTCTCGGTGTCGTTTCACCAGATACATAGTGGAACCTCGTGCCATCTGTCCGCCAATGCTGGAGACCTGAAAGTTTGCAATCATATCAACTGCATATGATGCCCCATACGTCGCTGCTAATCATGGAAAGTCGTTCTCCATGGCGCCTCACACTGTCGTCCCCATTATCAAAGAGCTGTGTCAGTCATTTGTGGGTGTTTCACACATTACGTTAAAGGAACTTGGTCTACTATGTCGCCACAATGCGATCGGTTTACGACAAAATACTCGTCCACCTTTTGTTCACATAGGAAAATATTCACCTGTCCGTGATGAAACCTGAGTACCATTGTAGTGTCATGTACGCCATGAGAACTCTCTAGCCTGCCACTAGCTGCGCTGCCCATTGATCTGCACCGCCCCCATAAGTTCAGAGTCAATTATCTGCATTTTTTAAAGAGTCTATCTACCAGCTCATCGGGTTCACTCTGTCATGAGCCATAGCATTCACCCCCTAATTTTGGGCATATAGGAGTGCGATTACGCAGCCTCAGAGGCATCCATGCATGCTGCCCCTGCAGTTACTGTACATTTCCTGGGAGTTTCCATCCTTTTCCGAGGTTTCCCAGGTGTTGGCAAGCTTCCCTGTGCAAGGACTTGGTCCCCGTGAAAAATGCTCGACTCCTCCCATTGACGTCAATGTTTGGCTCGTTTATCGAGACGAGCACTCGATTGGCGAAAAGTTTGTCTAGAATAACGAGTACCTGAGATTTATTGCTCGCTCATCCTAGTCCCAATGACTGGGAAGCAATGTAAATCAGGATCCTTACATTTTTCCAAGCTCCTATATGTAAACAAGGAATCCGTGGAGTCTAAAGATGGCACAAAAGTAAGTAGCAGGGTGGTTTTACAAAAAAAAAATTCACTTAACACTTAAGGATTATTCACAAGCCAGAAAGAAAAGACCAATTTATGTACAATAGTAACTTAGACTTTTAACACAAAGTTTTCATCTCTGTACCAGATAAATGAGAAAATTACATCCCCCCATTTTTTAAGTAGTATCTAAAGTAAATACCCACCAATATTTAAATTGGTTTATGGGCATACAGTGGAAAAGAAAAGGGAACGGAGTGTAGTTTCTTTATATAGGGCCAGATTTGGTTTTGGCTGCTCAACGAACCTTTTGGAGAGCCACTGAGGTGCCAAAACTGCCCCAGGAGTGAGCCCATTTTCCACATCCAATCAACTACAAGCACATTTACAGAGTCTTAAAATAAAAATATCTTTTTTCTAACAAAATCAAGCTTTAGCCCAATGTTTACTGGAGTCTACGGAGGACATTGCATACCCATAGTTTCTTCTCAATGCCCTTTGGCACATTAACCTACTATTCGACCACCACTAACCAGTGCTCACAAGCAAAAAACAACGGAAGACAAGTTTTCAAACAGCCTTGTTACGGATTAAGTGTCATGCACCGTGGATGGTAAAGATGGATGGTTGTGGATTGCCACCATGTCTCAACAAGGGCTACAACATCAGCAAGGAGGTGGCCAGAGTCATGTTTTGGGCACCCCGACAACTTCACATTAGAGGAAGATTCAAATTGTTTTTTAGATCTATCAGACTCGAAGTACATTTTCCTGACATCCAACTTTACTAAGGAAAATAACACTTCCTCCAATATCACCATCAATAAACAAGGCCTCAGAAACCAGATAAACTAAAAACTTCCTGCAGATTATCATCCAGTGAAGACTTAAATGAGACATAAACACTACTAACGGATATTAAAAAGAATAAGTACAAACACCATGCCAATATCTTCCTGGACGTTCAAGCACACTACACTGAAAAGTTCAAAGTTGTGTGTAAAACCAGCAGGACAAGGGAGGGCAATTAGTAGCTAAAGGAAAGAATGATTATGTGCTGAAATACAAATCCCAATAAGCGCACCACCACATATAAAAAACTTTCACAAGATCCCACTCTGCACAATATCAATCAATATCATATTAATCCTGTGTATACACATTGCATAAAATCTATTAACGATCAATAAAAAACCATCTCTGGGAAGGCATAGAATACATCAAAGAAGAGGAGTGAGAAACACACAAACACAGTATCAATGTATTAGGGGTAGGATCAAACCTGTACCTATGTAACAAAAGTGTTCTGCCAGGGAACTAAAATCCACCTCACAAAGATAAGTAAATAATACAGAGCAGCACGTAGAAAACGGAAATAAGTTAAAAACAACTTTATATTAAATTTTAAACACACCATAAAAAAATCATCTTAAAATCAGGGTGGGTGGGTAAACAGAGACCCGATCAGAAGTTGTACACACCAGGGGGCATGGCATACAGGAGTTACAATAATTTAACATGTTAGGGGCAAAGCAGTAGATTGTGTAGATTGCAAACAGCATATATGTGCCCAACCAGTTCAGAAAGAAAGTACAGGTGGATATAGCAAAAAAATTCATATAATATAGCGGTACATTCTTGTAGCGCATCAGTGAAACTGGATGCCTGATACACAATTATCTGGTGAGCAGAGAAAAACCCAAATGCGCACGTTGCAGCCCGCGGTCTTCTCAAGGGGGGGGTTAACGCAAAATAAGATCGGCTAGGCACTAAAATCCTGTCCATCCTATGAGCGTCCTATGTGGTCAGGCCTAATAAGAGGCACTGTGTTGGGCGCATGACCAGCTCGCGTGAGACCGCATCACGGCCGAGGGCGAGCCGGTGACGTCACCGAGGCGGTGACGACACTGCATCAATGACACCAAAGCATGTATCGCTTTTTGCAGAGGAAATAATAAAAATTAAATATAATTGATAGCCCACACTGTGTGATTGAGTTTTTAACAGTTTAATGCCCATGAAAATTAAAAAATCTAAAAAATACCAAAAAAAACACCTACCAAAATTATTAGCGAATATGTTTGATTATTGTGCGTGTAAATTAAAAGATGTGATAAAAATGTGAGTCATGAGGAATTGCAGTGATGTGCATATATGCAGAGTGTGAGGGGAATTAACGTGCAGTAGAACCAATGAATACATTAATAGCTGGATTAGGACCGTGGTGTAGTGCTTATATGGGAACATGTGAGTGCATTAAATTAACGGTGAACATTAAGTGGTGTTGAGGACCGGAAACGTGATTGATAACAAAGACTGTGAGGGAAACAATGCGAGTGAAGGTGCACGAAGTGCAGGACGGTGAGTGGATATTATACATTGCCTAAAATGGTTGTGTCCGTGATAATACATAGGACATGACAAAGACTCTCAAGATATTGTCAATTTTCTGTTAGATCATAATTACACCCATAGAGACAAGGTTGGGATATCCTTCCATCATAAAGAAATACCATATTTGTAATAACATACTTGGCACATTATGTAAAAATATAGTGTATGTGCAAATGCGAAAACGTGTAAGACCCAAAATGGTGTAGATTTGTAGAAAGAGAAAGAAACAAGATGGTGGGCTAAAATATACCGATGGAACGGTGCCACAGAATAGTTGTGGGGACGAAATGTGTCCAAGGAATTGGGCACAGGAGGCACATATAAGGCTAAAAAATAATATATTGATGATGCCCACCGATATATACATGTATACAATCCACAACAGGATGCTATTCAAGCCAATGCAGAGCGTAGATGTTAATCAGCTAAAAAATTATTAAAACAAAATAGCAGTACGAAAATATAATAAAACATCCAAAGATCGAAAACATTCTATATTCGAGCTTGGTGGGCATGAGCAAGCTGATTGATTTATGAAAGGAGTTATAGGAACGCGAGAGAGAGAAGGAGAACCGAAATTTTCATTTAGTCCCAATGGATCTGGGAAGCATATTGTTATTCGCTTTGCCCCTCTAGCGAAATTTCGCTTCTGGCAACCTCTAGACAAAATTTCAAGAAGAAATTCTAACCCCAATTATTAGAAAAACTACATCATTCTATTAGACACATCTAATTTCTAGAGACATTATGACTCTTTCACCCTTACCACCACATCATGTTCCTGGTTACCTGGGATGTTGCAGCTCTACACTTCTATATCATCCGAAAAAGGTAGCAGAGCAGGACAAATTTTCTCACAAAATTCCATTGATGACAATGAAAGTACACTCATCTTGATTTTTACACATCATTCTACATAACAGTTATTTTCTGTAGGGTATCTAGTTATCTACAAACCATGGCAACAGCAATGGAGTCCAAGTAGCTCCCCCTACCCATACGCGGATGCCTAAATGTCTTGTTTTTAAGAGGAACACATTAAAACATGAAATTAAAAAAAACACTCAATTTACTCAATGTCACCATGTCAACAATATACTTTTGCATTGGGTGGGCCCATTGGACTCACTACAATATTTTCACCATACTTGAATTCCAACAACAAGTGAACTACAATTTACCATACACTCTCATTCTTATCAGATGAACTTCTTAGACACACTAGTAATGCAAGATCTGAAGGTATATTACAGTTGACCTATGTGAGCACACTGAATGCAACAAGGTTACTACTATCAAAGCCTCACCCTCCACAAACAAGAAGTCAATTCAGTAGTTAATAGGAACGTGGGGTTGATTGCTGGAAAAAGGACAGACATATTACAGGAAATAAACAAGAATTTCCTAGCAAGGAGCTATCTCTCCAAATAGTCTATATAGACAGGCAAACACAGATCTTACTAAGAAAGACAGAACCCAATAAGGCGCAAAAAACATTTACCATTCATAAATCACTACCACCCCATGTCTCCTTTTCTCTCAAGAATAATTAACAAAACACTGCTACCCAAAAAAACCATATCTCAATATAGAGAAGAATTCCAACACCCCCCCCCCCCCCCGCCCATCGCCACTAACGGACAAGGAACTTAAAGATAACTTGGTTATGGCTGACATTGGCACCCTCTCAAAGTCACCTAAAACAACTTTAACTGCAACCATGTTCAGCGGTTATTGAGCGCATACTTCTGTCATACAAGAACAGACAAAGCTATTGATCCGGGCTTTTTTACTTGTAACTCCAAGTTCATTGTTTATCTCTTAAAATGCCCCTGTGGATATTTTATGAAGGACAAACAAACCCCGTAAAGGATAAAATTAGTAAGCACAAGTCAACCATCCGACCAACCGAACCTTCTTCCAGTACCGGCCACTTTAACCCCATCATCCATGCGTCCCAATTTGAGATTGGTGATTGAGCAAATCCAATCCAATCAAGCTAAGAGTATATGGCTTGTATTAAGAACCGTAATACATAATGGCGTATGAAAGAAAAATGTATTCTATATTGATGTATGTTGAAGGGTTTATGGTATTATGAGAGTGATTGGACCTGAGCTGAGAATGGTCTTAGAGTAAAAAAAGATAGGGAAAATGAAGGAAAAAAAAAAGTAAGATAAAGAATAAAATAAAGCAAAAATTTATAGACTATGTTTACCATATGTGATTGCACTGTGTTAGCTGATCTGAGCTTGAACAAGTAATTAGAATTTTAGAATAAAATTAAAATAAAAGAAAGTGAAAGTCTCCCAAGCACACAATTCCCCTAAATACAATAATAATTGCATTCCACACTCATAACAATTTGTACATAAATCAAACGTTATGCAAAAAATAACCACAACCGACTCTGCCAACAAAAAATACTAAAGTTATGCCGCATGCAAAAATGGAGATAATTAAAAAAAGCAAGAATTGATGATTTATGTTTCTCCACACATACGTCATGGCCATAAGTTTTGAGAATGACACAAGTATTATATTTTCACATGATCTGTTGCCCTCTGGTTTTTATGTGTGTGATGGTTTTAGATTTATATCACATACAGAAATACAGGTGAAATCATATTATAAGTAACACAAAGCTTTTATGACAGAATGAGTTAATGCAGCACAGTCAATATTTGCAGTGTTGACCCTTCTCTCTTCTGGACCTCTGCAATTTCCCCTGGGAGCTCTCAATCAAACTTCGACTGCTAGCAGTCCATTCTTGCAAATTCATGCTTGCATTTGTCACAATTTGTTGGTTTTTGTTTGACCACAAGTCTCAATGGGATAAGATCTGGGGATTTCCAGGCCATGGAACCAAAATCTCTATGGTTTGTTCCCTGAACATTTAATTATCACTTGCTTTATGGCAAGTTCTCCCATCATGCTGGAAAAGGCGTTGTTGTCACCAAACTGCTCTTGGACGGTTGGGGAAGTTGCTCTTGGGGACATTTGGTACCATTCTTTATTCATGGATGTGTTTTAGGCAAGACTGTGAGAGAGCGATTCCTTGGCTGAGAAGCAACTCCACATGAATGGTTGCAAGGATGCTTTACAGTTGGCATGAGACAAGATGGTGGTATCGTACCTTGTCTTCTTGAACAAGCTGTTTTCCAGATGTTCCAAACAATCGGAAAGGGGATTCATCAGAGAAAATGACTTTACCCCAGTCCTCAGCAGTCCCTCCCTGTACCTCTTGCAGAATATCGTCTGTCCTTGATTTTTTTTTCGGAGAGAAGTGGCTTCTTTGCTGCCCTCCTTGACACCCAGGCCTTGCTCCAAGAGTCTCCCTCACAGTGCGTGCAGATGGCTCACACCCCTCTGCTGCCATTCCGAGAAGCTCTGCACTGCTGGTAGCCGAAGCTGAACACTTTTAAGAGACCGTCCTGGCTGGTCCTTCTTGGCTCTCCTGGAGCCGTTTTGGCAACAATGAAACCCTCTCCTTGAATTCCTTAATGATATGATAGATTGTTGGCTGAGGTCAATCTTTCTAGCTGTGATATTTTCCCTGTTAGGCCAGTTTTGTGCAGTACAATGATGACTGCACATGTTTCTTTAGAGATTACCATGGTTAACAGAGAGAAAGAAACAATGATGCCAAGCACCAGCCTCCTTTTAAAGTTTCCAGTGGTGGGATTTCTTACTAACCCCTTATCACTGACACCAGTTTTCAGCTCAATGACCAGACTCGATTTTTCAAATCTGCCTGTGTCACGATAATTGGTTATAACTTGGAACGCTTTAACATATCCAGGTGATTTTGAGAATTTTTCTCGTGAGCATGGTTCTTCATGTTAGCTGTAAAATTTAAGTGTTAAGTTTGCTTTTTGGTCTGAAAAAAAGGAAAATTTGGCAAAAGTTCATAAAATTCTTCATTTTTCAAGTTTGAAATGTTCTGCTTTCCAAACAGGAGTAAAACTACCCAAAAAGTTGATAATTAACATTTATGGAATGTCTGCCTTATGTTGAGATGGTATTTTTTGCATCCTCTCATTTTTCTGGGATGTTATGAGGCGCGAGAACTTTAGGTACAATATTCTCATTTTCATGAAAATCCCCAAAACTCACATTTGAGGGGACAACTCAGTTTCAAGTGACTTTGAAAGGCCTATATGTTAAACCCATAAATTACCCCATATAGAAACTTCACCCTCAATGTATGTAAAAAAACTCTTTGAGTCTATTAACCCTTAAGTGTTTCACATGGGTTTAAAAACAATATGGAGCTGGATTTAGAAACTTTTGCATTTTTTGGAAAATAAATTCACTTAGGGCAAAACTGATGGTGTTTATAATAAATTAAATGATTGAAAAGCTTTGCAACATTTGATGCCTAATTCTCCCTAGTGTGTCTGATACCCCATATGTGGTGGTAAACTGCTTTATGGGCACTCCCGGCATAGATAGAAGCACGCCATTCACAGCAGATTGTATTGTCACATGTACAAGTTATAAAATTACATTTTTTGGTATGTTAACATATGAGGGCTATTATTTGTGGGATGAAATACAATGTATAGATAATTATAGGGGTCTTGCTTATTCGTGAGATTTATTAACTATTTCAAGGGGGACACAAACAAAATCGATCACGGTGATGATACTCATTTATAAAGTTTTCTTATCTTGCTCAATTTTACTGTGCAAAACCAATATTGGAGGGATCACATTCACAACATAACAGGGCCATAACTTCTATATATTTCTGTTGTCAGATCTGGTTGAGGGCTATTTTTTGCGTAAAGAGTTGTTCTTTCAGTCGTATATATTGCGAAAAGTAATTTTTGATCACTTCAGAACATTTTTTATGATGGTGTTTATGAAAAATTGTATATTACGGGAAGTTTTTGTGGTTTTTTTTTTTTTTCGTTGTTCACGAGGGGGTCAATATTGCTTAAATTTATTGTACAGATTATTAGGAGTGGTTATACCAATTATGTACTTTTTGTGTTTTATTACCTTTTTTTGCATTTATGTATAACTGGGGAGATTATGAGACTTTATTTCAATTATTATTTAACCCTTAGCGCTCCTGCCCGTAACTGTACTGCGCTGAGTCCGCACAGCAGTACAGCTATGCGCAGAGACGATGCCGATTCAGCGATGCATAGCAGCCGAACCGCTCGTTAGCCGCGGGATTCAACGGTAATCTACCGTTGACATCCCCGGCTAACACCCGCGGTCGAGTGGGCTCCGATCGCGGCGTAACCTTCGTGTTGACGTAGGCATTTAACATGGCCTTCCGGGGGTCTTTTACCCACGATAGGCACCCCCGCGCGTTTCGGGGGGGCTGATCAATGTTTTGGCACATTGGGGTCCGATCGGACACCAGAGAAGCCGAAGGTGGTGCTTTAAGATGGTGTCTGTGAGTCATCTTAAGGCAAAGTTTCAGACTATGATCTGCATAGGCTGGCAATGCAATACCTGCAATACATGAGTATTGAGAGTATTATCCTGAACCAAGCAATAGATGATTGCTTGATCATATCCCATGGTGGATCAAGTAAAAAATGTAAAAAAAATGTTTTTCAATAAAATAAATTTATAAATCACTAAAAATGCCCATAAGCCCACCCCAAAACATATAAAGAGAAATATAACGCTCAAAAAAAGTCTAAATCATAACACAAACCCCACAGATATAGATCACTGTGTCGAACAATCCATAGAATAAAAACAGTAAACTATTGACACCCATATGATGAAACGCTTGTAAAAAAAACTTTAAAAACCCACCCAAAATTATGATTTTTACCATAATATATCCCACTAAAAAATGCATAAAAGTGAGTGATCAAAAAAAACCTATGTACTCCAGAATGATAGGTTGCAAAGAACAGCATGTCCCGCAAAAAACAAGCCATCAACCAGCTACGGCCTAGCAAAAAACCTAACAGGTTATGCCACTTGGAGACGGCGATTGCAAAATGAAGATTTTCCCACATTTAGGGTTTATTTGGCAAAATTTAGTAAACATAAGAACAAAAATTATGTCTGGTACCCCGTAATCGTATCACCCCATAAAATAAAGATAACAGGATTATTAGGATATGACGGTGAACACGAAAAAAAAAAAAGTAAAAATCCAGTTACAGAAATTGATGCTTCTACTCATGACCTCAAAAAAAGTTCATAAATTTTCAACAAGACGGTGATGCCAACCCCAAAATGTAACACGGAAAAAGCATCTCATCGCGCAAAAAATTGCCTACATGGCCCAAAATAACGGAAAAAGCGAAAAAATTTTATAGCCTTAAAAAGGGGCAACGAGAAAACTAAAATCTGGCAGCTGACAGGGTGAATTCCTTCCCTTCTGCGCCTCGCTGTGCCCCCATAACACAAAGTAATGTCCACATGTGGGGGGGGGGTAGCTGCACTCAGGAGAAATTGTAGAACAAATTGTATTGGTGGGGGTCTCTTTTTATCTTTGAAAATGTGTAAATTTTAGGGCTAAAGGAATGTATCAACAGACAAAATTGACCATTCTAAATGTCAACCACATTTGATTCAATCTATGAAGATCTCAAGGGGTAACACTCTTGAAATGAGTTTTGATAGTTTGTGGGGGGTTGCAGTTTGAAAATGGGTTGAGTTATTAGGGGGTTTTGATTGCTATAAATATGTAAAATTTAATTTCAAACGTATTTATCCCCAAAATAGTCAATTCTAAAAATAGGGAAAATGCTATTCGATTTGTAGGCGGCGTGAGTCAAAATAAATTATCAAAACATTAAAAATTATGAAAAATGTAAAGTAGACAAAGGAAATGTTATTTGGCAAGTTATTTAGCGTGATAATAAAATCGATTTGCCTGAAAACGTGGTGATTTTGAATTCGAAAAAGGGCAAATCTGTCTAAAAATTCATTAATTTTTTCCTTTTTGTAATAAACGACAAAATTATCAGCCAAAATTTAACAAATTAAAATGAAGTAACACGTTGGAAGGGAAAAAGGAAAAAAGTCTCAGAATCGCTTGATAAGTAAAGTAAACGGTAAAAGTGTTCAAAAGTTAAACCCATATAAAGAGAACACAGGTCAGAATCCAAAAAATGGGACTGAGCCTTAAGCTGTAAAAATGGCGCGCCTAAGGGGTTACATTATAGTTATCAAAATGACTTAATTGTTTTTTTTTTTTTCTACTTTATAAATTTAACACCTTTTTGGCGTTGAACAAGCTTTCAGCGATACTTGTATTGCAGTGTAAAGTGTAGCAACGGAGCATGCTGAAGCATGTCGTTACATACAGCTGGGGTCTGCTAGGAGGCGGAAACCCGGCGGTGACAGAAGCCGTCAGCCTCGTCTCACGCGCCGAACCCGGGACACAGCAGGAGGGAGGGATCAGATCCCGGGTGTTAGTGCCGGGTCTTGGTGTGATTATCACAGCCCGACACCGGCACTATACGACCCCATGTCCCAAAAATCTTCTTCTGCGTTGCGCGTAGAAAGGCGTCACGTCAGAAGAAGTAGTACCTTAAGGCCACGTAGATTCCGATAGGTTGGTCATTAAGGGGTTAATCAGGACAGATGATCTCCAGCTTGTCCTCTCAGCACCCACACCTGTGTTAATGGAGCAATCGACCTGAAACAATGTTAGCTGCTCTTTTAACCCCTTAATGCTTTGCGCCATAGCTCTATTGGCGCAGAGGGCAGGGAATGTATGAAGAAGAAGGCAAGGGTGGAGTCCTTCATATAGGTGGGGGTTGTTGCATTTACAGCAAAAACACCACCGCTAATAAACCCCGTCAGTCTTGCACCAATCGCGGCTATTACCCTTTCCGTTGCTGCCAGCAAAGTTGCGGTGGCATTTAAAAACAACGTGGACGAGGCTAGATGGCTTCTGCAGATTCGTTAAAATGAGCAGTAGCTCATTGTAATGAATGACTGCAAAAATCAAATATTTGCAATACAGAAGTATTGCAAGTATTGCAGTATATGGTAGTAAACGATCTGACCATCTAGGGGTTAATGTACCCTAGATGGTCTAGAAATAGTAAAAAAAAAGTAAAAAAAATGTTATAAAATATTAAATATTCCAAATCACACTCCTTCCCTAGAATGAGTATAAAACATTAATAAACAGTAAAAATCACAAACATATTAGGTATCACAGATCCAAAAGGCATGATCTATCAAAATATAGAAACGCTTTACGGGCGGGGTTGGTGACCTCCGAGACGGGAAGGAAAGGGCGCCCAAATGTCTGAAATGCGATTTTTACACCTGTTTACATCACATAAAACATGGAATAAAAAGTGATCAAAACGTTGCACAGACCTCACAATGGTTTAGCAATGGAAAACGTCGGCTCATTCGGAAAAAACAAATGACACCTCAACAGCTCTGTACCCAAAGTAGAAAAAGTTATTCGCGTCAGAAGATGCTAAAAATTTTTTTCTTTTTTGGAACATCTTTTAATTTTTGAAAATGTATTAAAACACAATAAAACCTGTATAAATTTGGTATCACCGTGAACGTACCAAATCAAAGAATAAAGCTGAGGTGTTTTTTGGAGCGCACAACCAAAGTCGTAAAAACTGAGCCCACAAGAACGTGACAATTTTTTCACATTTAGAATTTTTTTCCAGCTTCGCAGTACACGGCATGTTAAAATAAATAACATTACGGGAAAGTAAAATTTGTTACTCACAAAATAAGTCCTCACACAGGTCTGTACAGCTAAAAATGAAAAAGTTATGAATTTTTGAAGGTGGAGAGCAAGAAATGAGTGAAAAAACTCTGCGTCCTTAAGGGTTTAAGGCAGGCCTGCAATGAAGTTGAAATGTGTTTTGGGGGAAAAAGTTCATTTTCTAGGCAAATATTGACTTTGCAATTAAGCTGATCACTCTTTATAACATTCTGGAGTATATGCAAATTGCCTTTATAAAACCTGATGCAGTAGACTTTGTAAAAATTAACATTTGTATCATTCTCAAAACTTATGGCCATGACTGTACTGTAAAGAGTTAATAAAATCACATCAATAAGCTAAAGACCCATTGAAATTAATTTTTCTTTACAGTGCATCTCATCTTGCAAAAAATAAGACCTTATTTGTCCAAATTGCCCAAAAAATAAATAAAGATTATACGGCCTATAAACCCCTTCCTGACGTCATAGAATGGTGCGGTGGGAATTGACTTGCCTACACAGTTCAGAAACAGATGGTGGCTGTTTCTGATGGCCATCCATCCTGTCCCATGGACCAGAGGGGTTTTGTCCCTCCAGTTCATTGTTGATATTGGCTGATCAATACAGACGAACCATTAGCACATTTTACTTGTGACATCAGTAATACGGATCACCATGTTTTTAGAGACCGTGATTGGGGCAGGTTGGCGGGTTCTAGAGAGATACCGCTGCCCCCCTCTGTCCATTTTTACTGGATCGACCACCCAATAGCAGCAATATTCGTCACAACAGTCATCGCTGGGGTGAATGAGAGCAACACACGGTGACAACTGTTGCTGTCTAGGATAGCACCAATCATCAGTTGTAGGGGCGATGTCTGGTGGAATCATGCCATCTCCCAGAGTGCGATTGACCGAACTGTGCACCCACAGCTGGATAAGGGGTAACACTTTTATGTGGATAACTTTTATCCCAGCGTTCCACTATTCCAATTCCTTAGTTCCAGAGGTACTATAGAGTGCAGAACTGTACGCAAAAACCATAGAGGTCCCCTGGAACCCTTGTTAGGCTGCCACTTAAAAAGGGGGACATCAAGGTGCTCAGCAATCAGAACATGGTGTTGGTCAAATATGAGGACAAAAGCAATGTCCTTGTTCTGATCCCAATTCATGGGGACTCCAGCAACCTCAACCCTGACCCTCACTCCACCACTGCTGTCCCCAAACCAGACTGCATCCTGGCTTACAATAAATACATGGGTGGATTTGAGCTGTCCAGCTGTCCAGCACCCTATGTATAACGAAAATATGGTACAAAAGCACTGGCCGTGTACATTGTAGAGTTGATGCTGTACTACTCTTACATGCTGTTCCAATGTGCAGGTCATGCCGTGTCATTTCTCCATTTTCAAGAGGCGGATATTAGAGAACTCATATTTAGACAATAATGACATTGCCCCAGTACTTCTGGATTAGATGTGCTCTTGTTTTGCCAGGACAGCATTTTCACGGTGAATTCCGCTACTTCTAAAGGAAGAGGCTGTTACAAAAGAAGAGTTAGGAAAGACACTATATACTGCTATGGGATCTACGAGAACTCCAGAGTGACAAAATTTTATTTGGTCTCCTGGTATATACCACATCCTTATACGCAATGCATTCACAATTTACGTCTAACCTTTGTTGTGAATTCTTTTGTTAGGTCAAATAGCTCAACATACCCCTTAATTATTTAATTGCAAGATTTAGTTTGCAAACTTGTTGGTTTTATTTTTTTATTTAGGTTTTCTATTTCCCCTCTAGTTTCTGGATTTGTTAGCAGATCCTCTGCAACTCTCCACGTTTTTGTATTCATTTATCATTATTATTTATTTATTTTCCGAGTTCTTCATCATTCTGGAGCTATGCTGTATTTTCTGACTAGTGTTTAGGATTACATGTAGGGTCTTTCTCATGCCAGGAAACATGGCTTCCTAATCAGAGTGCTAACATTTCATGTGGCACAAAATGAACGTCACATAACGGGTGTCACATGGGCACTGAATTTTCCAGAAATAATTGCAATTTCTATATTTAGCATCCATTGCACATCATATTTAGAAACCACCTATATGTTCAAAATGCTCATTTTACCATGTTTATTACACTATACCACATATTATACCTTGCTAAATTCTCCAAGGCGTGTCTGTTCAAAAATGAGGGTAACTTTTTGGGTTCTCCTCTGTTTTGTAACACTAGGGCTCCCCAAATGCACATAAAAGATTTCTGTCAAATTTGGATTCTAAAAGGCAAGCATCCATCTTTCCCTCTACTGTCCGCCCATACAACATTATGTATACATGTATACAAATGTGGGGTACGTCAGGTACACTCAGGAGAAATAGTTTTACACATTTTGGGGGTTATTACATTTTAGGGGTAAATGTGACCTTTATAGGAAAATTTTCACCTTTCTTCTGTTTGGAACCTGATTGAATCAAACACCTTTACAGGCAAATGCACATATTGCACCTTAGTAAATTCTCCAAGTGTGGTACTTTCCAAAATGGTAAGACTTGTTGTGGGTTTTCCTCGGTTTCGTATCACTAGTGCTTGCAAAATGCATCCGGACACATGAAAACTTTTTTAGCAATATTTGTCCTCCAAAAACAAAACAATGCTCTTTTCCTGCCAAGTGCCCCCTGTGCTTGTACAGCAGGGTACAGCGCCAAAATGGGTATTGGCATACTAAGGAGGAATTGCACTACACATTCTAAAATGCATTTTTCTTTTTAACCCATTGTGTAGGTGCAAATTTTAGTCTGTTGAATGAATATATTGTTAAATAAAATGACATTTCTATAACATTCCATATATTTATCTTGAATCACTCATAGGGTTAACAAACTTCCCAAAGTTTGTCCTTTAATTGTGAATAGAAAAGAAAAGAGAAATATTGGATCTGATACCAATATGAGTGAAATATGTAAAAAAATACTGACCAGAGGAAAAGCAACCAGCCCCAAAACATGTTTCTCAAAGATAGCTTTGTACAGTTTTATAGGGCTTATTATAACCTTATTTATTCAGCGTTAATAACATTTGGAGTATCACAATAAGATCTGTTGGCTGCTTCGTCATTACCTGTAATATTTCAATACTACTTTTAAAACTATTCAAAACTATTTAAAACTATTTACATAATAAAGAGTATTTAAAAAAAAGTGTCTCTTATTTTGGAATTATTGCATATTGGTTTTTGATATTGTATTGGTAGTAGAAAGAGTATGCTTACATACATATCCCTAAGGCTACATTCACACTACCGTATGGAGGACGTATATATGGCCGACGTATATACGGCCGATATACGTCCTCCATAGACGGCAATGGGCGCCATGTATCTCTATGGAGAGGGGCAGGGGTGAGCTCACCTCCTCCTCTTCTCCCCGTGCACTGCCGTTGCCCGCTACGGTACGGTACGGGAGGGCAACGGCAGTGTGAATGTAGCCTTAGAGTTTTGCTGTATTAGAGTTTACCTGTAAATATATATTTTTTTAACTGAAGTTGATATTGGTCTTCATTCATTTCTAAGAAGTAAAACAGACTGTCCAGTTTCACTTGAAAGTTCTTTTTTTTTGGCCATTTTAATAGTTTCATAGAACAAACAAATGTGATGCTCCAGATTCTATACCAGCTCAAAGGAAGGTTAGTTTTGTAGCTTCTCAAACCAGCCAAACTGTTTCAACTGTGCTAGCATACTTGAACAAGGGTTTTCAAGGATTTTCTACACATCCATTAGCCTTCTTACACAGTTAATAATAAAGATAATGTACCAATAAACCACTATGGTGGTGGTTGCTGGAAATGGACCTATATACAGTACACCTATGTAAATAGTGCATTAAAATCAGACATTTGCAGCTATAATAGTTAATTATCACATTAACAATGTATAGAGTGTATTTAGGATTCATTAAGTGTTAGCTTCATTAAAAGAAAGCAGCAAAGAAAGTGGCAGGTTTTAGGTTTTGCATTTTTTGCAGCTGTACATCGTTGCATCTTTGTTCTATGACCTATGATTAAGGCTGTGCTTCATGTACATAGATTTTTTGTTGTCTAATATTTGCCCCATTTGGCTAAATAAAAACACAGTTCATGGATCTCATCAACTCTCATCTCTGATCTGTCTCATCTCTCTTTCTGTGTGTTAGATACTTGTACAATGTTCAGAAGCTAAATATAAGTGTATATAAACCTGTACCCTAATAATCAAACCACATTTCTAGCTCAAAGAACTAGATGGATCATAATGTGTCTGTTTAGAGAGTCCCCACCTGCACTCTGGAATTTTGCACTGACCAGCCTAGGGAGTTATAGGAGCTCAAACAGCAATAAAACTGAGTAAAATTGTAAAGTGAAGGTTTAAAAAATTATCTGCACTGTGTTAACATCACTAGGGGATTAAAATTTGAGAATTTTTTCTCATGGGAAAACCCCTCAAAGAAAATTTTTTACTCTTCAAACTTTTTTTTTTTATATTATACTACAGAACAAGAAATATTCAGATCACCTGTTTAAGCTAATACACTATTATACTAAAAACTGAAAGTGACACAGTCATATCCTGCCAGTGGAAGTGGTTAGGGGCATCAAACAGGCTAACCACTGAGGCTGCCAACAACGATCAGCTGATGATCCCCTAAAAGCAGAAGAATTGAGGGGGAAACCACTGACACAGCACAGTCATGCTTGAACACAAAGTGTTTGTTAACACCCTGACAAGCAAGACTTGAGTAGATGAAATGTGTTGTTTACATAAATTGGGAAATCTGAAATTTCACACCCCCTATGATATGTCCCTCATCCCCCCTCCCTTTGACAGTGGATGACTCTAATGGAAGGGAGGGGAAATGAGGGACATGCTAGCAGATATGAACTGAGAGATATACTGCCAGGTACCCAAAGTTAAGCTTCTGGATGGTAGGAAATATGCATTTTATGGCTTATAAGAGTTTGTGGGCAATAGTTAGTATATTTACTCTCATACAACCCATTGTCCACCTTTGCAACTCGAGGATTAATGAACCCTAAATGATGGCAGATACATTTTGTCACTCAGTTTTGTCTCTCATTTTGAAAATGAATGCCACTATGAAAAAGATGGTGCAGTTTATTGGGAATTTGCTTGAATTCTCTTTGACCCACAATTTCTTAACGTATATGAGTTCCTACTGCTTACAGCTCTAGGGAATGGCAATAGGGGCTACCTGCGTGCCCTCATATGCCAATTTGTTCTTGGGACGGTTCATCAATGATATCTTCCTGATCTGGCAGGGAATTCATAAAGAGTTGCATATACCTGTATACCTGCGCCAACCTATATGTACATAACACACTGCAGCAAGACAGTACTAGACCATCCAATTTCCACACCGGTACTAGCACATGTATGTTGATACCACAAACTCAAAACCAGACTAGTATGGTTGTTTGAGAAGAGAATGTAAGTAATTCACGGCAACAAATAGATGTGTGTAGGTACCTGTAGGTGAATGATAATGTCCAGCTTACTGTTCGTGGATACAGCTGTAAGTCCAAGCGTTCAGTGGGTGATGGCTCCTTATGTGGGTTTCAATATCCCAGGAGTGATGTTACAAGTCATTCTCCGCAAGAAATCTTACTTGTATCCAACATAGGCAGGTTCGTAGTGATGTTCCTGTACAAGGTAGCAGAGCCCCGGCCGGTGGCTTCTGCTCCGTTCACAGTTCTGGTACGGTCCGATGGGTGATGTCACCACGCTACGGATACATAAGATATAACCCATACAACCTTAAAACCGAAATCTAATTTTAATCCACTAAATGAGTACTCAGAAGCCTTCAGAGTCTTTCAACACCTAGTGATAAGTGACATCCAAAAAGTAAAAGATTCAAGGAGAGACAAAACTAGGCATACTAGTAATCTCAATCAAAAGGAACAACAGGCTATCTGTTCCCTACAAAGAAATAACGATATAGTCGTTCGTCCGGCAGACAAAGGACGTAGTATTGTTATACAAAACACCTCCGATTACCACCAGGAATCCCTGCGCTTATTAAGTGACAAGCGTACATATAGGATACTAAAATCAGACCCCACTGACCAGTACAAAAAAGAATTGGGATTATTGGTGAAAAAAGGAGTATCACTAAATATCTTGAATAAAAAAGAATCATATTATGTTAACAACCTGACCCCAAGTATCCCAGTGATGTACCACCTTCCAAAAATACGTAAGTCCGAAACATCCCCCCCAGGTAGACCCATCATATCGGGAATAAACTTCCTTACGTCAAATCTATCAGAGCACATTGACCATCTTTTACAGCCACATGTGCAGAGACTACCGGCATATCTAAAGGACACAAAACATATTTTACAGATTTTAAGTACCATCAAATGGGAACCACACAACATAATTGGTACTCTAGACGTAACATCACTGTACACAGTGATTGAACACACTAGGGG
The DNA here is from genome assembly GCA_019512145.1 of Engystomops pustulosus. Lineage (NCBI taxonomy): Eukaryota > Metazoa > Chordata > Amphibia > Anura > Leptodactylidae > Engystomops > Engystomops pustulosus. Next base: position 47,493,416 of record CM033649.1, read on the forward strand.
ACACAATATGGCGGAATATTTCCTGAGGAAATCCGGAATAATGGTGGAAAAACAAATTGAATACATAGGTGATTGTGTAATGTTTATATTAAACCATAATTACTTCTAATATGAAGACTCGTTCTATCTACAGACGTGGGGCACCGCCATGGGGACCAGATTCGCACCGAGCTATGCCAATTTATATGTGGGAGGATGGGAAGACTCCTACATCTTTCCCACTGGCAAGCTTGCTCCAAATCTGGTCCTCTGGTGGAGGTTCATAGACGACGTGCTTTTTGTGTGGTCGGGGGGAGCAGAGTCCCTCCAGGAATTTCTGAATGATATCAATAATAACGATTACTTCTTAGAGTTCACACCGACATTTAGTCAACTTCTTGGACCTAACAATATATATTGAAAACTGTACCATTAAAACTAAGACCTACAGCAAGCCAACCGACAGCAATAGTTTCATTCTAAAAGCCAGCTGGCACCTTCCTACATGGCTCGATGCAATCCCCAAAAGTCAATATCTACGACATCGGAGGAACTGCACAGATTCAGACATTTTTGACAAAGAACAAAAATTAAAAGATAAGGGGTATGATGATACCGTACTAATAAATACTAAAAAGACTATAGCCTGGATGGAAAGATCAGAATTACTGAAAAATAAAATAGTAGATGAAGAAAATTCTGTAGGATTTAATCCACAAAAAAATACAGAAAATACTATAATAATCCCTATAATAACACAATATTCCCAGGATTGTGGTATTTTGAAACGTATAGTAAATCGTCATTGGAGAATCTTATCCCAAGATAAAATTATAGGACAAAACCTATCAAATAAACCACAATTCATTTTTAGAAAAGCTAGAAATGTTGGTACCTTGGTAGCACCTACTATAAAAAATATGACTACTATGATGCATGCCCACAATAATAATCATTTTTTATCGCAAAATGGCTTTTTTCCTTGTGGGTAATGCATCACATGTAAGATTACCAGAAACAAAAAAGTTGTTAAAACTTTCGGACCAGTTATGGATATTAACAAACACAAAATAAAAAACCACATAAATTGTCGAACTAAAGGGGTAATTTATTGTATAAGATGCCCTTGCAACAAACGTTATGTAGGCCGTACAAAAAGAACATTAAAAGAGCGCATAAATGAACACAGAAGGAATATAGTAAAGGGATTTGAGGGACACCCCCTTTCAAAACATTACAAAACCAACCATCAGGAACTCTTTGAAGGTTCCCAATTCTTTGGTATAGAGAAGGTACAACGCAACTGGAGAGGGGGAAATTATATATCCCAAATGTCCAGAGCAGAAAGCAAATGGATCTTCTCTCTGAATACTCTAGCCCCTATGGGGTTAAAAAATGAAATAGAATTATTTGCTTTTACATAGATGTACTCTGTCCGCTCAGAAGTACTCACCATTAGTCTCTTTCTAAATTCCCATCTTAGTCCCTTTTGATTATTATGTGGAAGAACATGTATGTATGTGTATTTTAATTACTAATAATCTTTTTAAACGATCCATTATATAAAATGTTTTCATATTTTATTGATATTAACATTAAGGATTAATTTAAAATTTAGTACACGCTCTCATAATGAACAAACACTCACATATTTTAACATACAGCAGCACTCACTAATATAGGCAGAGTATGTTTATAAATGGTACGATGCATGTCCAGAAGTGCAATTCCCTGACGAAGGAGACACTGACAGTCTCTGAAACGCGTTGAAAAGTTTGTCCTTCTGGATTCCCTGTAGCGTGGTGACATCACTCTTCGGACCGTACCAGAACTGTGAACCGAGCAGAAGCCACCGGCCGGGGCTCTGCTACCCTATACAGGAAACATCACTGCGAACCTGCCTATGCTGGATACAAGTAAGATTTCTTGCGGAGAACGACTTGTAACATCACTCCTGCGATATTGAAACCTACGTAAGGAGCCATCACCCACTGAACGCTTGGACTTACAGCTGTATCCACGAACAGTAAACTGGACATGATCCTTCACCTACAGGTACCTACACACATCTATTGGTTGCTGTGAATTACTTACATTCTCTACTCAAACAACCATACTAGTTTGGTTTTGAGTTTGTGGTATCAACATACATGTGCTAATACCGGTGTGGAAATTGGATGGTCTAGTACTGTCTTGCTGCAGTGTGTTATGTACATATAGGTTGGCGCAGGTATACATTTTTGTTTTTATGTTTGTTCATAGAGTTACCTTATAAAGTAACCTATTTTATAGTTGGGGTGCAGGTCACCGACTTTTTATACCAGCGACACCACGCAGATTGTTAGCATCCCCCATTCCCACTTTGGTGCCGAACCTATTCTTGTTTTTAGTCTTAATAAAAATGATTTAAACATCAAACTCACACAGAAGTTAGATATGCACCAAATTGAGTCCTCGGACATACTAATAAAAAAATGAAAAGGGCTTCCTGTAAATGGATATATATAAATGTAAAGGAGGCTTCCACAACAAACAAAAAAAAAGCCATGCATACAGTTAAATTTGTTTGTATAAAAAGAATATGTTCAGCAGAATGTAATTTTCAGAAACAAGCAGATGACCTGTCTTGTTGTTTCACAGAACATGGATACTCTAACAGAAACATTAAAAAAGCAAACACTGAACTTCTTTAACCAGATTTCAATGACAATTCAATGACAAATAAAGTGAGGTATATAACAACTTTTCATAGTCATTTGAATAAAATGCTGCATTTTCTTAATGAATACTGACCAGTACTTCAAACTGACCTAATATTGATGGACTTATTATCTTCTATGCCATCTATGCTATAGCCTTTATATACACTCACCGGCCACTTTATTAGGTACACCTGTCCAACTGCTCGTTAACACTTAATTTCTAATCAGCCAATCACATGGCAGCAACTCAGTGCATTTAGGCATGTAGACATGGTCAAGACAATCTCCTGCAGAAGACATTCTTTTAAATAACACATTTTATTCCCGAACCATGGTCCCTTTGAAAAATAAATGTCCAGAGCAGAAAGCAAATGGATCTTCTCTCTGAATACTCTAACCCCTATGGGGTTAAAAAATGAAATAGAATTATTTGCTTTTACATAGATGTACTCTGTCCGCTCAGAAGTACTCACCATTAGTCTCTTTCTAAATTCCCATCTTAGTCCCTTTTGATTATTATGTGGAAGCACATGTATGTATGTGTATTTTAATTACTAATAATCTTTTTAAACGATTCTTTATATACAATGTTTTCATATTTTATTGATATTAACATTAAAGATTAATTTTAAATTTAGTACACGCTCTCATAATGAACAAATACTCACATATTTTAACATACAGCAGCACTCACTAATATAGGCAGGGTACGTTTATAAATGGTACGATGCATGTCCAGAAGTGCAATTCCCTGACGAAGGAGACACTGGCAGTCTCGGAAACGCGTTGGAAAGTTTGTCCTTCTGGATTCCCCGTAGCGTGGTGACGTCACTCATCGGACCATACCAGAACTGTGAACGGAGCAGAAGCCACCGGCCGGGGCTCTGTTACCTTGTACAGGAACATCACTACGAACCTGCCTATGTTGGATACAAGTAAGATTTCTTGCGGAGAACGACTTGTAACATCACTCTTGGGATATTGAAACCTATGTAAGGAGCCATCACCCACTGAATGCTTGGACTTACAGCTGTATCCACGAACAGTAAGCTGGACATTATCATTCACCTACAGGTACCTACACACATCTATTTGTTACCGTGAATTACTTACATTCTCTTCTCAAACAACCATACTAGTCTGGTTTTGAGTTTGTGGTATCAAAATACATGTGCTAGTACCGGTGTGGAAATTGGATGGTCTAGTACTTGCTGCAGTGTGTTATGTACATATAGGTTGGCGCAGGTATACATTTTTGTTTTCATTTTTATTAAGACCCTCCATAAAGACCGGCAACTCTTTATGAATTCCCTGCCAGATCAGGAAGATATCATTGATGAACTGTCCCAAGAACAAATTGGCATATGAGGGCACGCAGGTAGCCCCCATTGCTATTCCCTGGAGCTGTAAGCAGTAGGAACTCATATACGTTAAGAAATTGTGGGTCAAAGAGAATTCAAGCAAATTCCCAATAAACTGCACCATCTTTTTCTTAGTGGCATTCATTTTCAAAATGAGAGACAAAACTGAGTGACAAAATGTATCTGCCATCATTTCATGTTCATTAATCCACGAGTTGCAAAGGTGGACAATGGGTTGTATGTGAGTAAATATACTAACTATTGCCTATGTAAGGAGCCATCACCCACTGAACGCTTGGACTTACAGCTGTATCCACGAACAGTAAGCTGGACATGATCGTTCACCTACAGGTACCTACACACATCTATTTGCTGCCGTGAATTACTTACATTCTCTTCTCAAACAACCATACTAGTTTGGTTTTGAGTTTGTGGTATCAACATACATGTGCTAATACTGGTGTGGAAATTGGATGGTCTAGTACTGTTTTGCTGCAGTGTGTTATGTACATATAGGTTGGCGCAGGTATACATTTTTGTTTCTATGTTTGTTCATAGAGTTACCTTATAAAGTAACCTATTTTATAGTTGGGGTGCAGGTCACCGACTTTTTATACCAGTGACACCACGCAGATTGTTAGCACCCCCCATTCCCACTTTGGTGCCAAACCTATTCTTGTTTTTAGTCTTAATAAAAATGATTTAAACATCATACTCACACAGAAGTTAGATATGCACCAAATTGAGTCCTTGGACATAAAAATAAAAAAATGAAAAGGGCTTCCTGTAAATGGATATATATATATATAAAGGAGGCTTCCACAACAAACAAAAAAAAGCCATGCGTACAGTTAAATTTGTTTGTATAAAAAGAATATGTTCAGCGGAATGTAATTTTCAGAAACAAGCAGATGACCTGTCTTGTTGTTTCACAGAACATGGATACTCTAACAGAAACATTAAAAAGGAAAACACTGAACTTTTTTAACCAGATTTCAATGACAATTCAATGACAAATAAAGTGAGGTATATAACAACTTTTCATAGTCATTTGAATAAAATGCTGCATTTTCTTAATGAATACTGACCAGTATTTCAAACTGACCTAATATTGATGGACTTATTATCTTCCATGCCATCTATTTCAGTGAGAAGAGCGAGAAATCTTACATATGTTAGTACATACCAAGATAGGGTATATTTTTAGGTGCCATGAATAAAGATTTTAATATTTTACCTAGATGTTGGTGATAGCCTAATTTTCAATGGATTTATATATATATAATATATATACACTCACCGGCCACTTTATAAGGTACACTGTCCAACTGCCGTTAACACTTAATTTCTAATCAGCCAATCACATGGCGGCAACTAGTGCATTTAGGCATGTAGACATGGTCAAGACAATCTCCTGCAGTTCAAAACCGAGCATCAGTATGGGGAAGAAGAAGGTGATTGAGTGCCTTTGAACATGGCATGGTTGTTGGTGCCAGAAGGGTGGTCTGAGTATTTCAGAAAATGCTGATCTACTGGGATTTTCACGCACAACCATCTCTTAGGGTTTACAGAAAATGGTCCGAAAAAAAAAAAACATCCAGTGAGCGGCAGTTTTGTGGGCGGGAACATGCCTGTTGATGCCAGAGGTCAGAGGAGAATGGCAGCAGATGGTTCGAGCTGATAGAAAGGCAACAGTGACTCAAATCGCCACCCATTACAACCAAGGTAGGCAGAAGAGCATCTCTGAACGCACAGTACGTCGAACTTTGAGGCAGAGGGCTACAGCAGCAGAAGACCACACCGGGTGCCACTCCTTTCAGCTAGAACAGGAATCTGAGGCTACAATTTGCACAAGCTCATCGAAATGGACAGTTAGAAGTTGGGAGAAAAACGTTGCCTGGTTGATGAGTCTGATTTCTGCTGCGACATTGGATGGTAGGGTCAGAATTTGGCGTCGCACAACATGAAAGCATGGATCCATCCTGCCATTGTATCAACGGTTCAGGCTGTGGTGGTGGTGTCATGGTGTGGGGAATATTTTCTGGCACTCTTTGGGCCCCTTGGTACCAATTGAGCATCGTTGCAACGCCACAGCCTACAAGTATTGTTGCTGACCATGTCCATCCCTTTATGACCACAATGTACCCAACATCCCTTTATGACCACAATGTACCCAACAAAGCTACTTTCAGCAGGATAATGTGCCATGTCATAAAGCTGGAATCATCTCAGACTGGTTTCTTGAACATGACAATGAGTTCACTGTACTCAAATGGCCTCCACAGTCACCAGATCTCAATCCAATAGAGCATCTTTGGGATGTGGTGGAACGGGAGATTCGCATCATGGATGTGCAGACGACAAATCTGCGGCAACTGTGTGATGCCATCATGTCAATATGGACCAAAATCTCTGAGGAATGCTTCCAGCACCTTGTTGAATCTATGCCACGAAGAATTGAGGCAGTTCTGAAGGCAAAAGGGGGTCCAACCCGTTACTAGCATGGTGTACCTAATAAAGTGGCCGGTGAGTGTATATATATATATATATATATATATATATATATATATATAAACATCTGGTTCCTGTTAATATCACATCTGACAGCAACTTTAACACCAACTTTGTGACACCTAAAAACACAATCATGGTGCGCTATTAAAGGGGATGTTTTGCTCTTTAAAATGAAACCAGAACTAGGTGTAATGGTTCAGAACATACAGACATCTATAATGTGTCCCCTTTACCCTTTAAGCTAAAGACAGAATGGAGATGGATCTTCAATGAGACAGAGCTTTTGTACTTGCACCTTTTGCATCTGTAGCTGAACCTGGGGAAGAGTGACAAATTGACACCGTACATATTTTAAACATAACATTAATGTTAAAAAATATCAGGTAAATGTATTTTTTCCCATTTCTAGTTATTTGCATTTTAACTTGATTTAAAAAAAAGTAATCTATCCATACAAAAAGTATAATAAAAAGTTGTTCCAGATTAAATCAAATCAAAAGACAAGGGGGCAAAGTTTAATCAAATCAAAAGACAAGGAGAAAACAAGGTTTAATCACCAGAGGCTACAAGGCTTTGTTACTATGAGAACTGTGAATCTGTGGAATAGCCTGCCTCAGGTGCTGGTCACTGTAGGGACAGCAGAGAAGGGTCTATAAGCCTTTTTACACCTAAATAACATTAATGGTTATTGTCAGGGTCGCTAGGGAGAATGCTGGGACTTCTGGTTCTTCTGCTGGTGCCAGCAGCGTTCTCCGACCCCCGCGCGTATCCGCGCAAACTCCACCTCTCGTCCCGGGCAGCGGCTGCTAAGATCTCGCGCTGTTTGGAACTGCTGGGACTTGTGGTATCTCTGCATGATGCCTGGTTGTTCTGCACCATGAGGGGTTAATTCCCAGAAACTGTCCAGCTCCTATCAGGTTCTGGAGGTGGAGTTCTGGCTGCATAAATTGCAGCTTCACTAGTCACCTGTGCCAGTGTTTGAAAACCCTTCAGCACTCGCTCGCTGCATTAGGTGTGACTCGCTCTGTATCTGTATCTGTATCTGAATCGTTGTGACCTTGGCTAGTTTTTGACATTGACGTTTTGCCTTCTGACTTTGTTATTGACGTACCCTCTCGTTGTGATTCCGGCTAGTTTACCATTCTTTTGTGTTTTATGTTTGTCAGTCTGTTTGTGTTTCCCTTCCCACACTTATCCAATGTATTTCGAGTCTTCAAGTAGTCGCCCCACGGTTTAGCGTGGGGGGGCTATAGGAAGGGACAGAGGTTGGGGCAAGCTCAGGGCACACTATCCCCTGTCTTCTGTGTTACCCAACCCTAACAGTTATGTTATATAAAATTGTTTCCCACTTGATAAAAAAAAAAAAAGGGTCCTACATGACCTAGAAGGGTTAATGGCATCCCAGAAACACGTAAATCTAACCAAACAACAAGTCAGGATGTATATAGAATAAATCAATACTTTATTAAACTCAATAGGGATTAAAAACATTTAAAATGCATCACATGTGAATATACAGAAAACACAGGTGGAAAGCACAATAACACATAGTATGTACAATTCCAACTGTATGCAAAGAACCTAATACATATTCAGCCTATGAGCAGGATACTTCAATTACAACATAATCCTAGAAGGTTATAATATATTAGTCAAAAACTAAGCCGACAGGTTCAGGGGATACAGACAAATAGAATCGATAATTACCTGGAATTCATAACAGGGTAAAATAGGGAGCCGGAGGAGCAGAGTCCCACGAGTATCACCTGTCTGTACAGGCCCCCTGAGGAAGCCTGTGCAGACAGGCAATAAGCGTGGGGACTCTGCTACTCCGTTTCGAGTCCTTGATTAAGAGTCATGATTAAGAGTCGCAAGGACTCGAAACGCGTAAGATGTATGGATCTACTACTCTCTGATGTTGCCAACCTGTCTGTAACTGGTTTTATGAGGAAGAAATAATGAAAAAGTTTTAATGAGAATTAATCCCTGTGGACTTGCTGGTTCATTTCAACAAGCTTCTCCTATTATCAAGGAAATTGTATTTTTCTGGAGATAAGGATTGTAGGATTACGTACATACATTGAGGGACTTAAACAATAACAAGAAGGAGCTGGTTGGGTAGCTATCAGTCTCAATTTTCTAGGTAACAGTGTTTCTGTACTTGACATAAAGTCTTATACAAAAAAAAAATGACCTGCTGTGTACACAGGAGAACAAGCACTTAACTACTTGGGAACTTTTTCCATAATAAAAGGATTCAGAAATTATGGAGCCAACTTCAGGTTAAAAAAAATAAATAGCTAGAATTCCTAGAGTTAAATTAATAATATGTCCAAAAAAATCTTTCTTGAACAACTAATTTAAGTTTTACTATTTGATTAGAAAATTCTAAATTTAAAACTGCTATCACAACTGTCATATATATCTCCACTGCATCTGTTCTCTGAAAAGACAAAAGGAACAAAAGAAATAAGACCTAGGATATTTTTAACCTGGAGAAGTCCAATTTTGCTACTTATGAAGATGATTACGTTTCTGAATAACTGTGTAGTGCTATGTTTAATAAGAATTACTTTGCTTTATTGGCTAATTGAACGTTTTGAGAGATCTCTTCGTCAAAGACAAGCAAATCCAATGTTCAACTGTCAGTTCATTTCCTCTATAGCATGATTAGTTAACTTGATTACTTAATGCAGCACTCACAGTAATTGCAGGTATAATAAAAGTGTCAGGTGTTCAGAAAGGTCCAGAAAGGCCCTTGAACTTTAAAACCTTTCAGCATCACTTAAGAAACAGAAAAAAATGTAAGATGTACTTTATTTTAAAATATATATTGAGCATGACTATGAAAAGCTTGTAAAACTATGTAGATGCTTTTAATGTTTTAACTGGTCCAAAAGCAATCTTACATTAATAAAAATAAATAAATCCATTGGAAAAAACATTAGGGAAGAAAAAAAATCTGCAGGGAGACAGACATTGCTGACCATTTGCAGAAGTACATGCCCACTCACGCAATACATATTTTTAACATTGGAAAGAAACGGGTGGACCCAGCACTTGTTGGTAAATTAAAAGTACATATTCTTTATTTTATTCCATTAAGATCCAAAAATACAAAAAGACAAAAGTGCACCATGTATGGAGCAATGTTGCTCACCGTTTAAAAAAAACCGCAGCAGACCTATGCATGTCGTCCTTAGTCATGGTCTATCTGGCAAAATGTGAGACGCAAATATTTATACTTAAAAAAATGTGATTACGTCATAAGAGTCTGGGCATGCGCAGACAGAAGAGTGGTGTGGCTGATCTCAGGCAAGTATGTGTTACAGTATATTCTATTATCAATAGAAATACAATGTATCCAATCTATTGTTTAGACCGTGCGGATAATGAGTATCTAATTTTAAGATCCAGTGGATCTCTCTATTCCTCCTCTTTTGGGGACCGTAACTTTTTCGATCGCTTTTTCGATTGTAACTTGGAAATATCTCCTTGATCTATTTGTAAAAAATGTTTAGATAAGCTTGACATATTTTTGATAACGGTATTGTCTGTTTTTGTGTCATCTTGTACATGTTCTGCTATTCTCACCTTCAGGGGCCATATAGCCCTACCAATGTATTGGATTTGACATTGGGTACAGGCTGCTAGATATACTACATTGCAAGAATTGCAGTTGATGATAGTAGGGATAGTATATTGTTCCCCATTACAAAAAGAATGAAAACTTTTTGTAGGGCTTATGTATTTACACACATTGTATATTCCTCCTCATGGATAAGATCCTTTGCTGGATAGACATGTGAAGGACTGTTTTGATTTGCTGTTATACACAGAGGGAGATATAGTGCCTCCTATTGCCTTTACTGGCTACAAATCTACATTCAATATAGCAAATGATTTCCCATCTCCTGTAATGATGTCTTTTTATGATGTCATAGTAATCATTACTATATGGAGTGGAAAAGACAATTTTGATCTGAGATGTCATTTTTGGATGTCTTCTTGGATTGTTGTAATGTTTGTAAATCCACTTTGTCTGCTATGTCTAGGGTATAATTCTTGTATCCCCTGTCTGATACATTGGTTTATAAAAAAGTGGCGAAGATCCTACTATAGAGAACAAAAAATATTGTAGGACGAAATAAAATGGGGACTATCTCTGGGTATTTAAAAAAAGGGGGCTTATTTTCTTTTACCCAAATACCCCAAAATGCCTATATTTCATGCCACTCCTAAGGTCCATAAAAGCATCCCCCACGCCCCATAATTTCAGGGGTAGACTCAATAACAATACACATTAGTTCATGGATAGATTGCTTATTGCAACCGATTGTACGGAAAATGCCAAGCTTTTTAAAAGACTCAAAATCTGTACTTCAAGTTATGTCTAATTCAGGTTGGTCAGACGAATATACTTGTGTGCTATTATGGCATTATATATAAAAAGTGTTACTAGTTGAGAAGGGCGAATCAATTCTAACGAAGTGGAATTCATTTATAGTTAAAGGATAACTTCGGTTCGGCACAAATCCAAAGTTTACAGTGATTTGTGGGAACAAATCCCCACCCCCCTCTTTATGAGCAAAATGTCCGCGAGCACAACGTGTTACATGGGGCAGAGAACTTTGAGAAGGAGAAAGGAACACCCTTGATCACATGTGCAGACATGTAAGCCAATCAGTGGCCGTCAGGCTTATGTGATGTCACAGCCCTATAAAAACAGATAGCCATTTGCAATCCTGTCATTTCACACTGCATTGGCTGTCTCTAGCATCTAGCTGCTTGTACTCAGTAGCTGATGGAGTGATTTTTGCTCAAAGTGAAGGGTGCCCATTTTGGAGTATCTGTATACCCCAAATTTCAATCCCTTTTTGTTGCTAAAGTAGATATCAAGAAATCCGTGTAAATCAACATAGTTGATGGAGTGATTTTTACTCAAAGTTCAGGGTGTCAGTTTTTGGGGTTCTGTATTCTCCAAATTTCAATTCTTTTTTGTTGCTAAAGTAGATATCAATAAATTTGAAGATTGTACCACTCTCTGGCCTCCTGCTGCTGCCTCATCCACACTTTGTCATTGTGCCACTCTGTGGCCTACCATGTCGCTGCCAGCTTCAGATTTTGTCATTGTGCCACTCTCTGACCTCATAATGCTGCTGCCACCACCTCCATGCTATGTCATTGTGCCACACTGTGGCCTAACATAATGCTGCCAGCTCCAGATTTTGTCATTGTGCCACTCTCTGATCTCATGCTGCTGCCACCACCTCCGCGCTCTGTCATTCAGTCTGCCACTCTGTAGCCTACGATGTTGTTACCATCTCCATAATTTGTCATTGTGCCACTCTGCGGCCTACTCATGCTGCTGCCAACTGACCGCTGTCTCCCTGGAACACCCTGTGATTTTCATAATGCTGTTTTCACTGTCCACCACTCTATGACGATGCCACTATGTTTGGTTTTCCCCTTCATTTTATCTGTCAGAAGGAATGAAAAGCTTCAGGATTTATAGCTAAAAGAAGGAGTGGATACATAACACAGAGGACATGCAAATATCCCATTTACTGGTCATATTTATTTTGGATCAACTGCTATTTGTTTTTGGCTTTAGCAATACTGATGGATTATTGACCGATTGAAAGCGGACACTGATGGATGAAAAGAAGGGCAAAATGATCAGTGATGTCAGTGCAAAATGACTTGCAACACCCTCTCCACTCTTTTGGGCAGGGGTTTCTACATGTATTAGCGTTTAACAGAACAGGTTCAGTTTGTAATCTATGGAATCATCTGATGTCAGTGTAAAAAGAGTGCACTCTTTGATGTTATAGTGGGATCTTGGTCCTCAGCTCAGTCCTTTTGAGCTGGCACAGACGTTACATTGTCAGGCTGCGTTCCCGCTTCACTCTTTTGGTCAAGTTGGCCCCTGTAAGTGCCCATGGAATTGAAGAGTGAAGTGCGTGACATACTAAAACACATTTGAAGACCGAACCACGCTCCCTGTGCATATTTGAGCATGGCACAACGTTCTACAACATCCTACAGGTTCTCTACAGCCAGGAAATACCTGTTTTTTAATGTGATTCGCCATGATTCAATTCGGGTCAAAACTAATTTTGTCGGAGAATTCGGAACTCGGCAAATCAAATTTTTTTAAATTTGCCAATCTCTAGTTACTAGCATTAGAATATTCTATAAAAAATACACAAATTTTCACAAGATCTTACTTACTATATCATTACAGTTAAGAGTTTCTTTTAAAAAATAACTACTCATTCAATAACACTTGGTACTTTAAAATACATGGTTGCCCTATGGGCTCTTGTTTTTCGCCATCCCTAACAAATATTTTTGTTTCCATGTGGGAGAAATGCTCCAAGTAAAGTGCAAATAACCCCTTTCAGGACCACATATTATGGTATGGAAGATATATAGATGATACTGGCAGTCCCCAGGTTACCTGCAAGATAGGTTCTGTAGGTTTGTTCTTCTGTTGAATTTGTATGTAAGTCAGAACTGTGTACTTTATAATTGCAACCCCAGGCAAAGTTCTTTTTGGTCTCTATGACTATTGGATTTGAAAATGTTGGGTTGTCTTAAGAACCAGGATTAACATTATATCTTAATTACAGACACCTTTGATAACTGTTACAGCTGTTTATTCTAGCTTGGGACAGTAAATTACCAAAACCCAGAGGTCCGTTTATAACTAGCGGTCGTCTGTAAGTTGGGTGCTCTTAAATAGGGGACCGCCTGTATACTGATCATGTGGCAGGGTTCCGCACTGTACATTAAGCTTTTCATAAAATACATTAATGATAGTAACTTTAATCTCCTTTTCACACATATTGCAGAAAAAACTGATGTACCATTTTTAGACATTTTTTACAGGGATCTACCTCTACAAATTCCATTATTACTACACTATATAGAAAACCTACTAGTGGCAATTCCATACTACATGCCAGCAACAGCTACTAGCTATATTGAACAATAGCTCTAGATCTGTAGCCAGTAAAGCAATGACAATAGGAGGCACTAAAACTCCCTCTGTGTATAACAGCAAATCAAAACAGTCCTCCACTTGCCTATCCAGCAAAGGATCTTATTAGAGATGAGCGAACATGCTCGTCCGAGCTTGATGCTCGGTACTAGTGCCAGCAAGGCCAGCCACAAGCAAATCAACAAAATATATATATAACGCTATTGTAGCCCTAAGAAATATTCGTCCGAGCAGTTGTGAGTACGCTAATGCTCAAACGAGCTTCAAGCTCGGAAGAGTGTGTTCGCTCATCTATAGTTGGCTCATTTCACAAAAAATGACTCCTCACACCCCAGTACCCCAAAGTATGAAAAAGTTATTAGTGTCAGAAGATGGCAAATTTTTTTTTTCTTTTTTGTACACATTCGTTTAATTTTTGAAAATGTATTAAAACGCAATAAAACCTATAAAAAATTGGTATCATCGCGATCGTACCAAACTAAAGAATAAAGCTGAGGTGTTATTTGGAGCGCACATTCAAAGTCGTAAAAACTGAGCCCACAAGAACTTTTTTTTTTTTTTCATTTTTTCCACATTTGGAATTTTGTTCCAGCTTCGCAGTACATGGCATGTTAAAATAAATAACATCACAGGAAAGTAAAATTTGTTACACACAAAATAAGCCCTCACACAGCTCTGTAAATGGAAAAATGAAAAAGTTATGGATTTTTGAAGGTGGAGAGCGAGAAATGAGCGAAAAAACCCTGCGTCCTTAAGGGGTTAAGGAATAAAGAAAGGCACAACATCATCATCTCTTTATAAATTGAATTACCCTCCACTTTTCCACATAATAAAAACTGAACTGACACGATGGCAGTTATTACTGCTCAATATATCGGGTCAGGTACAATTAGTCAAAATTATCAGCTTTGCCAGACCCCTCTATCCAATGCAGACCTTAACATTGTTGCTAAAAACCTCAGACATGCGAGAGTTAAACAATACATTCACTTCTTTTGGATGGCAGGGAAATTACTCCGTATAGCTCTACAAAAGCTAATGGTCAGTAAACGGAGCGGGGGATTACATTTTCCAGGCATCAGACGGTATAACTTAGCGTTCCTGACCAGACACCTGATTGACTGGATCAATTCCACCAACTATTATTCTAACACCAGATTAGAGCAAGCGTTGCTGGGATCATGTGACTTTGTGGCGGCCCTTCACATCCCATATGGAAAATTACAAGAAAGTATTCCAGCGCAAATCTCCAGGTGGTTTAAAATTTGTGCATCAGCAGAATCAGGATACAGTGAAGAAACGATCAACGCGTTTCGGCTGTTACGCCTTAGTCATGATCTTAGTTGATCGTTTCTTCACTGTATCCCGATTCTGCTGATGCACAAATAAAGAAGATTTTAAACCACCTGGAGATTTGCGCTGGAATACTTTCTTGTTTTCTCTTCAAGTTTACCCTTGCCTGGGCAGTTCCGTGCACGCAACTCTGTGGTTGTCAGTACTGGAGTGAGTAGAGCTGACACGAACTTTCTCTATATGGAAAATTACCACCAATAGCCAGGCAGTCCCTGCTGTTGAAAGATACAATTGCAACATGGAAAATACTGCGCAAAAGATATTACCTTTCTTACCAGCTTTCAAAATATCTTTACACTTTGGAATAATCCTGAATTCACAACAGGGTCAATCAGCAGGTTATTCATACCATGACATACTCAGGGGATAACTTGTTTCCAACAGGTACTACACTCCACTTAGCCGCGATCAAAATCCCTAGCAGAGATAACACCAGAATTTGGGTTACCTCTGAGACAGGAGTTCCAGTATGCTCAGCTACAAGCATTTGTGGCTCTAAGTTATGGAATCTAGCTGGGGAGATCATGTCACACAGATTCTACAAAGTGATTGAAGTACAATCCTTTTTGAAAACCTTCCAAAAAATTATCTCAGACCACTACAGTCACGATACCCATACAGCCATTGGCACTCATCTTCCATTCAGCAACACCGCAGGGAGAGGAGGAGGAGGCGGTGGAGGTCACAATAACCCCACTTATTTATATACTTATGTTGATAGATAAAAGATGCCTGTTAAACCACTGGTTATTGTCTTCACTCCCATCAACAAAGGAGATAATAGCCAAAGCTAAATTATACTTGAACAAAGATAGGATGGAGGCAGAAAGGAAAGGGGAGAAACAAGTAAAACTGTTTTCCCGTAAATGGCTTACATTTCATGCAAACCACTTATTATCCAGTGAAATCCAAGAGTTCAAGAGAAAACTAAAAAAAAATACACATGGTATATGACTGAAGACTTGGGGGGGAGCACATTAGGCAGACTTAAAGTCTAACTTATAGGAGGTGAGGGCTGGAATCCAACCACAATGCCTAAAGGTATTATGTTCTGCTACTACTTAGCTAAAGATCCCTGAGGTTACTCCCCTTTGGCCTGAGGTTAATACATTTTCCTTGTCATGTTAAGTATATTGTATTGTTTGCGTTCACTGAAGAAGAACTAACTTATGAGGGGAAGGAGGTGGAATATGTACATGTCAAATGAAACAAAGTTATCAAACGATTTATTGATTAACCTTCATACTTATGTAATTTATTATATATCTGATATACTCTGTATTCATGCATCTTCTTTTCCACAAAAAATAGTTAAAAAAAAATTTGCAAGTCCAGGAGAATGTGAAATATATCTTATCAGAGGAAAATGTCTCTTCAGCTAAACTATTCTGTTTCACGAAGGAGGAAAGTTATGAGTGGTACACTATGCACTCAGTCATGATAAATTGTTTAGTGTTTAAAAGATTTGTTAGCAGTTTTATAGCTTATTCCAGAAGGTTTCAGCAGTGCTGATCAGTACAGATATACTACATCTGAGCAATAAACTAAGCAGTTAAGTAGGTAAGAGATAACTGATAACAGAATATAGGTTGGACTCGATGGATCTGCACCTTTATTCAACCTAATCTACTATGATTCTATTAAACTTTTTTGGTTGTTCACCATTCTCCACAGAAGGAGAATTAGATTTTTTGCCTTGTGCTCTGCCTCAGCAGCCAGGATAAGAAAAATTCCCATCCAGAGCCTTTAACCCATTAGTTATTGCAGTCAATGGTAACCTTGAGTAATAGAAAAACAGGAGGTCATGACGCGTTTAGGGCCTACAAACCTTTATTCAGATGATGAGCAAAGAGTTTGTAAGTCCAAATCGTATCATGTCCATTTTATTTTTTTTTGGAATAAACTATTTTATTATAAAGTTGCATTGGCAAGTTTATTTGGCTGTAGGTAAAAGCATACGTAAGTGCCTCCCCCTAAACTTTGTTGTTTTTCTATTGCACTTGTCATTCTGACCTCCTCTCTGGAATGCTGTTTTCTTAGGATAACCACAAGTCAAGTCATCACATGCCTTCACTGCTTGTCATTTTTCCACATGCATCATCGTATTAAAGGCAATGTTCTCGTGTACTCGCTATTATTCAATAGTGACCTATATTGGTCTATAAGCAACAATCAAGTTGCCTCCAAGTGACCAACTTTCCTGGAGAAGAAGAGAGGGAGGCAGCAATCCAATTCTTATTAAATGATTATGGAACACTAAGTCGGTGCTCGCAGCTGAAGGTTCAGGTGCTGGAACCTATTATCAGGTACATTCAATGGAGGGAGCCACACGACTCATAGAGTTAAAGTCCAGAAGTCTTTATTTAAATCCATGCATAGAAATATGACATTTTGATTCATCAAGAATCTTTATGCTTGATAAAGATTGTTGATGAATCAAAACGTCGTATTTCTATGCCTGGATTCAAATAAAGAACTAAAATGGTATTACCTGAAGTGTTTTCTTCTTTTGTCCTTTTTTCAATAGCAACCTTGACATCTAATGTATTTTGGAGAGAGGGGGCTCCTTGTGTCAGGCATCTGTATACTCACAAGTACAATCCCACATGCACAATCCTTAAATTGTAAAAAAATTGCACGACTAAATAAGAACTAGTGTGAATAGTGTTATCACATCTACCTAGGGCTTTCATTGTGAAAAAGTTCTCCAATTTAATAAAAACTACATGTTTGGCTCTAATCTTATTACATGAACCTAGTTTATATATTATTTAAGTCAAATTAAATGAAAATTTAAGCTGCAGAGGAAAGTATAATTTATGTACCTCAACTTCCTCTTCTACAATTTTCGCAAAATGCCAGCAATATTAATAGGGAGGGTTAACAGTGAATTTTATTGTAAGCTTGAACCCAAAAATGTACCCAAGGTCCAGAGAATTCACATTTGATGGCCCTTTCCTACAGGCAAATCACAAATGGAAGATATACTACTTGTTCTGAATACAACATTAAACATTCTGAGATTTTGTTACATCAGTTGTTAGGATTCTCCCCAAAGGCAAGTAGAGACAAACTTTGCTTAAAGGACATCTACCGCTAGGATGAAAGACTATATGCAAACTAGCATGAGGGGCTAGCACTTATGGAGCCTGGAGCCACTTAGTCTGTTAGTCTGGAGCCACTTAGTCTCATTTGCATACAGTCCTTTATCCTGGTGATAGATGCCCTTTAAGAACCCATCTTTTGGGTTGCGCTTTAGACTTCTATATTCTTTTTATGGCCAGATCTACGGGCCTTGTTTTTCTAATTATACTTCTGTTTTTAATTTTATTTAATTATCAGAGGTATATTGATGCAAATATCATGTTTTTAACCCATTTTCATTTTTTTGATACTAGTTATTAAAACTAAGTTAAAACGAAAATTGGTTTATGTAACATTCTAACCAAAAAGGTAAAATTAGTATAAAACAAGCCCTCCATGATTGTGAACTTGTCTCTCAAAAAGCAAATCTCTAAATGGATGTATTTTTCTCAGCTGAATCAAATGTTCCTCACTTTGGTAGGTATAATACTATGCTTAGAAAATTTGCTTGCTGTGGGAGGGAAAATTGCATTTGAGGAAATAACACTATCATTTGTAAAATGACATAAGCAACTAAACTATACCTCTTTCAGATAGGAAAATTCAGACTGTCATCTTGATTTGAACAAAAGAAAAAATAGGTATATTTCAGGATTATACTAAAATAACCCTTATTTTTAAATTAGAGGCATTAATCTTTGTCTGTAAAGCACATAGGTTCCATTCTGTCAGTTCACAAAAAACAATGTAGCTAAGTGCTAAATTCTAAGCTTATGTTGAAAGATGCCAAATAGTAAATCTTTCCTTTTGGGTAAATATATTTATATATTTTATTATACTGTATATACAATAGTATAAAAATATACATACATTACATATTTAGCCCCTGGCTCTCACCGAGGCTCCTCTTCCCTCTCATCTTCATGTAAGAGTGCAGACAGAGACGTGTTTATGCACTCTGACCACACACATCATGTCGTCATCCGCAGTTACACCACCACGTCATAGTGTCTATGCGGGAAGATGACATAGACTTGTCTCTGCCCGCACTGTTACATGAGGACAAAAGCACTGCAGGGTTTGTAAATTTATCTTTTTATACAATGAGGGGCTGCTTTGGTCCATTTCATTACAGGGGGTGGGACATTCTTTACTGAGGGAGGCTGCATGTCAATATAGTCATAGACAATATGTTTTACCAGTATTTTGGGGTAAAATTAAGGGCCTCGGCTTTTACTTGGGTATATATGGTATAAGGTATGTATAGTAAAAATTGAAAAATGAAATTCTCTTAGAGGAGATTTAAACACTTTTCATATGCTTTTTGAATGGTCTGTGTGTTCAAATTTGCAATGCCATCTCTTTCCATAATGTAGCAGTTTCCCTGGCTTACTGTAAGCATTATTCTCATTGAACATATATTTTCTTCAAATATTACTATTGTACCTTTGGAGAATGGAGAAGTACAATATGCAACTTGTTAGGTTAGGTGTGAGACATTGCACCAATCTGTAAAACCAAATCACAGAGGTGCTAAGGTAAGCTCCTCAGAATCATTGGTATAATTGTTAAGCTTATTGGTAAAATATTACAAGGAAGGAGGCCAGTCAGAGGCCCACATTTATTTAAGACTGTGCAAACTGCTCTTTGTGCAGTGTGCCTGTGTAGAGTGCAGAGGGCGCCAGATTCAGGATTTCTGGCATACTTTCTTCATAAATGTGGAGCCCCATGCATTGCCCAGTGCAGCACATTTTTTTGGTGCACCTTCAACATACGGCTTGCAACACAATTCTGTTGAACTTTGCATGAGCACTGAAATACCCATTTCAGTGCAGAATTTTGTGTTGCATAAAGAATAGTGCAGCGTGCACCCCAAAGTGTCGCTTGCACCACAATTGTGTCACATGCACCAGAAATGTGTCTAGGACTTGTGCAAGCAGTTGCAAAGTTTGCCAGAAAACTGTCTGGATCTATGAGTAAGTATCCATGGTTTATCATGCTTGATGTTGATGGTATATTTCCTTTAAAATTCCTTATAAAATTAAGAGTCTTGAATTTTCTTAATGAAATTGTAAAAGGTAAATGTATACTTTATTATGCCTAAATCGTGTGCAAATACCACAGTTTTTATTTGTGCTTCTTTGGGACAATGAACAAATGATTTAGATACAGTTAGAGAGATTAAGAGAACCACACTCAGGCTGGAAAGTCCATGTAATAAAAAGAGTTCTGTCAAACTTCAATCTCCTATTGGTCAGAGACTAAAGAAGAGAATGTAAATACTGTAATTCTTAGAGGGCGCTACGACACAAAGCCACGTCATAAATGTTATAAATAAATGTAATAAAGTAGAAACGTTCAAGAAATAAAAAGAGACAAATAAAAGCCAAGTTCTCACCACACTTTTCAGTGTGAAGAAAAGGTTTCAAAAAAGTGTTCTGCAACCTGCTTCTTCTCTTTTTTTGATACACATTGCCAAGACTCCCTTTACACTGACCAAGAATCAACCATGTGTTATCCCCACAATATCTTTAGATTCCTGGTCATAGGTGTAAAAGTAAGGGCGAGCCTATAATGCAGGTGTGATAATAATATTACTCCTCCACAGTTTGTTATATATATATTTTTTTCTTTCTTTGTGTTTCATTCTGCCTGTTATAAATCATCAGGCTCCATTTGTTTAAGACCAGCCAGAATATGAGCCTGGCAGGGTGGTTATAAAACCCCAGGGAGTCTATGTTTGATCAGAGAAGCATGGTCTTCTAAGTGGTAAAATTAACACCTTTCGGCCAGAGTAGTCTAGCTAGTGGGGGATGAAAAGAAGCCACAGACTGCATGTTTTTCCCTCCAAATTCAGACAAAGGGGAATATCATAGCTGTCCATAACTGGGACATAATTCATAATTATAGGTCCCAAGTTACACAGGACAGTTATGGGATCTAGACACACTTCTGGACCGAAAATCAGAACATTAGCTGCAATGGAAGGCAGCCAATAGCAGAACACCCCTGATATTAGGCTAAGACACCCCGAGTTTGGTATGGGGTTAATGGGAATAACATGCCCGTTTGGTTGGAAGCCATGGCACAATTGTGCCATCTCCCAATCAAAAGTTATGGGGTTCTGATAAAAACCCAGACCCAAAAAGTAGCTCACTGATGGGAGGGGGATAGAAAAATCCCCCTCACAGTGACATCACAGCCAGGGGTGGGGGTCAAAAAATCACCTGGGCTTAAATTAATGAAGCAGCCACATAGCAGTGTTCAGACTGAGTGACTCTATGACAATAGAAGGCTGGATCGATGCTTATGCCCTGTCCTCGGGCCAAAGAATTTCTTCCTATTCCACTAGCAAGAATTTTTGGTTTCTTCTTCCATAACTGTTTGTAAGTATTGTATGTGTATTGTTTTAATCCTTTTTTTCATTTTATCTGACAATTTAATTCTTTGAGTGTACTGCATTTTTATGTAAATTAAAACTTTTTAATAAGCCTCTGCTTGTAGCCTTAAAGAATCTGAGTCTCTAAAGGGAATCACGTTACCAGAGGTCATTATTAGCATAGTCCATGTAGTAAGCGATTGCATGTTCTGTGAGTTTATAATTGTAATATCGTGTAAGTAGTAAGTGCATGTGCTGAGTTATCAGGGTGCATTGTCTGTGTGGTTGAGGTGCCTACGGCCTTCTTTGCATAAGTAACTCGTGGGTGGTGGCAGTGCGGATTGGCTGGGGCTGAGATTCTGTGGAGTAAATTTAGCGTAAGGACGCCATTTTGTGGAAGTGGGCGGAGCTTAAAGGCTAAATTCTGGGACTCCATAGAGTAGTTATCCCAGTGTGTGAACTCCGGTGAGTCGGGTTCGTGACAGCAGGTCATACAAGTTTGTAGCTAATTTAAAAGTATCTATATACCCCCAAAAAATAACAGCGTTTTTCTTAATTATACATTAGCCAGAGAACGTTTGCTGGACCCTGGGTTTCACTTGCGAACTTCTTCTAGGGTACTGCTTTCTACAGGGATATCAATATATGGTTAATCCTTGTTAATTGTGAACAGAGTCCTGGCAATATGTGTGAAAAAAGAGAAGTAGTAGGTTCCAGAACTCTTTTTAGAAAATATTTTTTGACACTGAAAATTGAGATTATATGGCTTTTATTTGGCTCTGATCAATAGGAGGTCAAAGCTTAACAAAACTATTTTTTAATGCTTCAACTTTTTTGCTTTTATTACTTGGTATTTTGTAGCTCCCTTGAATAATTTTTTTACACTCTCTTCTTTATGTTTTATGTTGTTGGAAAGTCCATTTCCAGTACTATACTTTTTTGGGAATAGACTAACATTGAAATTGATTATTGTGTGTCCAATATTGTATATATTACCTTCTTCCCAGTGCATGTGAGTGCTGATCTTGCGACACAATTTCATTTTTAAATTCCGCAGTTTGTCCGAATCAGTCAGGTTGTCCGACGGCCACGCCCCCCGATTTGTGTCGCATGAAAGCCGATGCACCACAATGCGATTGCTTGTGCCAAAAACCCGGGGCAGTTCAGCACAAAACGAAAAAATTCAGGAAACCCGACGGAAATGCGTCCGATGGACCCTTAGTAAATGTGCCCCAAAATGTTATGCCATTTGGAAGATGGCAATGCAAAAATGATAGATTTTTCCCCACATTAGGGTTTTATTTGGTAAAATATAAGAAAAAACACATAAGTATGGTATCCCCAAAATCTTATTGACTCATAGAATAAAGATAACATGATTATTAGTCTCTAGGGTGAACACCAAAAAAAGTAAAAAATGTTGTACAGAATTGATGCTTTCTTCTCCTGCCCTCAAAAAAAGTTCATAAATTTCCAACAATAGGGGATACCAACCCCAAAATGGTAACACTGGAAAATGCATTTCATCCCGCAAAAAATGCCATCAAATGGACTCAATAACGAAAAAGCTAAAATTTTATAGCCTACAAAAGGAAACTAAAATCCTGACAGCTGCAGGGTGCACCCTCCATTCTGTGCCTCACTGTGCAGCCATAAAACAAGAAACGGCCACGTGTTGGAGGTCATTATACTCAGGAGCAATTGCATAACAAATTGTAAGATGGATTTTCGCTTTTTATTTTTTTGAAATGTGTACATTTTAGGGCTAAATGAACGTATAACTGACAAAATTTGACCATTCTTAATTTCACCTCCATTTTTATTTAATTACTATGAAGATTTCAAGGGGTTAACAATCTTTCTAAAAGCTGTTTCTAATAGTTCTCAGGGTGCAGATTTGAAAATGGGTTGATATATAGGTTTTTTTTTCATGTTATATATGTAAAATTTTATTACAAATAGTAATTGTCCCCAAAATAGTCAGTTCTACAAATACGGAAAACCGATATTCGATTTGTAAGCCGCACAACATCAAAATAAGTTACCCCGACATTTCAAAATTATGAAAATAAAGGGCACACAGGAGATTTTCTTGTACAACTACACTGCGTCTTAACACGGTGGCAACTTTGTTTCTTTTAAAGTTGATTGTTAATTAATGGATACACAACGCCTTTCCAGCCTGGAAGGAATCCTTCATTAGGTCTGGTTACAATGCATGCTTTTTCATATAAACAAAACAATATATATATGTATATATACATAGTATCTGCTGACGTCACTAGTGATGTGTAGCGGAAATGACATCACAAAGGAAAAAAAAAAATTAAACGACATTGGTAAGATATAATAAAATATAACCCTTTTAAAATGTGAAACTATTACTGTATATTGAAGTATTAAATTCAATGTATTCAGACTTTTTATTCTTGTGTATATGGTTGCTAAGTAAATACTCTGTGTGTCTTCATGAGTTCGGTTTACTGGGTTTACTGAGCAACCTCAGTGTTCTCAGCCTGCCGTTTTTTGAGTTGCGTGCGGGCAACTCAATAGCTGTTGGTGTTTTTACTGCGTATGGGGTGAATAGTGAGCATTATATTAAGTTATCTTTTGATGCACCTTGTATGGTTTTGACTGGTGTTTAAGTAGTTTGCTTATTTGCTATTTGTTAGCAAGAATTGATATATTATATTCTTTTATATCTAATTATAAGGAGGTTCGTGGCATCTATAAAAATTGTATATATAGTTTAAAAACATAAATAACAGTATTGATAACAGTGTAGATTTTTTATGTGTTAGCTATGGAGAGCAGAAGAAGAGTTAAGAAATCATGCGTTACCTTTTTGAGGCTAACTGAGTATATGAGCTTTCGAGAATGGTGAGCTTTCGAGAATACTAGTTCTCTTTGTCAGACATGATGTTATGCATGAAACAGAAAATTCACAGCATTTTATACACACTAAACAGTGATCATCAAAGAATATTTAAAAAAAAACCTCTAAAACAACAGATTGATAAAAACAGGGACATCTTATTTACAACAGGATGGCAATAAAAACATTAAAAACCTATGAGGCGAGACACATGAGCCCTGGCTCTTATCTGCTTGTGGCCTCCAGGTCAGAGGTAGGAGGTCATGAAAGCTGGCATGAATGTTAAGACCACTTTGCAAAGTGTTAAATCTCCTCATTAAATTATATTCCCATTCTTTCCTTTCCCTCTGTGTCTTAAAATGTCCCATTAAAATAGTAATCTGCAAGTCTTCCATAGTGTGGTCCTCTCTGGAGAAATGTGCAGCTACTGGGAGATCTTTCCTCTTATTTTTAATATCAGATCTATGTGAGTTCATACATTGATGGAGTCTCTGGCCTGTTTCCCCAACATAAAGGCCTGTGGTTGGACACTGCTGACACATAATAAGGTAGACCACATTAGAGGACCTGCAGGAAAAAGTTCCTTTGATCTGATGTACCTGCTGTGATTGAGGTACAGGTACCTGGTCACCTGTGCGAATGTGCTGGCACGTTTTACACCTGCTTTGCAGGCAGGGTGAGGTACCATTTTCTGATGGGGGTCTCAGGGCACTCCGGACAACCAGTTGTTTCAGGTTTTGGTGGTTGCCTGAAGGACAGGAGAGGAGGGACTGGAAATATTTCTTTTAGGCTACATTCACACTGCCGTGAGCCCGCCGCACCGAAGCACGGCAGGCACACGGCAGCGCGGGGAGAGGAGGAGGAGGTGAGCGCCGCATATAATCCACAGTAATATGGTCCAAATACAAGATTCGCAATTGTAATAAGCCCCAACTCCACAGTCCGCAGTGGTGTCAGCAGCAGATGAATAGCTATAAACAATGCATCAAAAGTAAAACAAATGCTTCAATCAAAGGCTCACCCAATTCTGGGGAGTGCCACTAATAAAGTGCTAGGTGAAAAACTATAAAGTGCTAGTAGAAGGTTATGAGCTATCACTGCTAAAGTTAGGATATTACCCACTGCATGTGTCCACGTGGAAGTCTGAATCACATGCTGTAAAGGACTGGCATACAGGTGGAGGTAAATAGGATAGGAGGTGACCGGCTCCCCACGCGTATCGTCGTCAGAGGACGACTTCCTCAGGGGTAAGTAGCCTAATGAGTAAGAGCACCCACCTTAAATGCGTCCCTGAGGATGTGTGTAGCCAATCAGGACGGCCGCTGCGTCGGCATGGCATCGCTAGACCGGAAGTGGTCATGTGCACCTGACTGGAAGTGGTCATATGCGCGTGACCGGAAGTTGTCATATACGCCTGACCGGAAGTGGTCATATGCGCGTAACCGGAAGTGACCATTCATTGTCTATAGCGGCGAATTACTGCACAAGCGCTCCCCGGCCGGGGGGTTGATAATAGGTAACTAGGCAACAGGTTGACGCCGACTTAGCTGCATGGTATGATCTTCCAGATATGAATAATACAATAAGTGGCGACGTAAAAATCATAGATGATGAGTGGTGTCATATTACGTTAATTCAAGGAGAAAGAAATAGCTGATCTGGATGTAAATAGTATTCAGAAACGGCGGTCTTAATCAAGCTCAAAGCGACGATAGACATGCTATATAGAATAAGGATGTACAGTATGAATATAGCAAAAAAGTATAAATGAATGAATAAAGGCAGGA
The DNA here is from genome assembly GCA_019512145.1 of Engystomops pustulosus. Classification (NCBI taxonomy): domain Eukaryota; kingdom Metazoa; phylum Chordata; class Amphibia; order Anura; family Leptodactylidae; genus Engystomops; species Engystomops pustulosus. The sequence continues at coordinate 47,519,456 of CM033649.1, forward strand.
TTGATGATGATTATTAATAAGCAAGTAAGTAGGATACCCCATGATACATCTGCCATATTGAACAACTCCCAAAACTCCTTAATGCAGAAGGTCAGAGAGTGAATAGATGGATGGGGGATTGTCCAGTCACATTATCCTGTGACTTTGTACAAGTGCATGGTTCAACATGTCAGGGGAGAGATGTCAATCTACCTAAAAGAGACACCAATTTCTGCAGATCAGCAGAATCTGTCCTCAAAGGACACGCCAGTTGCCTCCAGACAGCAGCCTGATTGGAACACACATGGCCCATAGGGCATAACAACGGAGACGCAAGAAGGTTAGGGTGTAAATAAATTATTATTCAAACAACATAAAGAGAAAAGTCACATTATGTCTGTCATTTCTTGTAAATACTGATTTTGCTCTTGACGTACCCTCTCGTTGTGACTCCGGCTAGTTTACCATTCTTTTGTGTTTTATGTTTGTCAGTCTGTTTGTGTTTCCCTTCCCACACTTATCCAGTGTATTTCGAGTCTTCAAGTAGTCGCCCCACGGTTTAGCGTGAGGGGCTATAGGAAGGGACAGAGGTTGGGACAAGCTCAGGGCACACTATCCCCTGTCTTCTGTGTTACCCAACCCTAACAGTATATCTATGTTGCGTGAACCTGGTCTTGAAATCAAGCGTCGATTTGCCAACATAGAGTAAATCACAAGGACAGGATAATTTGTAAATTACAAAGTCGCTGGTGCAGTCAAGATAATGTTTAATACGGTATGTCATGTTATTGTGAACAAATGTGTCACCTTTAATGGCATTGGAGCAATTTATACATGAGCGACATGGAAAACAATCTGTTTTAGCAGGACCACTGATAGATCCTGGATAGTTCTTTGGATAGATTTACCAAGGGGACCCACATCAGATTTGACCAGACAGTCCCTGATGTTTTTGGAGCATCTGAACGAAAGTAAAGGAGGATGACTAAATTCAGGGACACAAGAAGGCTCACTGGCCAAAATCCGCCAGTGTTTGCATATTATCTTGTCATTAAATGTAGTGACAAAAGGAATTCTAGTGGTGGATTTCTTAATTTTATTAGGGGACAGGAGCTCAATTCGATTTTTCTTGTGGGCAATACTCAAATTTTTATCAATTACTTTTTCAGGGTATCCTCTACAATGAAATTTGGAAACCATTTTGTCAATATTCTTGCGGTATTTTTCGTTATCAGAAGATATTCTCTGAACCCTTAGAAATTGACGCAAGGGAAGAGAATTAATCATAGCCCGAGGATGGCTGCTCTCATATCGCAGAATGGTGTTCCTGTCTGTCGGCTTAGTGTACAGATCTGTGCTGAGGCCCTGATCCGTACGTATGACCTGCACAGGAACTGTGCCATCTCTGTGGAGTGGACAAGAGGGAATTTAATATCAGGATCAATAGTGTTGAGGAATGCATGGAAATCACATAGTTCCTGAACAGAGTCGGTCCAGAGGAGGAACACATCATCTATGTATCTCCACCACTTCAAAACATGGCCGAAAGTGGTGGGATACATAGATCGAGTCCTCCTCCAGAGCTGTCATGACCATATTGGCGTAGCTGGGAGCCATATTAGCTCCCATGGCGACTCCTTTCAATTGCACAAAAAAAATCTTTGCCAAAGAGAAAATAGTTATTGTACAACACTAATTCCAATAGCTTCATGATGAGGATGATCTCCTGTTCTTTGAAATTAGATTGTCGCAAGGATTTCTCAACAACCTGCATGCCGAATTTATGTCTAATGGAAGTGTAAAGTGATGTGACATCAAAAGAGGCTAAGATAAGGGTAGACATGTCATTAATCTTAGTATTATGAAGTTTAATGAGAAAATCAGAGGTGTCTTGTACATATGATTGACTTTATGTGGCATATTGTCGGAGTACACGGTCAAGAAAAATGGCAATATGTGAAAAGATAGAATCATTACCAGAGACAATTGGTCATCCGGGGGGCTGTTGGAGATTTTTATGGATTTTGGGTAGGATATATATTATTGGAGTAACAGGATTGTTGACAAATAAATATTTATACATATCCTCACTAATAGTCCCAGATTGTAATGCCATGTCAAAAATGTATTTAATTTTGCGCCCCAACTCAAAATTGGGGACTTGTGCAACACGTTTGTAAGTGGATTCGTCACTTAATTGGTGACGGATCTCGGACACATAATACGACTTGCCCATGACGACGACAGCACCACCCTTATCCGTGGGCTTGATGATGATGTCGTCGTCACGAGCAAGTCGGTCAAGTGCCATCACCTCTGCAGTAGTCATGTTGTGATGCAATAGAACATTGTTATGTTGTTCCCGCAAATGTTGGATGTCATGTCTAACAGCCATAGCAAATCCTCAATAGCAGGTACGTCTGCAGGTGGAGTAAAGTTACTTTTGGTGTACAAATAAAATTGTTTGGGGTCTAAACTACTAACAGCAGAAGGACCAACTGGGACCCTGTTATTCTTTTCGCTCCCACCGTTTAAGTTAGGAGAAGGAAAAAAGAAAAAATTCACTGAAGGTGATTCCTGTCTTTTTGACCCAGCACGATGTTGTAATAGAGGATTTTTGAAGGCGATAGATGCAAGATGTAGTGAGCAACCATGTTGCCAAGGCGAAGGGTCTCGCAGGCGGCAGGTACAGGTGAGTATCCCCAGGTATGGTCCACCACCACTGTACAGAGATGATTTGCTTAGCTAAGAAAAGAGCAAGGGTATATATGACTGCAGGAGGCAGTTAGCAAACCTAGAAATTGTTATAGTTGCAAGTGTGCAAAGTGGGAGTGCAGATTGGATCGTGGGAGTGTTAAAAATGGTGCAAAGCTTGGATAGACCGATGTGTGATGTGCATGCTGGGTGAAGAATTATCTACTCTTAATATGCTCGTGAAGGTGCCAATGTGGGGGTGGGGGTGGGGGAGTTGACCAAGTGAGTCCTGTGTGGCAGGAAAAGTGAAGGTAGGGGAAGGGGGTGTGTGTGTAGGGGGTCGTAAGGGCCCAAACGTATATAGGATGGAAGCTACCAATACAATGTGTGTTCCATGGAGTGAAAGTGAAGTTAGAAAAAACAGAGGCTCAGAACTGTGCAGAAGTTGAGACAGTGTGGAAGAATCCAGTGAATGGTGGAGGGTTGATACATGCTCACCTGTTCCTGTCCTTTATTTCCTGATGATAGTCAAGGATATCCATAATTATCTCTGTTTATAGAAACCATTGAAAAGTAGCTCCACATTGAGTCCCTGTGGGGAAAGGCTTTTCAATCTAAAAATATATTGTGCTTCCCTGCGCAACAATTCAGGGAATGCATTGCCCCCCCCCTAAGGTTTGGGCGAATCTTATCCAGTCCCACCACTTGTAGTCCCCTTGCCTTACCCCCATGGAATGCTCTGAAATGCACCGCCACAGAGGATAGGGTCTTACCTTGAGAGAAATGTGTGTGGGCATTGTTGATACTGGAAATATGCTGTTGCACCCTTTTTCTGAGTTCTTGTGTCATTTGTACAATATAGACCTTCCGACAGGGGCAGATCAGACAAATGTTCTTTGATCTACAATTAATGTAGTTACGTAAGTGGACTTTTTGTTGGTCCAAAGGGTTGATGAATTCGTTGGAGGGACACATGAGGGGGCAAACAGAACATTCCCCACAGGGATATGAACCCTTGATTTTAGTTCCCCTCCCCAAGAATGTTGTCAGCCGCTGGAACGCGAATGGACCGGGTAAGTAAATTTGCCCCATTGTTTCATTTTTTTGCGTAAGGAATACTACAACAATAGGAAAAAATAGCCTTTTCCATCATTTGGGTCCTTTTAAAACAAAGAGGTTGGCATTGATTTATGGAAAAATTCCGCAAATTGGGGTCTCCCTAAAATCCAGTACCTTGTGCTTCCATTAACAGAAAATATACATGCTGTATGCTAACTAAACTGTACGAAAGATGTCAGGTAATGTTGCAGAGGAAAATTAAATTGTTTTACTGAAGGAAAATCATAGCAAAGAAAAAGAAATGGCCACCTAACTGTACTTTTTATCATCCACCTAAAGAGAACCTGTCAGACAAATAAACCCCCAAAACGAAATATATTTTCATAAATGCAATTAGAAAGCATTGCCCTTATCCCTTTATTGTTCCTCTACATGTCTTTAAATATTAAACAAGCAGGTACTAAAGCTGTATGCAAATTACCTGAGAAAGGTCCAATAAATCATTATAATATTTAGCTGTCCAGCTTATTCATGAGTGGGAGGCACAGACAGCCCCCCAGTGCTTGACTGACAGCCTGTATAAGAATATGACACTCCTGGTGCTGGCTCCAGGTGTAGAGGGCATGTCAGCAGATAAAGCACTGACACTAGCAATGCTTTACTCTACATTACACACAGACATGAGCAGGGGGAGGAGAGGGGAGGGGTTAACAGGGGTGACATCACTGTCTCTCTCCAAGTGATATGTCTCATTTACACAATAAAGAAAAGAAGATTTTAGAATGATTGATGTATGAATAGATAAAGGCGACATAATTAGCTACAGAGAACTGATGACAGGTGTCCTTTAAGTGATATAGGGAGTAAAGTTATAGCTTTACACAAAAAGATTATATAAATTGGGTTTCTTATTTTGGGATTATTTTATCCAGACTGCAAAAAAAAACCATAATGTACCCTTCTATTTGACTCCTTATGTAAATAAATAAAATATATAACAACAAGAAAATGCTATGTTTTCATAACTCATGGAATTTACAAACACGTACACATCATCAGTGTGAACCACATATGCAAACAAATGTTGCCTTACCTTTAAATATATTTATGGAAATATAAATAAAATGGTTAATATGAAAATATCTGGCAGGAACACAGTAAATCCATATACTGTGCTGTCTATTTGTATTCACATAATTTATTTTTATAACAACATATTATTTTTCTTCGGCAGAGGATGATAACTTGACAGCTCACAAATATGGATGTGCCACTATTGATTATGTCACAATACCTTTCTTCTAATAGTGAATTACCTTGGGTAGAAGCGCTTTTCTTATGCAATTATAATGTAATATTTGGTTTATAGAAGTGAATTTATGTGTCTAATGCAAAATCAACTCAATGCACCGATGAAACTGCACATTGTAAGCAAAATATAGAAACTGAAAGATTGCATTTAATAGGGTAGCTTAGTAGGTATCAAACATCATAATTGATAACAAATTTCTGACATATTTCTGCAGGGCTGTAGCTTTTCTTTTTATTAGAGGAGACCAGAAGCAAGATTCTATTAAAAATGAATTCACATAATTTTCTGTATAAGAATAAACAGCGCTCTTGGAAAAATGAAAAATGTATTGCTTATCTAAAAAGAAAAATAGCAATATTTTCTTTGAATACACTAGACTGATAAAATTGTCCCAGTGATTACTGTAATGAAGCAAATGTGTAGTCTTTCTCAAGCCACATTTCCCTGTTAAGGTAACCTATCAGGATATTCATAAGAACAATAAAAATGAGGTGTTAATCAACAAGATGTACTGGAGTATAAGCCGACCCAAGTATAAGCCAAGGTACCTCCAGCCCTCTGCCCCAAAGTAAACAGCCAGCCCCTCCCAGCCAGTATACAGCCTACCCCCTGCCACACAGTATACAGCCAGCCTCCTGCCCCACAGTATATAGCCTGCCAGCCTATATCCCCTGGTATATAGCCTTCCAGCCCCTGCCCCCCAGTATATAGCCAGCCCCTATCCCCCCAGTAAACAGCTAACCCCTGCCCCCAGTATACAGCATGCCAGCCCCTATCCCCCCAGTATACAGCCTGCCAGCCCCTGCTCCCTTGTATACAGCAAGCCCCTTCCCCGCAGTATATAGCCTGCCAGACCCTCCCCCCCAGTATAAAGCCTGGAAGCCCCTTCCCTTAGTATATAGCCAGCAGCCCCTGCCCTCCTCCCCCCAGTATATAGCCATCCCATCCAACATATAAATAGCCGGCCAGCCCCTGCCCGAGCATGCCAAACCTAAACCAAAAAAAAATAACACTGTTCTCACCTTTCCGATGCCCCCCGCAGGTTCTCTTCTGGCTTTGGGTCCTCTGGCTCTACTTTGGGTTCCTTTGGCTCCTCTCAGGTCACGGCCGGCACACACAATGACGACACTTGCATCACGTAGGGACCCAAAGAGGAGCCTCTGGACCCAAGGATGGACCTGGAGCACCCAAAGGAAGAAGATGACCGCTGGGGGGGGCATCGGAAAGGTGAGCACAGTGTTAATCTTTTAATAGATTCAAGTACAGGCCAAGCTAGGATTTTTCAGTACCATGTACAGCTTATACTTGTGTATATAGGGTAAATAGGTAAAAAAAAAAAATTGCAATCTCATAAATGGGACAGCCCAGTGGATATCTCATAAATACAAGAAATGTGATTAAATCTTTAAGAAAATATTTTTCTCTTACTAAAATTATAATAAAGGTTTTCATGAACCCCTAAGTGACCACCCATATGGGTTTCTACATCAGTCCCTTAGGGGCCTTAGGCTAGGCCGATGGGTTTCTCTGTCAACCTAACCGAAGTTCTGCATAGGCCTCCCGTGCAGGGAGGAGCAGTGCCCCAGCTGACAGCTAGGACCCTGCTCTAGCATTCCGGATTGAAACAGACCTTTCGATTCTGTGACAGTGGAATTGATGTACCTTCAGAGGGAGGGGACTGCCTACCTCTCCTCACCCCGAGATGCGATTGAAGGTGCCGTCTTCTTAGCCGGGCAGCTGGAGACCTAATGAAGGTCCCCATGTCTGCCTTCGGCTTCTGCCTGCTCGGTCCAGCCCCTGGAGCATCTGAATAGGCTGACACTTCTAATGCACCGCAATAAATGGTTATTGCAGTGCATTAGTATGAACTAGTGATCACATGATCATATAGTTCATATGATAGTAATGTGAAAATAAAAAAGGAAAAAAAAAATCACTAAAAAATTAAAAATTAATAAAATGAAAAATAAAATTCATAAAAATGTGCCCAAAGCCCCTAACACATATAGAAAAAGAAATAATAAAAAACACAACATGTTAGGTAGTACCACGTCTCAAAATGTCCAATCTATAAAGATATAAAAACCGTTATTCCTGGCGGAAAAATGTGCTCAAATGTCCGAATCAACACTTATTTTACATTTTTGGTGCAGTCTATTAACACCTAGTAAAACTTATATAAATTTGATATCCCTGGGGGGGGAAGAGCATGTGAAAAGGTATGATTACCTGTGCGGCGTTCCTTTGTGCTCGTAGCCACGCCGATACGCTATGCTGGTTCCGACATTAGGAAGTGCCCGGCCCGAATAGAGAGTCTCAGCGGGACCGTCCGGACGAGTCGTGGAGCTGTGAGGCAGCGAGTAGTGGAGGTGAAGATCTGCGGCGGGGTCATGATGTGAAGGCAAGGTTAAAGGCACTATCGGGCTAGTGTTGAATGGACGGGAGGAGGAAGGCCAAACCTAACCCTAACCTAACTGGAGCACAGCAACTGATTCTGAGGCTGCGGGGTTTCGTTGTCCAGGCCGCGGCACTGCAGGAGACAGCACAGCGGATAACAGGCCAGAGTATCGTTTGCAATTACATTTTTTCTTCACCCTTCTCACCTAAAACTTTTGGACTTTGTTTCGTCAATCTGGGCACAGAAGGACTGTTTGCTGCTGGACCCCTGACTCAGGAGAGCCAGGGTGCCGACAGGGAGCGGGAGAACGGCGTTTAGTGGTGAGCTGGGTCATAAGTACCTAAGGCTGGAGTTGGGTGTATGCTAATGGCCATAATTATTAGCTGGAAATCATGCATGTGTTTGCACAATAGCACTAACAGTCATTGGACTGAACTGTGCTAATATATGTATCCGATGGACTCTTTTGTTTAACGATGATTGCTAAAGACATTGTATACCTATATAAGGCAGCCAAAAGAAGAGACTGCTCTGTAACTAAGATGACAGTTACCGGACAAAACCCTATGTCTCAACTGCTGGACACTGATGATAAGGTAACTGTGGTTATTAACGAGGGAAGGAGCATCAAGTTGATCTATCTCTGGACCTATAATATATATTTCCTATGATTTTTTCCATCCTTCCTGGACAATATAATTATGGACAGTGCATAAATACTTATTTCTTTCTTTCCTCTAGATATGTAATAAGGACATTTGAGGACCAATTCTATATTGTGTGTTCATGGTCCTTTCTTTGGTTGAGGAAGTTTGTGGTATAATCATATGTGAAAAACATACTGTATATATACATTCACCGGCCACTTTATTAAATACACCTGTCCAACTGCTCGTTAATTTCTAATCAGCCAGTCACATGGCGGCAACTCAGTGCATTTAGGCATGTAGACATGGTCAAGACAATCTCCTGCAGTTCAAACCGAGCATCAGTATGGGGAAGAAAGGTGATTTGAGTGCCTTTGAACGTGGCATGGTTGTTGGTGCCAGAAGGGCTGGTCTGAGTATTTCAGAAACTGCTGATCTACTGGGATTTTCACGCACAACCATTTCTAGGGTTTACAGAAAATGGTCCGAAAAAGAAAAAACATGCAGTGAGCGGCAGTTCTGTGGGCGGAAATGCCTTGTTGATGCCAGAGGTCAGAGGAGAATGGGCAGACTGGTTCGAGCTAATAGAAAGGCAACAGTGACTCAAATCGCCACCCTTTACAACCAAGGTAGGCAGAAGAGCATCTCTGAACGCACAGTACGTCGAACTTTGAGGCAGATGGGCTACAGCAGCAGAAGACCACACTGGGTGCCACTCCTTTCAGCTAAGAACAGGAAACTGAGGCTACAATTTGCACAAGCTCATCGAAATTGGACAGTAGAAGATTGGAAAAACGTTGCCTGGTCTGATGAGTCTCGATTTCTGCTGCGACATTCGGATGGTAGGGTCAGAATTTGGCGTCAACAACATGAAAGCATGGATCCATCCTGCCTTGTATCAACGGTTCAGGCTGGTGGTGGTGGTGTCATGGTGTGGGGAATATTTTCTTGGCACTCTTTGGGCCCCTTGGTACCAATTGAGCATCGTTGCAACGCCACAGCCTACCTGAGTATTGTTGCTGACCATGTCCATCCCTTTATGACCACAATGTACCCAACATCTGATGGCTACTTTCAGCAGGATAATGCGCCATGTCATAAAGCTGGAATCATCTCAGACTGGTTTCTTGAACATGACAATGAGATCACTGTACTCAAATGGCCTCCACAGTCACCAGATCTCAATCCAATAGAGCATCTTTGGGATGTGGTGGAACGGGAGATTCGCATCATGGATGTGCAGCCGACAAATCTGCGGCAACTGTGTGATGCCATCATGTCAATATGGACCAAAATCTCTGAGGAATGCTTCCAGCACCTTGGTGAATCTATGCCACGAATAATTGAGGCAGTTCTGAAGGCAAAAGGGGGTCCAACCCGTTACTAGCATGGTGTACCTAATAAAGTGGCCGGTGAGTGTATACCTCAGTCAACTGCTCTTGTAGCTAGTGTAATATCAAATGAAATCTTTTCTTTAAGTTACAAAAAATAAATAAATAAATACATAAATTCAGTGAAGTAGAGTACAGGTACTAAAGGAAGTAGGAGCAAAGCTCCCTCCCTGGGATGGCCACAGGCTCAGGATTTTTGTACCAATATCCTTTAAGGGTAATACTGGATTTGCTCTTGGACCTGTGTTTATTTGCTATCGTTTATTTACTATCGTTTATTTACTCCCTTAAAAGGAGGGAGGCTAAGGTGGAATTACATCTGAACAATTCTGTTAATTCTGGTTCCAGGCAGTGCGTGACACGTTAGTACTATTAGATACTAGGTGGGGGATAGGTAGGAGGCTTAGTTGATTTAGACGTTGTACCAATTGTTATAATCAAAATGTCGAGCAGAACAAAAAAACAGAAGTAAAAGGGGAAATCATCTCAAAAGTATCAAGAGAGGAAATAAGGTGGTCCGTTATCTCTTTTTTGGTGCTCAAGGGAAAAGGAGTACACCTGGGAAGAAGGAAGAAACAGACACTGTTAGGAAAAAAAGATAAGGTAATAATGAAAAGAAAGTGGATGGGAGAAGGGTGGAAGAGGATTCACATCTAGAGGACCAGACTGAAGGGGATTTGGATACCACGGAGAAGGAAACAACACTTGCTGATATCATGAGGGCTGTAGGGAAAAATAATGAGATCTTGGTCAGCCTAGTAAAACAGTTTGGAACACTGAAGGAAGAAGTTAACCTCCTTAGACTAGAACTGAGTAAGGTCCAGGGAAGGGTGGGCAAAACAGAGGAGAGAATCAGTAAATTAGAGGACCTAACTATAAACAATACCAAAATAACTAAGAAATTGGAGAAAAAGAAAAATAAGATTACAGATAAGCTGATAGAAATGGAAGACAGGTTGAGGAGGTATAATCTTCTTTTTAAAAAAGTGAAGGACAGGACTGTCATAAATTCCTGAGGGAATGGTTATTAAAACATTTTGATAGAAATTATTTAACCAACAATTTCTTAGTGGAGAGGGCCCATCGAGTACCAACTAAAATACCACTGGGTTAGCACCCTAGAACCATATTGGCAAAATTCCAAAGCACGAGAGATCATGATATGATCCTGCAAAAAGCTAGAGAGGCAAGAAATCTCACATATGATAGCAGCCAGATTAGCATATACCCCGGCTTTTCATTTGAGACACAGAAAAGAAGGCAAGGATTCTATGATGCAAAGAAGAGACTAAGACAAGCCCAAATTCAATATGGTGTTATATATCCAGCAAAATTATGGGTTATTTACCAGGAGAAAGTCCAAGCGTTCAACACTGACTTGGTTAGATAGCAAGGATCTTTAAAATGCTGGCTAGTAAAATATTGTAGCTTATTTATCATGTGGCTGCTGGTGGGGGGAACAAGTCGCAATGCTAAGAGGAGAGATAGGTACTGGAAGCCTGGACCTATCGTGAAGTGGGTAAGGGGAGGGGAGATAGGGAGCGGTAGGATGGGGGTTCAGGTCTCTTTCTTCTTCCCTGTATGGAATCTCTAAGTCAAGTACTATTATCATATAAGACTAAATCACTGCAGCTAATTTTGTATCATGGAATATCAGGGGGCTCAACACTAGATAAAAAGAGTAGCTGTGTTGGATTTATTACAGCAGTCACTGCCAGCAATAATATGCCTCCAAGATCTTAAGCCTCAGACAACAAATGCCATAACTAAGAGATGGATTGGAGTAGCAATACATTCAGTGTTTTCTGAATATTCTAGGGAGGTCTCCATAATAATACACAAAAGTATTTGTATTAAAATTCATGAACAATGGATTCATGATTATGGTAGATATGTGTTTATATATTGTACCTTATATGGTGTTAAAGTAATAGTGGCAGGAGTTTATATATCCCCTCCATCATCATTAGAAGTTTTGATCAAATTAAATCATTTCTGTATGAAATTTCCTAGGTGCCCATGATGTTACTGGGAGATCTAAATATGGTTATGTGTGAGAAATTCAATAGATATAGGATAGGTAAGTTAGGGGAGGGGAGTAAAGAAACAATATTATGTAAGTGGTCTGTAAATATTATGTAAAGAGGTTGGATGGATAGACATATGGAGAGATAGGCACTCACAGGAAAAAATCTTTTCATGCCACTCAAAAACACATCAAATATCTTTACGCATAGACTATGTATTAGGTAATAATCTCATCTTACCTTATATAAAAAGGATCACACATGGTGCTAGAGGGATGTCGGACCATCTTCCTATTTATACACGATTGGAGATCAATAGACCAAAAATTATAAAGAATATAATACAACCAGAGACTATTAACGCAATTATGGATCACCAAATGTTTCACAATAAAATTAAGGTTTTTTTTTAAAAGAACAATGGAGAAGGAAGTAGTATGGGAGACATTTAAATGTTTTCTTAGAGGATTAATGACGCAACAGAGTAAAATGGTGAAGGGTAGACGATGTGCACGGATAGAAGACAAAAGGAGAGCGGTAATTGGGGGGGAACAAAAAATTTTTAAACAATCCTAGTGAAATTAATAAGGTAGAATGGGAAGAAGCTATTGTTGCATATGAAATAGAAGCAGAACAACAAGCAAAAAAGATACATTTAAAATTAAGCAAAAAATTTTTACTGAAGGCAGTAGATGGGGGAAAATCCTGGCCTTAGTCGTCAAGAGTCAAAGTGAGATCTCCTATATAACAGCATTAAGAGAGTATAACAACAATTTAGTTTTTAGATAACAATGAAATCAGTAAAATATTTTTGAAATTCTACACCGAACTAGATGATACAAAAGACACATACTCCTGTGCGGAATTAGAATAATATCTACAAGAAATAAAACTGCCTAGATTTAAAATAGAAGAAAAACAATACATGGACTTACCTATAACAGAAGAAGAGGTAAAATAGGCTATAGATAATATGACAATGGGAACTAGATGGTCTTCCTGCAGAAATATATATAAAATAGAGCTCACTGACCCAGGATCCCTCATAAACTTAGATAAAAAAATTATAGCAATGATTCTGGCCGAGCGCCTTAAAAAAATAATACTAAGCATTATTTCAGAAGATCAAAAAGGCTTTATGCCAGGAAAGTCGACTGCTGTGAACCTGAGGAGGGTAATGTTTGGTACTCAATGTTTGGTTGAGTGGCAGTAGCTATGGGCGGTAATGAATTCGGGCAGACATTCTTTAAATGGATTCAGATCTTATATGGGGGGCCAAGGGCAAGAATTGAGGTAAATGGGGGGATCTGGGCAGGATTTGATATCCATAGAGGAACGAGGCAGGAATGTGCCGTATCCCCACTACTATTTTCTGTGGCAATTGAACCACTGTCATCAATAATAAAACAAAATAGGCGGGTTAACAGTATACAAATTGGTAATCAAGAAGAAAAAGTAGTGCTTTTTGCCGATGATGTGTTATTAATGTTATATAACACTTCTGAGTCCTTGCTAGAAGTGATGGAGATACTATGGCTGATTCTCAGGGTTGGATATCAACTGGTCTAAGTCAACTATATTACCCCTGGATGAAGGGAATGTAATACCGAATACAGACCTAATAATGCTGGGCTGGAATGATAGCTTTAAGTATTTGGGTATTAGATTGGGGCGTGATATGAATAAATATGTTGAACTTAATTTGATTTCAACAATTCTAACAATAAGAGCCAAGTTAAAAGTATGGAAAAAACTTCCGATCCATCTCATGGCCAGAGTCGCCTCGTTTAACATGGTGATATAGGTGATATTGCAATTATAGGAAAGTTAAAGCAGGAAATATATTTTGGGACAGGAGAATTGGCAGTATATGAGATACTTAAAAATAGAACTGTAGTGAAGGAACTATTGCATCAGTCTATAGAGTCCTTCAGAAAAAAGAAAAAGAAAGCATCCTATAATATGTACAGAAAACTGGATATTGATAACTTGACACAAGAGAAGTGGCAGATCATGATTAGAGAAATGCAAAAAATATCATGCAAGCCAGGGTTCCTGGAGACACAGTATTTATGCACCAAGTGCATTGAACTCCTAAAAAACTGAAGAAGGTTGGGAACAGGAAGAACTCATGTTGCCCCAAATGTCTAAGGGAAGACGCAGATATATTCCATTTACTATGGAGGTGCGCCAAATTATACAGATACTGGGGATTGGTTATAAAAGAAATAAATGATATATTAGGGTTAAAAGTTACATTAGAACCAAAGTTGTGCATACTGGGATATATAGAAGACCAAGAAGAGATGGGTATGTATAAATATCAAATACTATTGCTATTACTAATTGCTAGGAAAATAGTTGCATCTTTGTGGAATCTGATAAAGTTCCAAATTTAATTATGTGGATAAGGTATACGCTAAAATGGATTGAAAAATTGAACTATAACCAGAAAAATGTTCTTCTCAACTTTACCGCATTTTGATTTCTATTTCCACTTCCCAGTACAAGGGAGGGAATATAAAATACTGTCACAAAGAAGTACAATTTGTTATGAAAAAAATAAGTCCTCATACAGCTCTGTACATGGAAAAATAAAATAAAGGTATTGATTTTTTAAAGTGGGGAGTGATAAACAGAAAGTAAAATGGAAAAAGACCATCACTGGCAATGGGTTTATATGCCCCCCTTACCACATGATAAAAAGCTTACAAATTCTCTGGGATAAAGGTTTTTGGTTCCTGAGGCCACGTTCATGTGTGGCATTTTGGTTACGTTCGGAAGTGCAATCCAAACGTGTTTGAAAACGCAAACAAAATGCCAAATGTGAACGTGGTCCATGGGGCCCTACAAACACGTCATGGCACCTGTAAACTATTATACCCTACAAAAGCTCAATGGTGCTCCTTGTCTTCTGTGCCCATCCTCTTACTTGTTTATCAATCTTGCTTTATTAAGGAAAATATAACAGCAAAAGAGAGATAATAGACAACTTCTGTTAACATCTCATATGATAAGTTTTACAGAAAACGATATTCTGTCAGTAATAACAACAATATAGTAAAAAATATAACATTTATTATATATGTATAATAAAATCGAATTGGGGTAGGGGTGGGGAGAGAGAGTGCAGGAAGGGGAGTAGGGAAGGGATTAGAAGGTCTGGTTTATTAAGTCAACCTATTGTTTCGCTTTAATGTACAATCTTTTTTTTTTTTTTTTAATGTGCTTAGTCAGTTATGTTAAGGTATCTCGAGGTACCCTTGAATATGATCCATGGGGACCAGATATTAGAGTATTTATCTTGTGTTTCTTTGTTTTCTATTCTGAGTTCTTCCATTTTTTGTAGGAACAGTATCTCTTTGAACCAGTCAGTGATAGTCGGGATTTTATTTGTTTTCCACAGCCTGGGGATCCTCTTACTTGAAAAAAAAAGTGCACAATATATTCCTAGATGCATTTTCTACTTTTTTTTTCCATTCAAGAAAGACTTAATTAAGTAATAGATAAGGAAACAACATACATGACATGACAGATAAATGATAACAGTGTAGCGCCTTGTAGGGCAATATGGAACAAAAGCCAATCATCCGTAATGAAATAGACGTGGTATAAAAGTTTAACAGAACGTAACATAAAGTTGCATAGTCTAATTTATAACTCAGGGCAACTGAGGAGTAAAGAGAGTAAAGAAGGGAGAGGAGGGGGGTGAGGGGAGAAGTGGGATAGGAGAGGGGAGGATTGGGGGGTGGTATGGTGTCAAGAGGGGGGAGGCAGCCAGGGAGTCAGGAGAGTGTGCAAGCAATATATCTAGTCTTCAGTCTTGGAGTGCTCGATATTCAGGAGAGGATAAAAATCTTTGCCAGTGTAGCCAAGTATTGGAGAACCGGGTGCGGTCTGTAGGGGATTGTGCTATGAGCTGCTCCATTCTGTGTGTTGAAGCTATTTCTGCCAACCATTCATAAATGGTGGGGGGGTGTTCTGAGCGCCATTTTCTTGGGATAACTGTCGTGGCCGCTTGTATCAGGTGGCGTGTGAGAGACTTGTATTTGTGTGGTGGCATTTCAAACATGAATAAGAGAATCGCTTCAGGGGTGCTTTGGACCGTGGTGCCAGTGAGGTCTTTGATACAGGAGAGAATTGTGGACCAAAAGTTATTGAGTTTCGGACAGGACCACCAAATGTGCGTCATGGTGCCACCGCCAGCAGACGTCAGGAACCTCCGGGTACCATTGATGCAGTTGAGCGGGTACTCTGTACCACCTGGAAAGAATCTTGTAACTGGTCTCCTGGTGTCTGGTGGCGATCACGGACCTCTGAGTGAGGCAAAAAGATTTTGACCATTGTGGATGGGAGAAATGTTTCTCCCAGGCAGCGCAGAATGGGGGGAGTGAGGGGGAACGCGTGGCTATTAGTAGTTTGTAAATAGAGGATATAGCATGAGATGTGGGGTTCGGGGTTTAAGCACGCCTGTTCAAAGTCAAAGAGGGTGCGTGACAAGTTACTGTGGTTCTTAATGTTGTCGTAAAAGTGTTTAAGCTGGTTATACTGAAGGTAATGTGTGGGAGTGAGCGTCTCGTGAGGTAGTAGGAATTGTGGGGTTTGTAGTGTAGACCCAGCCAGCACTTGTGGGAACCTTATTGGTTTGGTGCAAGGGCGCCCTAGAAAGGGGGTTTTAAGCATCGGGAGCAGGGGGCCTTTCGGATCTATCAAGGAGAGGTTGGTCCCAACTTTCCGCAAGGTTCGGATAGTGTGGGTTGTAGTTAAAGAGATGGAGGCATGATCCCGGGACGTTAAATTGCGGATTCAAGGTTTGTGAGGTCCTTGGCTGAGATTTCATGGGCCAGTCCTATCCAGATTTTAGAGGATTTGGCGTGGAAGAAGTCCAGGACCCGTGAGTAGGCTGCTGACAGGTACTAAAGACGACAATCGGGAAGGCCAATGCCTCACATATCTTTAGGGCAGGTCAATGCATCTCTCCGAAGCCTTGGGCGACCGTTGGACCAGAAGAAGGTTCCAAAACATTTTCGGACCTTCTTCCAGAAAGTGAGGGGTATAAATATCGGTACAGTTTGCACGAAGTAGAGCAGACGAGGCAGTAGGGTCATTTTGAGAATGTTAAGCCGGCCAAACCAGGAAAATTCTTTTTTTTTCCAGGAGGTTAGATCCTGTTCAAATTTATTAAGTAAAGGGGCAAAGTTGTCTGCGAATAGTTTAGACAAGTCTTTATTGATTCTAATCCCCAAGTATTTAATGCCACCAGGCGGCCAAGTGAAGGGGAATCCCGACATCAAGGGAGGTAAGTCGGCGGAGGTAAGTGAAACATTGAGGGCTTCAGATTCTGTCATGTTGACCTTGAAATTTGACCATTTCCCGAACTTTTCCAGCTCAGTCATCAGAGCGGGGAGGGAAGAGCGAGGGATTATTTTGAATCACCGCTAGTATATGTTACATCACCAGAACATATAGGAGCGGAGAGAGGGGGCATCCCTGGTGGGTACCATTGTGGATGGGGAAGGAGTCAGTGAGGCTGCCATTTATTTTTAATCTGTCCGAGGCGATACAGGGAGAGGATTTTGGTTGTAAGATTAGGGCCTAGTCCTATATTGGAGAGGGTCTGTCTAAGGAAGGGCCAAGAGATTCTATCAAAAGCCTTCTCAGCATCTAGGGATAAGATCATTGCAGGTATCTGGTGTGATTGGGCATAGTGCATTATGTCCAGGTCTTTGAAGGTGTTGTCTCGACCCTCCCTGCCTGGCACAAATCCCACCTGGTCCCTATTGATGAGGGTAGGCAATAATGGGTTGAGTCTATTTGCCAGGAGCTTTGCAAAGATTTTTAGGTCAATGTTAAGAAGGGAGATGGAACGGTAGTTGGAACACAATTGAGGGTTTTTCCCGGTTTAGGGATGATAGCTACATGAGCAGATGTGGACTGTGCCGGGAAGGGGGAGTCCGAGGAGACTGTGTTGAAGGCTTTTGCTAGGATAGGATTCAGCTCTTTTGAGAAACGCTTAAAGAATTTACCTGTATCTCTGTCTGGGCCTTGGCTCTTACCTCCCGGGAGATTTTTAATTACCTGGGCAAGTTCCGAAGGGGTGAATGGCTTCTCCAGCTCTGATATGGAGCTTGCTGAGAGTGTGGTGAATGGCGACAGAGGGGGTGTGGTTGGAGTGCAAGAGGTCGAGTCCTGAGGATCAGCTGGGAGGTTGTACAGGGATGTGTAAAAAGAAAGAAAAGTGACTGATATTTCTGGGGTGGTGTGCACTAACTTGTTTTGGGCGGATGTTGGGGATAAAAGATTGTGTTAGACGATGTCTGAGAGCTCTAGCGAGCATGCGACCACACTTGTTTCCATATTCATAGAATTTACTACGACAGACCTGCAGCATTCCTCCATAGGCTTTCTCTAATATACGTTTGACCTGTAACCTGGCTGCTTGTAGGTCACATAGTATCGGGGTGGAGAGGGCCTGTTTATGTTGCTGTTCTATGGAGGCAACCCGTTCCAGAGCAATGCGGAGCGTGTGTGCTTTTTCTCGTTTAATACAAGAGCCATGTTTAATGAAGACCTGACTGCAGATTTTTTTTTTTTACCTTTATTTCTTTTTATAACTCAAAGTCATCAGGCACAGCACAAAATCCAGTTGTGTGCCGTCAGTGTAGGTTAGAAACTAGCCATAGCAATAGGATAGCATCGTTTTGTTTAAAAAAAATAAAAAATAAAAAAAATAAACGCAAAAAAAAAATTTTAAGTTTACACTTTCATTTGGAAATTGTTTAACCCGAGGGCTAGGGGTACAGGACGAGGGCGTGGACGTGGGCGTCCAACTACTGCAGGTGTCAGAGGCCGTGGTCCTGGGCGGGGTGAGACACCACCTGCGGATGAGGGAGCAGGGAAACGCCGCAGAGCTACACTCCCTAGGTTCATCATGTCTCAAGTTACTGGGACTCGTGGTAGAGCACTGTTGAGGCCAGAACAGTGCGAAGAGGCTTGGAATATGATCCATGGGGACCAGATATTAGAGTATTTATCTTGGTTTCTTTGTTTTCTATTCTGATTTCTTCCATTTTTGTAGGAACGTATCTCTTGACCAGTCAGTGATAGTGGGAATTTTATTTTGTTTTCCACAGCCTGGGATCCTCTTACTTAGAAAAAAAATGCACAATATATTCCTAGATGCATTTTCTACTTTTTTTTTCCATTCAAGAAGACTTAACTAAGTAATAGATAAGGAAACAACATACATGACATGACAGATAAATGATAACAGTGTAGCGCTTGTAGGCAATATGGAACAAAGCCAATCACTTGTATGAATAGACGTGGTATAAAAGTTTAATAGAACGTAACATAAAGTTGCATAGTCTAATTTATAACTCAGGGCAACTGGGAAGTAAAGATAGAAAGAAGGAGAGGGGGGGTGAGGGGAGAAGTGGGATAGGAGAGGGAGGATTGGGGGGTGTATGGTGTCAAGAGGGTGGGGAGCACGGGAGTCAGGAGAGTGTGCAAGCAATATATTAGTCTTCAGTCTTGGAGTGCTCGATATTCAGAGAGGATAAAATCTTTGCCAGTGTTAGCCAAGTATTGGAGAACCGGTGCGGTTCTGTAGGGATTGTGCTATGTCTGCTCCATTCTGTGTGTTGAAGCTATTTTCTGCCAACCATTCATAATGGTGGGGGTTTTCTGAGCGCCATTTTCTTGGGATAACTGTCGTGGCCGCTTGTATCAGTTGGCTGTGAGAGACTTCTTGTATTTGTGTGGTGGCCTTTCAAACTGAATAAGAGGATCGCTTCAGGGGTCTTTGGACCGTGGTGCCAGTGAGGGTCTTTGATACAGGAGAAATTGTGGACCAAAAGTTATTGAGTTTCGGACAGTACCACCAAATGTTGCGTCATGGTGCCACCGCCAGCAGATAGTCAGGAACCTCCGGGTACCATTGATGGTAGTTGAGCGGGTACTCTGTACCACCTGGAAAGAATCTTGTAACTGGTCTCCTGTGTCTGGTGGGCGATCACGGACCTCTGAGTGAGGCAAAAAGATTTTGACCATTGGGATGGGAAAATGTTTCTCCCCAGGCAGCGCAGAATGGGGGAGTGAGGGGGAACGCGTGGCTCTTAGTATTTGTAAATAGAGGATATAGCATGAGATGTGGGGGTTCGGGGTTTAGCACGCCTGTTCAATCAAAGAGGGTGCGTGACAGTTATTGTGGTTCTTATGGAGTTGTAAAAAGTGTTTAAGCTGGTTATACTGAAGGTAATGTGTGGGAGTGAGCGCTCGTGAGGTAGTAGGAATTGTGGGGTTGTATGTGTAGACCCCGCCAGCACTTGTGGGAACCTTATTGGTTTGGTGCAGGGCGCCCAGAAAGGGGTTTTAAGAATCGGGAGCAGGGGGCCTTTCGGATCTATCAAGGAGAGTTGGTCCCAACTTTCCGCAGGTTCGATAGTGTGGTTGTAGTTAAGAGATGGAGGCATGACCCGTTCAAATTTGCGGATTCAAGTAGGGGCTCAAGTTGTCTTTTAGCGAATATCTTACAGTCTTGAGGGGTATTCGATTCTAATCCCAAGTATTTAATGCCCGTTGGTCCAAATGAGGAATTCCTTCGACAGATTACGGGAGGAAGTCATGGAGGGTAAGTGTAACATTAGGCTTGCACGATTTGTCATGTTGATCCACCGTCTAAGAAATTATGACACATTTGTCACCCTGATCTTTCTCCAGCTCAGTCATCGGCTGGGGGAGGGAAGATGCAGTGATTATTTTGAATCAACACCGCTAGTATAATGTGCCAATCACCAGAACATAATAGGAAGCGGAGAGAGGGTGGCACTCCCTGGTGGGGACCATTGCAGGATGGGGAAAAGAGTCGTGAGGCTGCCATTTATTTTGAATTGGCCGAGGCGATACAGGAGAGGATTTTGGTTGTAAGATTAGGCCTAGTCCTATATTGGAGAGGTCTGTCTAAGGAAGGGCAAGAGATTCTATCAAAAGCCTTCTCAGCATCTAGGGATAATCATTGCAGGTATCTGGTGTGATTGGGCATAGTGCATTATGTCCAGGGTCTTTGAAGGTGTTGTCTCGACCCTCCCTTTCTGGCACAAATCCCACCTGGTCCCATTGATGAGGGTAGGCACTAATGGGTTGAGTCCTATTTTCCAGGAGCTTTTGCAAAGATTTTTAGATCAATGTAAGAAGGAGATGGAACGGTAGTTTGGAACCAATTGAGGGTTTTTCCCCTTTTAGGGATGATAGCTACCATAGCAATGTGGACTGTGCCTGAAGGGTGGGAGTCTAGGAACTGTGTTTGAAGGCTTTTGCTAGGATAGGATTCAGCTCTTTTGAGAAACGTTAAAGGAATTTACCTGTATATCTGTCTGGGCCTTGGCTCTTACCTCCCGTGAGATTTTTAATTACCTGGGCAGTTCGAATGGGGTGAATGGCTTCTCCAGCTCTGAGATATGGAGCTTGCTGAGAGTTGTGGTGAATGGCGACAGAGGGGGTTGGGGTTGGATTGCAAGAGGTCGAGATCAACTGGGAGGTTAACATGTGTAAAAGAAGAAGTGACTGATATTTTTGGGGTTGGTGCACTAACTTGTTTTGGGCGATGTTGGGGGATAAAAGATTGTGTTAGACGATGTCTGAGAGCTCTAGCGAGCATGCGACCACACTTGTTTCATCTTCATAGAATTTACTACGACAGACCTGCAGCATTCCTCCATAGGCTTTCTCTAATATACGTTTGACCTGTAACCTGGCTGCTTGTAGGTCACATAGTATCGGGGTGGAAGGGCCTGTTTATGTTGCTGTTCTATGGAGGCAACCCTTCCAGAGCAATGCGGAGCTGTGTGCTTTTTCTTCTCGTTATAAACGGCCATGTTTAATGAAGACCTGACGTATGATATCCCTTATGGGCTTCCCATTGTGGCAACACAGGGGTGGTCCAGTTTCATGATCCCGTTTACATTGGGCAATGATACGGGTGACCTCAGGGGTGGCGCAAAGTGGGTCCAGGAGCAGGGACTCATGATCCTCCACGCCATTCTTTCATTTAAAGGATGGGATTTGAGTGGAACAAATAACTGGAGCATGGTCGGATAAGATACTGTTTCCGATGGAAGAGATACTAACCATTGGAGTGCCTTTATGTGTGGACAAGGATATATTCCAGCTAGCTACTAGACGTGGGACATAAAAGAGCTTATAGTCCCTATCTGAAGGGGTGAATGTATTCGCCACGAGTCACAGATTGAAGGTGTAGTAAGGGAACGTTTAAGTTTCCTAAGGCAGAATACGGTATGCTCAATCGGTCCTGTGGAGTTGTCCAATGTGGGTCAAGGGTCAGTTGAGGTATTCCCACTATACTAGCGTGCTTTGATGTGGGGTGCGATCTTCGTCCATGATTGTTTGAAGGTAGGTCTTGATTTTGGTTTGGGCGTATACCTTAAGGATTGAGATGGATGGCCACTAGATAAAACGAACATACTTTCCGAGCTTGATGCTCTTATCGAGTATTAGCGTACTCGAAACTTGCTCGTTGCGTGGACGATACTTCGCCCGCCTCGAGAAATGGCAATCTCCCGCCGTTGTGATTTTGGCGGCCAGAAACAAGGCCATCACAACCAGGGAGGACTCTGCACTCCACCCAGCATGAGTGGTACCCTGACACGTCCGATAGCAGTGGTTGGCTGGCCAGATCAGGTGACCTGGAATAGACTAGCCCCCGCCCCTCGCTGCTCGTATCATTCTCTGTCTGGCAGGCGCTAGAAGAGATCTGCTGCTGGCAGGGAAAGAGTTGGGTGTTTCTATGGTAGAATGTGTTAGCAGGAGTGATCTACCTGAACCTGCAACAGCCCTTCTTGGGCTACAATAACTTTTTATTTGGACGTTTTTTGGTTTGCCTGTGGCTGACGCTTGCTGCCATTCGTAGTGCGCTAGTACCAATTGTGAGTAATTTGCAGGGAGACTTGCTACCGTTGTGTTTAGCTGAGTCTGCTGAGTCTGCAGAGTCTGCTGCTATTTATTTTTTTTTTTACCTTTATTTCTTTTTATAGCTCAAAAGTATCTTGCAAAGGCAGTGTGGCTTTCATTGTGCTAGAAATAGCCATAGGAGAACCCCCCCGGCATTTACTTAGGCCTACAATAGCGTTATATTTTCCTTTTTTTTTTGTTTGCTTGTGGCTGGGGCCTTGCTGGCATTAGTAGTGCAGCTAGTACCATATTTGGTAATTTCTGGGAGCCTTGCGACCGCGAGTAAGGAAAACCCAACGATTGACAACGAACATACCAGCAGAGATTGTTCAGGGTGGGGCAAATTTTTTGTTTTAGCTCTAGTGACACGCATCTCCACCTCAAACACCGAAATGGGACAATTATTAGGGGTTTGATTTGAATTAGGCAGAGTCTGCTGATTTATTTTTTTTTTACCTTATTTCCTTTTTATAACTCAAAGTATCAGGCACAGCACAAATCCAGTTGTGGTGCTGTTCCCAGTGTAGGTTAACTAGCATAGCAATAGGATAGGCATCGTTGTTTAAAATAAAAAAAATAAAATAAATAAAACGCAAAAAAAAAAAATTTAAAGTTCACACTTTATTGGAAATGTTTAACACACAGGGCTAGGTGTCAGAGGACCGAGGGACATGTGGACTTGGCGTCCATACTACTGCGGTGTCATAGGCGGTGGGTCCCTTGGGCGGGTTTGAGACACCACACCTGCGGATGAGGGAGGCAGGAATAAGCCGCAGAGCTACACTCCCTAGTTCTCATGTCTCAAGTACTGGGATCCGTGGTAGAGCACTGTTGAGGCCAGACACCAGTGCGAAGTACGTGATGTCGTGGATTGCGGACAATGACTTCTAGCAATTGTCTCACAGCCAGATCGTCCTCCACAGTGCCACCCATGTCACACAAAATCAACACTCCTCCAGCTCCTCCAACTCGCCCTCATTCCCGCCCAGTAGTCTGACCCCCTCCCAGGAAAATTTGGCATTATGAACGGCATACCTGAGAACTGTTTTCTGGACCCTCCCACATTCCAAACCACTGTCCGGCTGGATGTGCTTGAGGGCTATTTTCCGTATGCCCAGGGTTTTCCACTGGTCGCAGTCGTGGGTGATGAAGACATATTGACTATGGAAGAGAGTTTGTAAAGGATGTGTCGGACGATGAGGAGGGACAGAAGACAGATTTATCAGACAGTGGTGATGGAGTTGTTGTCAGGGCAGGAATACAGAGGGGGAGCAGACTTAGGGGATCGGTGGATGATGAGGGACAGACCCAACGGGGTGGATAGGCCGGGTGAACCCATGCTTCTGAGAGGAGGCGAGCCAAATAGCAGAACGGTTGGAAGGAGGCATGGTGGAGGCCAGAGGCAGAGGCAGGGCCAGAGCTGGTGCTTCAGACACCAAATGTGTTCCCGTAATTCAAGCTCCCGTTGCGGGGACTAGATTGTTCAGAAAGTCCTCGGCAGGTTCTTAATAACAAACACCGGAGCCCACCCCGCCCACACGGACTGTGGCCCCCCCTCCCCCCGGTGCAACTGGCCAACCGATACAGCAGGGGTCCACAATACTAGGCTTTTAACTACACCAGTATGGCGCAGCTATGAAGTAAACACCCCACGTAATGCACCAAGCAACGTCACCTCCACGGCCGGGCACACACTGCTCCTTCCCCTGTGTCAGATGCCTAGTTAGACCAATGCCCAGGACCCCGGCCCCAAACCTCCTTGTGCGAAAACACCCCATCTCGCCTCCACGAATACTCACAGCATCCCCACGTTCAGCTCTTCCATACCCCAGACGCAGTGGAGCGCAAAAGGAAGTAAGCGCTCCACCGACTCCCTACGCACATAGGCTTAGGTGAGAGCCATAAAGGAGACGGAGGGCCTTTACGAAACCTCATGGGCGAGCGGCCCGCCCTCGGTATCGGTCCCCAGCGACATACTTTTCCCTATGATGCCGCCCAGCCTGAACCAGCAACGTGCAGAGAACATCATCCGTGCCTAGACCAACGCGTTTATGACAGAGCCCCTGCACCTAGACACCTGGACGAGTTGTCGGCGGGCAGGGCAACTAGATTACCCGCTGAGGGTCCATTGGGTGTAACCTTGGTGGAGGCTGGGACCGAGTTCGACCCTGGTGGCTGGTCTACTACTGCCGACGCTGAGGATTCCGTGGACAACCTAGGTCCGCAGGTCTCAAAGGACCTTCTAAGATACGAACAAACCTCCTCCCCTCCAAGCATAACCTCAACCGAATTACCATCCGTGGGCATGGCGCCATCACGGTAGCTCTAGGCAAGCAGCAGCAGTGCCGTCGCTAAGCGACCACAGGCGATGCTCAACTCTGCGAGGCCATAGCGATTAAAAAAGAGGCCACCGCCCAAGAGGCTATTACAGGCGAATCCACGTGCGCAGACTGGATCTGTGGCTGGCACACCGACTGAACCTGAAGCCAAGCATGTTGTGTGTGTGCACAACGGTCCGTAACCTGGTGCAGGTGCTGCAACTCGGCCAGATTGACACTGTGCCATGCCGGCCATGGTGTTAAATCCATAGTTCAGCGTTTCCTGCAAAGACATACCCCAACTTCTGATGTGCCACGAAGGTGCGAGCCGCATTGTTGCGCACTTTCATGAAGTCAGCCACAGATGCTGCACTCTCAGGGGGCAGCGTCAGCGCCCCGGCCCCCAACGGCCGCCTCACCGATGTTGTGGCGACGTGCCCACCGAGGTGGAAGTAGTTCAAATTAACCATGGTTATCCAGCTTTAACGCCAGCACGCAAGAGCGAGTTGTTATTAGACTGCCAGATTCAACTTCTACCAGAACTGGTAGTCAGGTCAGTCAGCTTCCTCTAAGTCTACAATGAGGAGGGACGTTGGATGTTCTGCATATCTGTCAGGTGCTGAGTACTTTGAGGAGTCAACACGATGCGTCATGGGGGCGATGCCGCCATAATCAACATTCACCATACCCGCTGCTTGGCCTGTGAAAAAACTCATCTGGTCAGCATGAAGTTCGGAAGCTTCGCTCGTCCAAAGAGATGGGTGAAGTAAGATTTCCCTTGTTGATAGCCAAAGCACCCTTAGGTCTGTTTATCAGCTGCATATGCGAGGAAGGTGGAGGAGGATGATGAGAAGGAAGAGAGGAGAAGGTTGTGCAGAGACAGAAGAGGGGACCATGTTTCTGTCTTCAACGTTCAGGTCTGGGTGTATGGGCAGAAGAATGTAGGAGTAGAGATGGAGGAGTTGGAGGAGGGAGGAGAAATGGGCAGTCAGACCAGTGAGGGGACGTGATTCTTGCGCGTTGGGACTCTGGCGCAAGGCAGTTCATGGCTAGGCTCATCCCGTGCACCCTCGCGTTCAAAGAATTATTCCAGCACCGATTACTGGGGTATTCATCTACTGGCCCACGGTATACAAGCCAAAGATCTTCTCCACTCTCATCCGCTGGAGAGGGAAAGGAGTGTGAGAATGCTGATACAGCGCCGTGCAAAGCGGACGTACCTTCTGGCTGCGACAAGTTGTTGAAATGCGGGACGTATCCTGAGGAGTCGCGCGCTAGGGCAGAGCGACTTGTGCGGGACGCACCGCACCCCCCCCCGGAGACAGCGCACCGCACCCCCGCTTGCGCACACTGGCAGGGGTACGCTTACAAAGGCACTTTTGCCAGTTTTAGTCACCCCCAGAAGATACTTGTCACCCGTCCCCCAGTGCTCGGAGAGTAGGGCTGATCTTTAACAGAAAGATGGTGACGGAAGTACGTGCTGACCATACATCGTCCTAAACTGATCACCCAGCTCCTCACACTACTGGTTTCAAAGAGGACATGTGTGCAGAACTGAGCGCTGGTACATCCTTGGAGTTCTTGCTTGTCTCCGAGCGGGTTTTCAGTGCAGTGGTGGCATCATTACAATAAGGCGTCTACGCCTGTCGACTGACAGCGCTGACAGGCGGAAGGCTATCAAGATGTAATAAGCCGCATTTCTCAGGATTTCCATTCTGCCCACCAGGTGAAAGAAGCTAACCCTGAATAATTATGCACTCCTCCCTCCTCATTGTACACCCTTCTCCTCCTCTGTTTGTACAACTAAGCAGAGGAAACTGGCTATTTTTTTGCCCGAGGCATGGCAACTGAGCTCTAGTATTTCTGGAAGGGTACGCTCTTAACTTGGGCATACTGCACTTTATTCATTTCTCTGGAGGACACTACCTGCTCCTCTGGTTGAAAAACTTTTTGTGGACTGCCACAGACAGCACTATCCAATTAATTGTCTCCATAAGCTCCACACGTCGTCGGTTAGCTGCCTCCACCACGTTTGTCTCCATTGCTATCTCCACAGTCATCGCCATAGCGCTCCAAAGTCGTTACCCATATAGACTGCCCTCCATACATCGTCCCCTTAGTAAACGGAGCTGTGTCAGGAGAATTTTGGGTTGGTTTTCATGGCTTCCACATCAAACTTGTCTTAACTTTGTCGCCACCCCTGCTGTGTTATCCACAAATATACTGGCAACTTTTATCATTTACCGATATTATTTCAGCGCTTTTCTCGCATCTGTTTACATTCCATCACCCGCCATATCCCAAACTTAAAGAACCTACTACACTTGATCTTATACAAAGGGGTTCTTAGAAGTGACTGTTTGGGGAGTACGAAGACAGGGCTATGATTGGCGAAAGCATCGCCTGGCAGCGGCGCCAGCTCCATCCCAAATCAACTACATATTCTAACTGCAGCACCTTTAATCTACTACTAGTTCACGCCTCCATCCATCATCCCCTTATCAAACGAGCTGTGTCAGGCAGACTTCTAGGTGTTTCACCATATACTAGGAACTCGGCCCATCTGTCGCCGCCATGCTGAGCCCTGAAGTTCAATCATAGCAGCGCAATATGGATGCCCATACGTCCGCTCTTAATCAGGAAGTCGTCTCACATGGCTGCCTCCACAGTTGTGCCTCTTATCAAAAGAGCTGTGTCAGGCTCATTTTCGTATGTTTTCACCAGATACGTTTATGGAACTTGGTCACTATGTTGCCACCATGCTGGTGTTATCGACTAAATATACCGTCAACCCTTTTGTTCACTAGGAAATCATTCAGGCTTCTTGCTCACCTCCTTGGTTCCCTCCCTGCACCCATTGGTTTTGAAGCCTGAGTCCATTTAGGGTATGTCGCCATGACACTCTCTAGCCGCCTGTCTGCCACTGCCTCTGCATGCCGTCCCCTATAATTCAGGGTTGATGCGTGGAATTGCGGAACAAATGCTTCCTGCCATGTTGTCCACCAGTCAGTCTTCCACCAGTGCACCCATGTCACCAAATCAGCACTCTCTCCAGCTCCTCCACTCGGCCCTCATTCCCCCCATCTGCCCCCTCCCAGGAAAATTTGGCATTTGAACCGCATACTCTGAGGAACTGTTTTCTGGACCCTTCCACAGTCACAAACCACTTTCCGGATGCGCTGACTATTTTCCGATGCCAGGTTTCCACGGTCGCAGTCTGTGGGTGATGATGACATTATTGACTTAGTGGAAGAAGTGTGTGTAAGACGTGTCGCGATGAGGAGACACGGTTTATCAGACAGTGGTGAAGTTGTTGTCAGGGCAGGAAGTCCAAGAGGGGACAGACTAAGGGATCGGTGGATGATGAGTGACAACCCAGCTGGGTTGATAGGCGGGTGAACACAGTGCTTCTGAGACGGAGGCGACACTATGCAGAACAGGTTGGAGGAGGCAGTGGTGGGGCCAGACGGAGAGCAGGCCAGAGCTGGTGCATTAGCACCAAATGTTTCCCGTAATCAAGCTCCCTGTGCGGGGCTAGATTTTCATAAGTCCTGGAGGGTTCTTTAAAAAAAACACCGGATGACCGACGGACTGTGGTTGTGCAACCTGTGCCAAACCAGGATCAGCAGGGGTTCCACAATACTAGCTTAACTACCACCGTATGCGCAGGCATATGAATGCTAAACACCCCACTTAATTGCACCAAGCCGTTCACCTCCAGCCAGGCCACACCACTGCTCCTTCCCCTGTGTGCAATCGCTAGTCAGCCCCTGCCCAAGGACCCCGGCCCAAACACCTCCTGTGCGAAAACCCACCCATCTCGCCTCCACGATCCTCCACAGCATCACCACCGTTCAGCTCTCCATACCCCAGACGCTGGAGCCAAAAAAGTATAGCGCAACCCACACGCCAGCCCTCAACGTCACATCTCAAGTGCTTACCTGAGATGCTGCCCTATGGCTGGAGACCGAGGCCTTTCGAAACCCTCATGGCGGCGGCCGCCCCTCGTTTCGGTCCCCAGCCGCACTACTTTTCCCGATGTTGCCGTCCCAGCCCTGCACCAGCAGTGTCAGAGACATCATCCGTGCCCTGACCAACCTGTTTCTGACAAGGTCCACCCTGACCACAACACTGGACGAGTTGCTGCCGGGCAGGCCACTATTATCGCTGACGGGTCATTGGGTTACTTGGTGAGGCTGGTGACTGATTCGGACCCTGGGGCTGGTCTTTACTGCCGACGCCGAGGATTCCGGGGCCTACACCTCGGTCCAGGTCTCAAAAGGCCTTCTATGGACCTCCTCCCTCCTCCCACCCCTCCACCTCCTCCTCCGAATTACCATCCGTGGCATGGCGCCATCATCGGTGGTCTCTAGCACAAGCAGCAGTTGCCGTCGCTAAGCACAGCAGGCATGCTCGAACTGCTGAGCCTAGGCCGATAAAAAGAGCACACCGCCCAAGAGCTATACAAGGCATCGACTACTGCGCAACTGATCTGTGGCTGGCACCGCTGAACCTGAAGCCAAGCATGATTGGTGTGTGCAAACGGCCGTAACCTTGTGCGGTCTGCAACATCGCAGATTGACATGTGCCATGCCTGGCCCATGTGTTAAATCCATAGTTCAGCGTTTCCTCCAAACATACCCCATCTGTCTGATTTGCTCACGAAGGTGCGGCGGCATCTGTCGCATTTCAGGAAGTCCAGCACAGATGCTCACTCTCAGGAGCGCAGCGCCGCCTCCAACGCCCGCTCACCGACTGTTGTGACGTGCCCACGAGGTGGAATCAACATTAACCATGTTATCCAGAGTTTACCACATCGCAGAGGCGATTGTATGTCTGCCAGATGTCCATCTCTACCAGAACTGGTAGTCAGGTCATGCAGCTTCCTCAGTCTACAATGAGAGTGACGTGGATGTCTGATATCTGTCAGGTGCTGAGTAACTTGAGGAGTCAACACAGATGGTCGTGGCGATGGCCGCCATTAATCACACCTCACCATCCCCTGCTTGGCCTGTTGAAAAACTCACTGGTCCGCATGAAGTCGGAAGCTTTCGCTCGTCACAAGAGATGGTGGAATAAGATTCCCTTGTTTATAGCAAAAGCACCCTTAGGTCTGTTTCTCATGCGCATATTGGAGGAGGTGAGGAGATGAGGAGAAAGGAGAGAAGTTTGGCGAGACAGAAGAGGGGACCGATTGTTTCGAAGTCCTTCACTGTTTCGGCGTGTGGGCAGAAGAAGAGAGTTGGAGAGTTGGAGGGGAGGAAAATGGCAGTCAGGCCAGTGAGGGAGTAATTCTTGCGCGTTGGGACTCTGGCGCATATGGCAGATTTCATGCTAGACTGCTATCCCGTGACCCTCGCGTTCAAAGAATTTATTCCAGCACCGATTCCTGGGTATCACTCTATCTACTGACCCACGGTACAAGCAAAATCTTTCCACTCTCATCCCTGGAAGAAGGAAGTGTGAGAATGCATGATACGCATCCGCCGCCTGGTGCACAGCTTAGACAGTATTTCCCTTCTGCGCTAGCGGCAGAGGGGTACTTCGTGCGGACAAGTAGCGAGGAGATAGGCAGCAGCAGCTTGTCCAGCACTGGCAGGGGTACGCTTTACAAGGCCTTTGCCAGTTTTTATGTCACCCCAGCAAGACACTTTCACCTGTCCCCAGCTCAGAGAGTAGGGCTGATCTTTACAGAAAGATGGTAGGCATTACGTAGCTGACCATACCATCGTCCTAAATGATCACACAGCTCCCTACAACTACTACTGGGTTTCAAAGCTGGACATGTGGCACAGAACTGGCGCTGTAGCCTTGGAGTTCTTGCCTTTTGTCCCGAGCGGTTTTTTCAGTGCAGCTGGTGGCATCATTACAAATAATCGTACACCCTGTTCGACTGACAGCGCTGACAGCTACCTTATCAAATGAATAAAGCCTGCATTTCTCAGGATTTCCATTCTCCACCAGGTGAAGAAGCTCAACTGAATAATGATGCACTCCTCCTCCTCATTGTCCTCCTTCTCCTCCTCTTTGTACACTAAACAGAGGAAACTGGCTATTTTTTGCCAGGGGCAACTGGCGTCTAGCTATAGTTACTCTATGTATTTATTTCTGGAGGCCACCTACCCGGTCCCTGTTTAAACATTTGTGGGAGGCCAATACGCACTATTATTCATTTTCTGGAGGACACCTACCTGCCCTCTGGTTTGAAAAACTTTTTTGGACAGCCACATACAGGCACTATCCAAATTAAATTGTCTCCTAGAAGCCCCCACACGTCATCTGTTAGCTGCTCCACACGGTGTCTCCATTGCTATCTCCATCTCCAATCATCGCCATAGCTGCCTCCAAAGTCGTCCATATAGACTGCCTCCATACATCGTCCCCTTAGTAAACGGAGCTGTTGTCAGGCAGAATTTTGGGTTGTTTTCATGGCTTCCACATCAAACTTGTTACCTTTGTCGCCACCCTGCTGTGTTACCCACAAATATACTGGCAAACTTTTACTCATTTACCGATATTATTTCACGCTTCTTGCGCATCTGTTTACATCCCATCACCCGCCATATCCCAAACTTATAAGACACTACTACACTTGATCTTATACAAAGGTGCTTAGAAGTGCTGTTTGGGAGTGCCGAAAGACAGGGCTTGGATCGGCGAAACTCGCCTGGCACGACGCCAGCTCCATCTCAAGAATCCAACTACATAGTTATAACTTCAGCACCTTTAATCTACTACTAGTTCACTGCCTCCATCATCCCCCTTATCAAACGAGCTGTCAGGCAGATTCTTCAGGTGTTTCACCAGTATACATGTGGAACTCGGCCCATCTGTCGCCGCCATGCGGAGACCTGAAGTTGCAATCATAGCAGCGCAATATGGATGCCCAATACTGTCGCTCTTAAACAGGAACGTCGTCTCCATGGCTGCCTCCACATGTTTGTCCCCTTATCAAAGAGCTGTGTCAGGCTCATTTTCGGTGTTTCACACCAGATACGTTATGGAACTTGGTCCACTGATGTGCCACCATCTGTGTTATCGACTAAATATAACCTCAACCTTTTGTTCACATTGGAAATCATTTCATGGCTTCTTTGCTCACCTCCTTGTTCCCCCTGCCACCCATTGTTTGAAGCCTGAGTCCATTTAGGGTAGTGTCGCCATACACTCTCTAGACTGCCATGCTGCGCGCCTCTGCATGCCGTCCCCTATATTCAGGGTCAATATTGCATGTTTTAGATGCTATCCTAGCTCTTCGGGTCACTGCTGTCATGGGCCATGCTGTTGCCCATAATTTTGGCATAATGGTACGGATTAAGCCCTCAGAGTTATCCATCATGCTGCCCCTGCGGTTCCTGTCCATTTCCGTGGTGTTCCCATCCTTTTCTTGAGGTTCCAGGCTTCCTGTGCAGACCCTCGGTCCCCTTGAAATGCTGATCTCCCATGACTTCAATGGGGATCGTTTTTGAGACGGCACTCGAGCATCGGGAAAAGCTCGCCCATTCTCTACTTCATGCTATAAATTCTTCTATTGCAGAATACAGTTTATAAATTCAACACAATTCAATGGATGTGGTCTAGTAATGTTGAGGGGGCAACTTAATAACATATTTAAATTAGATAGAAAGCTGTTATATATGCAACAAAAAATCTGCCTGATATTGTTGTGTATTGCATGTGTATTTGTTTGTTATCTTTTGGCATGCTGCTTATAATATGTGCGTCTGTTTGTTTATTGAGTTAATCAGTTACATTGAGCACACAAACTAGGTTAAAAACCTGTCCCTGAAACAATATGTTCAATTGTGAAAACAAACTATTCTCAAGGAGACAGCAATCGTCTCAGCCTTTAATGTTCCTTCTAGGTACAGGTTCATTAGGAGGCCCACTCTAACAAAAACAGAATGTGTACTTTGTGGCATCTTAAAGCATCTCATTTTTTAGTTGCCTTGGTAACTAAAGCCAGTATTTGCTTTCTTGTAAGTGAATGAGAATTCATAAGCCACGAGTAGTAAGTAATTAATAAATAATTGACATATTTGACCATTAAAACATGATATTGTGAATCCATTGTATGTACATCATAGTTTGTCCTGCCTTATCAAGTTCCACTCGACATTTTTTCCTAAATGTATGTTCTTTTTTTTCCATGTTTAGGTATATTGCTAAGAAGTAAAGCACATCCTATGGATATTTATCTGATACTCAATCCTATTTCTTTAAATGCATATAATATTCTAATGTTGTCTAACAAAATACAATTTATCAATTAATTTAAAATATTTTAAAGCTGAATAAGAAGAAAATAATGTATAATGTTAAAATTAAATTTTTTTTAAAATTAAGTTCAGAGAAATACCCAATTTCTGTCTCCTTTTGATACTTCTGTATACAAAAAAAAAAAAATATACCATTCTGTGACCAGCTATGGACATAAGTGAATAATGACCATTTGCATTTTCTTTTTAAATCTCGGAATGCTGCCATTCCTTTGTTTTATATACAGGCAGTCTCTCTACTAAGAACACCTGACCACATATGACCCCTGGTTACAAATGGACCTCTGGATCGTTGAATAGTTAATGTACTTTTGCCTTAGGCTACAATAAACACCTATAACAGTTATCAAGGTGTCTGCAGTCAAGCTTTATTGGTTAATCCTGGGTGATCATGACATCCAACATTTTTAAAATCCATTGTCCAGAGACCAAAAATTTTTTTGCTGGGGCTACATTGTAAATATACAGTTCGACTTACATACAAATTTCATCTTAAGCACACACCTACAGAACCAATCTTGTACGTATCTGGAACTGCCTGTTAAATATATACCTACTGTAGTCCCCAGTGTTGCCCGGGATAGTAAATAACGCTCTATCTATACAAAATAGAAGGGGTTAACATATTTAAAACATTTAAAAAATTTAAAAATAAAGGCGAGGACATTTGAGTGGGCAGGCACCACTATTTTGTATATACATTGAATTCAACTTTTATGTTTTTAACGGTTAATATGTCATTAATCTCCTACTTATTTCCTTACTACTCAATGTATCTATATCTATTTCTCTCTGTATCTATTTCATTTATCTCTCGGTCTGTTTCTAGGAATGATATGTGGCACCCATGGCACGATCCGCTGAGCACCAGACCACCCATTTCAGTGCAGAAATTTGTGTTGCAAGAATAGTGCATCCATGACACAAAGGCCTGTGGATGTTTACACACTATAAGCTCTTCTTACCCCCCTAACTTACATTTTACTTAGATTTATTGCTGTTTTAGCTCCTCTGATCTCTCAAGCTATGAGATTCTGTGTGCTGACCAAGTGCTTAGATTATTAGGGGTCCAAGGTTTATTCTACATTTTTATGTAGCTCTTAACATTCTACTATATCTGAACATAAACACAAAGAGAGATAAGACAACAAAATGAGAGATCCATGAGATGGATATATCACTCACATGACACACTTCAGCTCTGCTCACTCTCAGGCCATAACCACCAGTGCCTCCTCCTCTGGAGGTCTCACTTCCTGGATATAAGCTTGTCTTATCTGTAGTCATATAGTCATTGCCGGCTCCAGTTTAAGTAGGCCCCTGGGTGACAAGCCTAGGTAGGCCCCTTTTCAGAACTCAGTTCCAGTAGCCACACTGCCCTCCCCCACCACGCACGTAATCCCAACACTGTCCCTATCCACCGGTAGCCACACTTTTCCCCCCTAGCCACTAGGATGGGCGAATTTCTGCGCGATGTCATCAGGGAAACAGTGGTCAGTTGCCATGACAGCCTCGGTCTGCCTCAGTTTAACACTGAAGGTGAAGAAAAAAATACAAGAGGAGAAGGAGGCTTCATAAACCAGAGTATGAAATAAATCTTTATTAGACATCATGAAAACGTTTCATAAAATAAGTGCATCTCAAGAAGAAAGGAAAAGCAATCAGGTAATAGGTCCAAAGGTAACTGTACAGTACTAGATTGGATAGTAATAAAGTACTTTGGACCTATTACCCTTGGCGTGCATTTACTTCTCTTCTTGAGTGCACTTAATTTTATGACAGTTTTATAGAGATGAACAAGCAACATATTCGTCCGAGCTTGATGCGTCGATGAGCATTAGCGTAGCATCGTATGCTCTTGCTCGGACGAGTATTTCGACACCGCTCGAGGAAAATGGCAGCTCAGCGCGCCGTTTTGCTTTTGCGGCAGAAACGAGCCAACACAAGCCAGTAGATCTGCACTCACCCACCATGACGTGTACCCGTACAGTCGATGCAGTGGTTGGTCGGCCAGATCAGTGAACCCCCTGGATAGACTATCCGCTGCCCGCGCTGCTGCGCATCATTCTCGTCTGGAAGTGCGCTAGGAAAAGAAGTGCGCGCTGGTCAGGGAAGAAGAGTTAGGTGTTCTATTAGCTTACTGTTAGGAGGAGTGGATTCCAACAGCCCTTACTGTAGGGCTACAATACGGTTATACTTTTTTTTTTATTTGCTTGTGGCTGGGCTGCTGCACTAGTAGTGGCAGCTATTACCATATTGTGAGGAATTAGCCGTGGACTTGCTAACCTGTTGTGTTTAGCTCTTAGTGAACACATATCCACCTCAAAACCAAAGTGGGGAAAATCTAATTGGGTTGATTTCAATTGCACAGTCGCCAGTTTTGCTTTTTATTTTACGTTTATTTTTTTTTAATAACTCATGTCATCTCACTTGCATAGTATTGTGCTTTAATCTTGGCTATGAAAATAGCCAAGGGAATCGCAAACGCTTACTTACGCCTACGTAGCGTTAGATAATATTTGTTTTCTGGTTGATCTGCTGCTGGCTGTAGATTGTTGTCAGTGCACTCTAGCAAATTGTGATCATTTGGATTGAGACTTTGCGACCACTGTGGTTTTGCCGATTAGTGACGCACCTATCCAATCGGCAAGACCCGAAGTGGGAAAATTTATTATGGCCCGGGGTTGGATTTCAATAGGCACATTCTGCCATTTTCTTTTTATTTTACGTTTATTTTTTTCATAACTCGCGTCATCATCATCTGCATAGTAAGTGGGCTTTAATACTTGGCTAAAAATAGCCACATGATGAATCCAAACGGCTTAACTTACGCCATACATAGCGTATATATTTTGATTTCTGCTTGATCTGCTGGTGGCTATAGTTGTTGCAGTGCATCTACTAGCAAAGTTGGAGCAAATTTGGAGTGAGACTTGCGACCATGTGTTTTGCGCTTATTGACGCACATATCCCTCATCGCAAAGACCGAAGTGGAAAATTTATATTAGGGGCCCGGGTTGGATTTCAATTAGGCACAGTCTGCCCTTTCCTTTTTTATTTTAGTTTTTTTTTTCATACTCAGCGTCATCTCATCTGCTAGTAGTGTGCTTTAAGATACTTGGGCTACAAATGCCATAGGAGAATCCAAACGGCTTCTTACGCCTGACAAGTAGCGTTATATAGAGCGTTTATATATATTTGATTTCTGGTTGATCTGCTGGTGGCTGTAGTTGTTGCGTGCATCTACTAGCAAATTGTAGCAATTTGGAGTGCGACGTCGCGACCCCTGTGTTTTGCGGCTTAGTCACGCACATATCCATCGCAAGACCGATGGGAAAATTATTAGGGCCCCGGTTGGATTTATTCATAGGCACAGTCTCTGTCCATTTCCTTTTTATTTTACGTTTTTTTTTGCATACAGAACTTCATCGTCATCTCATCGGCATGCAGTGTGCTTTCATACTTGTCTAAAAATAGCCAACAAGAGATAGCATCACGTTAAGTTTAAACTAAAAACACACAAAAAAAAAAAACACAAAAAAGGTAAAAAAAAATTCAAGTTATCACTCTCATTTCAAAATGTTTAACCGAGGGCTAGGGGTAGAGACGAGGGCGGGTACGTGGGCGTCCAATCTATCCGTGCATGGGGTCAGAGGCCTTGGGTCCCCCCAACAAAACGAAAACGGGGCGGTGTTAGACACCACCTGCTGATGAAGGGAGCATGGGAGACGCGCAGAGCTACCTTCCTCCCTAGGGGTTCATGTCTGAAGTTACTGGGACTCGTGTATAGCACTGTTGAGCCGAACCTGCGAACCTGTGATGTCGTAGATTGCGACAATGCTTCGAGCATTTGTCACCAGTCCAGTCTTCCACGCTTCCACACCCATGTCCAACCCGAAATCGCAACTCCTCAGCCGCCTGCACCTCAGCCTCCTCCCCCCCATTCTGCCCCTCCCAGCAAAATTTGCCATTTTAAACGGCATAAACTCTGCAGGACCTGTGTTCTGACCCCTTCCCACAGTCACAACCACTTGTGCCGTTGCTGGATCGAGCAATTTTTCCGATGCCCCAGTTTTGCCACAGTCGGCAGCTGTGGGTGATGAGACCTTGTTGACCCGTTTTTTAACCACAACAACTGGCAGACGTGTGTAAATAGGTGTCCGACGATGATGAACACGGTTGTCATACAGTGGTGTAAGGTTGTTGTCCTAGGGCAGTAAGTCCGAGGGGGAGCATACTGAGGGTCGGAGGATGATGAGGTACGATCCCCATCTGGGTTGAGAGGGTGAACACAGTGCTTCTGAGACCGGAGGAGAGTCCTCGGCCCAGCAACAGGTGAAGAGGCAGTGGTGGGCCAGACCTGAGAAGGCAGGGGCAGAGCGGGTGCATTCAGCTCGCAAATGTGTCCACTATGAGCGCCCGGGGAGCTTTCCTGCGGCGAGGGCTAGATTTTCAGAAGTCTGGCAGGTTCTGTAAGAAACACCAGATGACCGAGGACTGTAGTGGCCACATTTGCCAAACCAGGATCACATGGGTTTCACCACTATAGCTTACGACCACCAGTATCGCAGGCATAATGAATGCTAAACACCCCACTCAGTGGGCAACAAGCGCTTCACCTCGCTGGCCGTAGGCACACCACTGCTCCTTTCACCTGTGATCAGCTGATAGTCAGCCCCCGGCCAGGACCCTGCCAAAACCCCATAGTCGCCTCCACGGATCCTCCACAGCTCCACCCCCACCACACAGCGTTCAGCTCTGCCATACCAGACGTCTGAGCGGAACGCAATATGTGCAACCCACCGCGCACGCCCAAGCCCTTATGTGCACATCTCCATAATTGGCTAAGCCTGGATATGCTGCCCTATAGTCTATTAAAGAACGGGCCTGTCGCAGCCTCATGGCCGGCCGCCCTCGGTATTCGGTCCCCACCGCCCCTCGTTATTCTGTCCCCGCCGCACCTACGTTTCCCATGCTTTCCGTCCCAGCCCTGCACCAGCACTGTCATGACACATAAATCCGTGCCCTGACCAACGGCCGTTTCTACAAGGGTCCACCTACCACGGGGACACGTGGATTATGCTGGCCGGGCAGGGCCCTATGTATCGCTGACGCACATTGGTTAACTTGGGTGGAGGCTGGGGACCGAGTCGACCTGCGCTGTTCATATACTGCCGACGCCGAGTATGCACTACTATGCCTCCTCCTCTCCCACACTCCTCCACCCCTCCTCCATACGACAATCCGTGGGCATGGTCCATCAGTTCGGTAGCCTCTAGTCAGCAGCAGTGCCGTCGCTAAGCGACAGCAGGCGGTGGTCTGAACTGCGTGATCCTAGCTATAAAAGGCACACCGCCCAAGAACTTATTACAGGCATCACGGCGCAGACTGATCTGTGGCTGCACCGCTGAACTGAAGCAGGCATGGTGGTGTGTTACAACGGCCGTAACCTTGTGGCGGCCTGCAACTCGCAGACTGCACAGTGCCCTGCCCTGGCCCATGTGTTAAATCTGATATTCAGCGTTTCCTCAGACATACCCCAATCTGTCTGATTTGCTTCACGAAGTGCGGCCGCATCTGTGCGCATTTCGGAAGTCCAGCACAGATTCTGCCACTCTCATGCAGCCACGCCGACGCCGCCGCGCACTGCCCGCGCACCTACGTGTGTGGCGACGTGCCCACGAGGTGGAATTCACAACTTGACCATGTTATCCCAGAGTTTACCACAGCGCAAGCGATTGTTAGACTGCCAGCTGTCAACTCGCACCATAACTGTAGTCGGTCCAGTCAGCTCCTCAAGTCTACATGAGTAGTGGACTGGATGTCGTATCTGTCAGGTGCTGAGTAACTTTGAGGATTCAACAAGATGGGTCAGTGCGTGCCCGCCATCATCAGCCTCAACCATCCCGTGCTTGGCTTGTTGAAAAACTCTCGGGTCACATGAAGTCGGAAAGCTTTGCGCTCCGCATAGTGACGGGGAAGAAGATTCCTTGTGGATTAGCCAACGCACCCTGGTCCTTTTTCTCAGCCGGCTATATGAGGTGTTGCAGGAGATTGAGGAGGAAGAGAGGAACTGTTTGGCAGAGACACAAGAGGAACATTGTGAGTCCTTCACGTTTGAGCGTGTAATGGGCAGAAGAAGATGAGTTGAAGGATTTGAGGAGGAGGAAAATGGACAAGTTCAGGCCAGTGAGGGGAAGTGAATTCTTACGGTGTGTATCTGGCGCATATGGCAGATTTCTGCTAGGGGCTGCCTATCCCTGACCCCGCGTTCAAAGAATTTATTCCATCACCGATTACTGGTGGGTTACACCTCTCCTGGCCCCACGGTAGCAAGCAAAATCTTCCCACTCTCACCTGGAGAGGAAGGAGTGTGCTAATGCATGAATGACCAGCAGGCCCGGTGCACAATCTGAAACAGTAGTTCCCTTCTTAACAGCGCTAGCCGCAGAGTGCGTAGTTCGGCGGGACAACTGCGAGGGGAGTAGGCGACAGGCAGCTTGTCCACACTGCAATGGTACGCTTTACAAGGCTTTTTGCCAGCCTTAATGTCACCCCAGCAAGACACTGTCACCTTTCCCCAGTCTCGGCAGAGTAGGTCTGATCTTTACAGAAAGATGGTGGAGGGAGTACGTACTGACCATAGATTAATAGAGAGACCACATCGTCCTGAAATAGATCACACAAGCTCCCTACAACTATTACTGGGTTTCACATCTGGACAATGGCACAACTGCGGGCGCTGTACCCTTGGGGTTCTTGCCTGCCCTGCCGGCTAGCGTCTTGTCCGAGCGGGTTTTTCCAGTGCCTACTGGTGCATCATCACCCTAAGCGTACACCCTGTGCGACTGACAGCGCGGAGCATGCTGACTCTTCAAGATGAATCAAAGCCCTGGATTTCTCCTAATTTCCAATCTCCACCAGTGGAGAAGCTCAACCTGAATATTTTATCACGTCCTCCCCTCCTCATTGTTCCCTCGCCTTCTCCTCCTCTTTGTACATAAAGCGAGGAAACTGCTATTTTTTTCAGGCCCACTGCTTCTACTATAGACTTTATGCATTTATTTTTATGAGGCCACCGACCCGTTCCTCTTTTTAAAATTAAACAATTTTTGGAGTGCCACATACAGGCACTCAATCTATTCAATTTTCTGGGGGGCCCCCTACCGCTCCTGCGGTTTTGAAACTTTTTTGGACTGCCACAACAGCCACTCCTCTATTCATTTTAATGGAGGCCACTACCTGCTCCTCTGGTTTGAAACATTTTTGACTGCACATACAGGCACTCAATCTATTCCCATTTTTAATGGAGGCCACCTACCTGTCTGCTCCCCTGGTTTGAAAACTTTTTTTGGACTGCCACATACAGCACTCAATCTATTCCATTTTTATGGAGCCACCTACCTGCTCCTCTGTTCGAAAACTTTTTTGGGATGCCACATACAGCACTTCAATCTATTCCATTTTTTATGAGGGCCACCACCGTGCTCCTCTTGTTCTAAACTTTTTTGGACGCCACATACAGGCACTATCCAAATTGAATTGTCTCCATAGCACGCCTCCACACGTTGTCTCCATTGCTACCACGACCTCCAAAGTCGTCCTATCGCTGCCTCCATAACATCGGCCCTTTTCAAACGAGTGTGTCAGGCCGAATTTGGTTGTTTTCATGGATTCCACATCAAGTTGTTAACTTTTCGCCACCATCTCTGTGGTTATCCACAAAATACACTTCAAACTTTTACCAGTTACGGATATTACTTTCAGCGCTCTTCGGCATACCTGTTTACCTTCCCCCTCACCCGCCATCTCCTAAACTTAAGAACGCTACTACAACACTTATCTTATACAAAGGTTCTGAATGCTGTTTTGGGGAGTAGCCTAGAAGACAGGTGCTTGGATGGCGAAGCTCGCCTGGACGGAGCGCCAGCTCCAGCCAAGACCACTCATGTTTTAACTGGCCACCTGTAATCTACTACGAGTTCGACTGCCTCCATACCATTGCCGCCTTAAAAACAAAAAAAAAAAAAAAAAAAAAAAAAAAACAAAAAAAAAAAAAAAAAAAAAAAAAAAAAAAAAAAAAAAAGAAAAAAAAAAAAAAAAAAAAAAAAAAAAAAAAAAACTCTCAAAAACGTGCTGTCAGGCAGATTTTGGGTTGTTTTCATGGCTTCTCCACAACAAACTTGTTAACTTTTTCGCACCTGCTGTGTAATCCTCAAAATATACTGAACCTTACCATTTACGGATATTATTTCAGCGCTTCTTGCGCCTCCTGTTTTACATTCCCCTCACCCGCCATATTCCCACGTATAATATAAGAACCGCTCTCACTTACTTGGTGGCAGGCTGGGACCGAGTCCTGACCTGGGCTGGTCTATACTGCCGACGCAGAGGAAGTGCGGGGCCTACAACCCTCGGTCCCGTGTTTCAGGCCTACTATGCCTCCCTCCCCTCCCACCCTCCTCCATCCTCCTCCTCCGAATTACCATCCGTGGGCACGGCGCCCTCCCGGCTGTAGCTCTAGGCACATCACATTGCGTCTCGCTAAGCGACAGCAGCGGTGCTCAAACTGCTGAGCCTAGGTGAAAAGGCACACCACGCCCAAGAGCATACAGGGCATTCCCGCATCAAACTTGTTACTTTTGTCGCCAACCGTGCCTGTGTAGCCAACAAAATTCTGGAAAACTTGTTTCATTTACGGATATTATTTCACGCTTCTTGCGCAGATGTTACTTCCCCTCACCCTCTCAAAATCACCGCCCCATATCCCCACTATAATGACGCTACTACACTTGACTTATACAAAGGTTCTTAGAAGTGCTGTTTGGGGATATGCCTAGAGAACAGTGCTTGGATTGGCACAAAGCTCTCCTGCAGCTGGAGCGCCAGCTCCATGCCAATACCACTAACATAGTTTAACTGCAGCAACCTTTAATCTACTACTATTTCCCTGCTCCATACCTGGGCCCCTTATCAAACTCAAACGCGCTGTGTCAGGAGAATTTGATTGTGTTCATGGCTTCCAGGTAACTTGTCACCACCCTGCTGTGTAAATCCCAAATAACTGCAAACTTTTATCATGTACCGATATTTTTGAAGTGCTTCCTGGCTCACCTCCTTTGGTTTCCTCTCTGCTTCACCCATTGGTTGAAGCCTGAGTCCATTTAGGGGTATGTCCCCAGCCATCTCTACCTGCCGCTGGCTGCCGCTGGCTCTGCATGCCGTCCCCTATAGTGTCAGGGTCAATTAATTGGATTTTCTGATATGCTATCTAGCTTCATTCTCATTCTGCACTCTTTCATGCCTGCTGTTTGCCCATAATTTTGGGGCATAATGGTGCGATAAGCAGCCTCAAGAGGCATCCATGCTCTGCCACCTGCTGTTTCCCTGTCCATTTCGTGGTGTTTTCCATCCTTTTCTGAGGTTCCCAGGTGTTTTGCAGCTTCCCTGTGCAGAGCCTTGGTCCCCTTGAAAAATGCCTCGAGTCTCCATTGACTTCAATGGGGCCTTTACTCTCTAACGACACTCGAGCATCGTGAAAGTTTGTTCGTGATAAGAGTACCCTAGCATTTTAAGTGCGCGCTTTATCTCTATTTTTTATACTTTTACTTCGACTATTTTCAATCAAGATGATGTCATATTCCGGGTTGAATGAGCCTTCCTTAAGCAGAAACAGTGATGGTGGCTGCCCGTGCATTTCGCGCGTATTTCGACTTTTCTTGGTTGAGTAGCCCTAGATAGAAGATCACCTTAAATACGTTCCCTGATCTACCACAATAGCAATGCATTTTAATAAGGATAACAGGTGCAGACCGGAGTAGTGGCTTGGTAATGCGCAGCCGCCCGGCCGGGGTTCGATATGTTTTGAATCTATCCAAATCAACCAAATGACTGGCCGGAGGGAATGTATTCTTGAATAATCATCGCCGCTAGAGTGATTGTGTTTTGATAGTGAATAATACCCTTGCTACAACTGACTATGGCCCTGTCGAAACTGCTGCATGTATGGAGAAAAATTATGATGGGATCTTTAATGCCATATGTTTGGATCACAAATAAAGAGAAAGGCAACTGCTCCCAAATTCCTGAGGCAAGGCAATATTTACTTCACTTCCCCTATCAAACACAAAAACACAAAGGGGAAATTGAACTACCCTGTCCAGACGTCGCGATCCCCGATTCGGACGGCCGACGAGTATGAGTTCCGGCGTCATTCATGAAGATCAGGCGCCCGTTGTCGGTTGTCCCGACATAATGATTTAGGAACCATTATTCAACAGAATATCATCTTTATTCATCAGTATTTGGTACAGTTACTAATGTTTGTAGTTTTAGACTCACCTTGAATTGAGCCTTTTCATGCTATTTACTCTCTTCGTGCATAGCAGTGTTTATGGATTAAACCACCCACTCGAATGGAATAACACTTTTGGGGCCTCAATTTTACTAAGGGACCACAGAGCGATTTCGTCTGGTTTCCCACGATTTCCGTTTTGCGCTTATTGCCCCGGGTTTTTTGCGTAATCGATCGTATTTGGCGCATCGGTGCCGGCTGCAACGTGACAGAATGGTGCCGTGGCCCCGTCACAACCCACTTCGAATGTTTGTATCTGTGATTAAGTCCATTAGGTTATAATGTCTGTGGGTGGGAATCCAGTACGATTCAACGTTTTTGACAAAGTCACCGTTGATCCCCTCCTCTGCGTGGTGTCTATACCTGGTCTATGAATCTGAATATTTCAATTGGTTGATGGAGTGGCTGGCCCGTTAGAAGTGGAGTCTGGTATGGAAGTAGTGTATTATTAGTCGGGTATTGTAGATTTATGTTTTTTGATATCCGGTCATCCTAACTTGTCGTGTTGTTCTTTGCCCACGTAGCCAAGTCTGCAAGGGCTTTATCAGTAGATACAGTATTCCTGTATTGCATTGTAGGAACCTTGATGGGCAAGCGTTTCCCTTACAGTTGGTGTGTGAATGAGTCTCCTTGTTACCGGAAGTCGACCTCATCCACACGGAGATAGACTTTAATAAACTCACCCCATGCAGGACACCACGCTACCTCCTCGGGGCATCTCACCGGCCATTTCCTAAAATTCTGTTGCTATCCTTTGCTATATGCAACACTCCTCCCGATTTACCGTACAAACTGTAATCCGCCTTCTACTGTCTTTTTCCGTTCAGGTTTTTCGTTGGTGACCGGACTCTGCAAGTTTAGGTCCACTGTTTGAATATGCCACATCGATAATTGACTCTCAGCACTACACATTGTTACCATAGCCCTTTATTGTTTTGATTTCTTGACTTTTTGTGGATATAATGTGCTTCTGTGTACCTCATACTATGTTT
The DNA here is from genome assembly GCA_019512145.1 of Engystomops pustulosus. Taxonomy (NCBI): domain Eukaryota; kingdom Metazoa; phylum Chordata; class Amphibia; order Anura; family Leptodactylidae; genus Engystomops; species Engystomops pustulosus. The sequence continues at coordinate 47,563,874 of CM033649.1, forward strand.
ACATAGAACACTTTTTTCCTCATGATAATACCTCTAACCCGTCCTACTCAAGCCTATTTTCTAATCAGCTCGCTTTAACTAACTTAGCTATGATTATTGTATATATGTCAATAGTTTTTTTTCAACCTAATTTGGATTTCACTGATTCAGAGTCTGTGACGGTCCAATTGTCTGACCGAAACGCACAGTCAATTTTGTTTAATAAATTCATAATTTGCAACAAGAACAGTGTGACTGGAGTTTACAAAATTTCTGCTTACAAGAGTGGTCTCGGCCCACTGCTGCTTGAACCGCAGGAAATGGTCTCTGTGTGAGCTCTTTTTCTAACTGAGGGGAGAGGAGCTGGAGGCAGAGCTCACTGCAATGTGCAGATAGGAGAAGCTATTCAAGAGAAAAATCTGCCCTGCTCAAATATAGTCATCAGTAGATTGACGGTGGATCGAGGGCACCGAAATTGTATATACCAGGACGTTAAGACTGGTTGGATTATACTGTGAACTGCTGTATTTTTTTAATAACATTGATTATAGAATGTGTTATTTGTTATTCTGGGATATTTAAGATATCTTCTGAGAATACCCCTTTAGGCATCCAGAAATAAATAACAGGAGTGTTAAGACTAGTAAGGACGAATGTAATCTACACAAAGTACACCCTCAGGACATCCAGCTGCACTTATTGGACGTTATTATGTATTCTATCCAGAATCAGATGGTAGCTTTTTCATAATTCCCACCTAATTCTGCAGGTGCGGGAATGGCCAAAAATGTTAAATAGTAATATCCCTAATGGCACACTGATTTGGCAAATTTATGCATGCAGCTCTGTTCCGGAAATTTTTCCTTTTCCTCCACTGAACTAAATTTTATGTTCCCTCTTCTTATAAGATGCTATTCAGAATCTTATACATGAATGCCAACAGCAAAATTCAGATTTATAAAGCGTAAGAATAAAGCATGCATGCTTGTTTAAATATGCTTTTTTCATGTTTCCTCTAATTTCATGGTCGTTTTCGCTCATGGTCGTAGCATAATTTTCAATAATATAAAAACCCATTAGTTGAAAATTATAATTAAATTTAATATGTTTAATTACTGTGAAAATCCCAAGAATTGTGTTAAGTCTACTTTTTCCAAATATTTAATTATGTTCGGTAGATTGACTCATTTTATGTGAATTGACATTTGGCAGCTGAGACTATTACAATAATATGTCAGTGTACATCTTTTGGTAGAAAACAGCATTTTTAACAGATAGATGCCTATGTATAACACACGTATGCATTGCAGATGTAAATCACAACTAGGAAAATATATTTTACTGTGAATAATAAAACCATTATGTAACATTGTTTATTCAAGAGAATAAATTGTCTTTTTATCAAAGAGAAATTGTTAGCTGTGTGACCACACATAACTCCAGACAGTTTCAGGTATCAGCACTGATGAAATGTTTAACCACTTCTGTTAGGTGGCATTACTAGAGATGGAAAAATTAGAGAAAAATTAGAAGAGCAGCCTTCATCCAGATTATCTAAAAGATAATAACGGATGTGATTGAAAATCAATTCATATATTGATCAATTAATATTAAGATCTGTTATAATTCAGTTATTATTATTTTAGTGAATGAAGATAAATAGTGAAGTCCCAATGCAGGTTTTAACTGGGCCTTATCCAGAAAGACATTTCCACCATCTCAAGGCATTCACTTGTACAGTCACCCCCCAGAAACCATATTGTGCCTATGAAGGGTAACAACATGATAACTATAGTAGCAATAATAATCCTCATAAAATAATCACCTAAATGTGGCTTTTCAATGTCAAAACACAATAAGATATATTTATTAATCTGTTTACAACTAAATCTGATTTCTACTCCAACACTTTCTCACACTCTTGCTATATAGTTAACATTCTAACCCTGTTTTTAGATACAAGGGATCTTCAGAGAGGCTTAGCTAGGGGTTCAGCACATGTACAAACTCAAGTGGTTATTCAAGTGTGACCCTAGTCAAGGTTATAACATTTGATTGCCATAGAGGACAGTGGTAAATGTGGAACAGATGATTGTACGCGCTTTAAAAGTAAGTGTACTTGTATATGTCCTGTTGATGTTTCTCCTGGAGTGTGTTAAGATCAACAAAGGATGTCTATCACCTACTAAACACAGCTGCAGCCCTCTTTTCTCGTTTCTATGCGGTTTCTAAACTTTAAGTCTGCCACTTACAATATGCTAAACTATGTTTGGGAAGAAGTCCGGGCATGAGGGATGGCAGGTTTGGGCTCAACCCTGCCGTTAATTCCCACATTGGTGCTAGCATGTGTTGCCCCAACCTGTACTGGGATCATGATATCTATTCCATGGGATTCTTGATTCCTGTAGATCAGCCAAAAGTCTTGTTGGCATGGAGTCTGTAAATGCAGTGGGTCGTTCCACATTCTTGTGTAAATCTTGGCCGCTTGTCTACCTCTAGTGAATTGTTTATTTACTGTCAGTCTTCAGTCTAGGTGTAAATGCTGCACCCAGTCAGTCCCCCCCACCCCCCTTTAGTTAGTGTAACTGCTACAACGCATTCTCATTAGTGTATAGCTACCACCAGTCAATCAATTATTGCATGTTTTAGATGCTATCCAGCCTCATTCGGTCACTCTGTCATGGCCATGCTGTTGCCCATAATTTTGGCATAATGGTACGATTAAGCAGCCTCAGAGTTATCCATGCATGCTGCCCCTGCGGTTTCCTGTCCATTTCCGTGGTGTTTCCATCCTTTTCTGAGGTTCCCAGGCTTCCCTGTGCAGACCCTCGGTCCCCTTGAAAAATGCTCGAGTCTCCCATTGACTTCAATGGGGATCGTTTTTTGAGACGAGCACTCGAGCATCGGGAAAAGCTCGCCCATCTCTACTTGCATGCATAAATATTCTTCTACTTGCAGAATACAGTTATAAATTCAACACAATTCAATGGATGTGGTCTAGTAATGTTGAGGGGGCAACCTTAATAACATATTTAAATTAGTATTAGAGAAGCTGTTATATATGCAACAAAAAATCTGACCTGTAATATTGTTTGTGTATTGCATAGTGTATTTGTTATGTTATCTTTATGGCATGCTGGTTATAATATGTGCGTCTGTTTGTTTCATTGAGTTAATCAGTTACATTGAGCCACAAACAATTAGGTTAAAAACCTGTCCCTGAAACAATATGTTCAATTGTGAAAACAAACTATTCTCAAGAGACAGCAATCGGCTCAGCCTTTAATGTTCCCTTCTAGGTAAAGGTTCATTAGGAGGCCCACTCTACAAAAACAGAATGTGTACTTTGTGCATCTGTAAAGCATCTCATTTTTTTAGTTGCCTTGGTAACTAAAGCCAGTATTTGCTTTCTTGTAATGAATGAGAAATTCATAAGCCACGAGTAGTAAGTAAATTACAAGTAGAATAATTGACATATTTGACCATTAAAACATGATATATGTGAATTCCATTGTATGTACATCATTAGTTTTGTCCTGCCTGATCAAGTGTCCATCGACATTTTTTCCTAAATGTATGTTCTTTTTTTGCCACGTTTAGGTTATATTGGCTAAAAGTAAAAAGCACATCCTATGGATATTTATCTGATACTCAATGATCCTATTTCTTTAAATGCATATTAATATTTCTAATGTTGTCTAAAACAAAATACAATTTATCAAATTAATTTAAAAATATATTTAAAGCTGAATAAAGAAGAAAATAATGTATAATGTTAAAAATTAAATGTTTTAAAAATTAAGTTCAGAGAAATACCCAATTTCTGTCTCCTTTTGATACATTCTGTATACAGAAGAAAAAAAAATATACCATTCTGTGACCAGCTATGGACAAGTAAGGTGAATAATGACATTTGCATTTTCTTTTTTAAATCTTGGAATACTGCCATTCCTTTGTTTTATATACAGGCAGTCCTCTACTTAAGAACACCTGACCTACATATGACCCCTAGTTACAAATGGACCTCTGGATGTTGATAATTTAATGTACTTTTGCCTTAGGCTACAATAAACACCTATAACAGTTATCAAAGGTGTCTGCAGTCAAGCTTTATTGTTAATCCTGGTGATCATGACAATCCAACATTTTTAAAATCCAATTGTCACAGAGACCAAAAATTTTTTTTTCTGGGGCTACAATTGTAAAATATACAGTTCCGACTTACATACAAATTCATCTTAAGAACAAACCTACAAAACCAATCTTGTACGTAACCTGGGAACTGCCTGTATAAATATATACCTACTGTAGTCCCCAGTGTTGCCCGGGATAGTAAATAACTGCTCTTAGCTATAACAAAATAGAAGGGGTTAACAAATATTTAAAACATTTAAAAAATTTAAAAAAATAAAGGCGGAGGACACTTGATGGGGCAGGGCACCACTTATTTTGTATATACAATTGAATTCACTTTTTATGTTTTAACGGTTAAATATGTCAATTAATCTCCTACTTATTTACTTACTGCTCAATTTATCTATATCTATTTATCTCTGTATCTATTTATTTATCTCTCTGTCTGTTTCTATGAATGATAATGTGGCACACGATCCGACTGAGCACCAGACCACCCATTTCAGTGCAGAAATTTGTGTTGCATGAAGAATAGTGCATCCATGACACAAAAGGCCTGTGATGTTTACACATAAAGCTCTTCTTAACCCCCTAACTTTACAATTTTACTTAGATTTATTGCTGTTTTAGCTCCTCATGATCTCTCTAGAGCTATGAGATTCTGTGTGCTGACCAAGTGCTTAGATTATTAGGGTCCAAGGTTTATCTACATTTTTATGTAGCTTCTTAACATTCTACTATGATCTGACACATAAACACAAAAGAGAGATAAGACATCAAAAATGAGAGATCCATGAGATGGATATATAACTCAATGACACACTTCAGGCTGCTACATCTCAGCCATAACACACAGTGCCTCCCTCCCTTGGAGTGTCTCACTTCCCTGGATATAGATCTTGTCTTATCTGTAGCATATAGACATTGCCGGCTCCAGTTTTAAGTAGGCCCCTGGGTGACAAAGCCTTAGTAGGCCCCTTTTCAGAAAACTCAGGTCCCAGTAGCCACACTGTTCCTCCCCCAACCATGCAGTATCCACACTGTCCCTACTCACCTGTAGCCACACTTTCCCCCCATAGCCACTAGAGATGGGCGAATTTCCCTCGATGTCATCAGGGAACAGTGTTCAGTTGCCATGACAGCCTCGGGTCTGCCTCGGTTTAACACCTTCAATAAGAAACAAATGACAAAGAGGATGAAGGAAAGGCTTCATAAAACCAGAGTATGAAAATAGTCTTTATTAGACATACATGAAAACGTGTCATAAAATTAAGTGCATCTCAAGAAGAGAAAGGAAAAGCACATCAGGTAATAGGTCCAAAGGTAACTGTACAGTACTATGATAGGATAGTAATAAAGTACTTTGGACCTATTAACTGGCGTGCATTTACTTTCTCTTCTTGAGATGCACTTAATTTTATGACATGTTTTTATACTTTTAATTAGACTATGTCTAATAAAGATTATTTTCATATTCTGGTTGAATGAAGCCTTTCCTTCAGCAAGAACAGGGATGGTTGGCTCCCCACGCGTTTCGTCGTGTATTTCGACTTCTTCAGGGGTGAGTAGCCCTAGATAGATCCGACTCACCTTAAATACAGTTCCCTTGATCTACCACAATAGCATTTTAACAGGATTACAGGGCAGAACTGGGAGTAGTGGCGTGTATGCGCAGCCCGGCTGGGGTTCGAATGTTTTGGATCATATCTAAGCAACCACATGGCGTGCCAGAGGTAATGTATTCAGTTGATAATCACCGCCGCGATAGTGATTATGTTATTGTGATTTATTAATACCTTGCTACAACGACTATGGCCTGTCGAAACTGCTGCATGTAATGGGGAAAATTATGAATGGGATCTTGAATGCATAATGTGTGGGTCACAAATAAAGAGAATGGCAACTGCAAAAATGCCTGAGGCAAGGCAATAGTTACCTCACTTCCCATAATCAAACACAAAAACACAAAGGGGAAAATTGACTTACCTGGTCCAGTCGCGATCCCCGATTCGGATGGTCTGACGTGAAGTCCGGCGCGATTCATGAAGATTATCTGTGAGTGAATCTGATTATTCTCAGGATGACTCAGCTCCCAACCAACGTAACACCAAAAAACGTGGAGCAAGGCACCGCGATTGGTCTCCTACCTATAAACGGGATAAATTAACCAGAAGCAAGAAGACCGTAAATGAAGGTAATGTTTGTGACCTCCAGGTACTCAACCTGTAAGTAGACAGGTTGAGTGATATGGAGTTATCTGTGCTTAAAAGGGGTCTTTCTTTTTCTCCTTTGAATCGGCTGGACAAATTTACCCTAACAAAGGACCTTTATTTGTTTTGCAGGCAGTTAGCTTTTAAACTGCTATACCATCAGCCATCACTTTTGGACTCCCTCCCGATTGAAGATAGACAGGTCTTTAGAGACCTTTTGGTTTTACTGGAAGAGACCCCTGGAGAACAAGGTAGGAGAAAATTTACCCTTCGTGTTCCTTCCCACAACACACCTAGCTTTAGGTTATTTCCTGCTTTACAAATTTTTTACGAGACCACTTTACGTGACATTAGGGCGCTAAAACCAGATAATAACAAGTTTGAAAATTTATCCAAACCGGAACGCATTGCCCTTAACAATCTCAAACAACAAAAGTCCTTCCTTGTGAAGGAAGCAGATAAAGGGGGAAATATTGTCATCTGGCCCCTAGAGTTATATCTGGAGGAGGCCAGACGCCAATTGAATAATCCCCGCTTTTATGTCACCTTACCCTCAGATCCTACTCACATCTTTAAAGAAAAGATTGATCGTCTATTGGAAGCAGCACTTCGAGTCGGTATTTTGAATAAAAGTGAAGTTCAATTCCTGACGACAAACAAGCCCATCGTACCGACCTTCTATATGTTGCCAAAGGTACACAAATCCCTCACGAGGCCCCCGGGGCGTCCAATTGTCTCGGGGATTGGGGGTTTGAACGAAAAGTTATGCACTTACCTCGATTTTTTCCTTCAACCCCTAGTTGCCGATTTACCATCTTATGTTCGAGACACCACACATCTTATCCAGAGGATTGAAAGTTTTGAAACCTCCACTCCCGTCCTATTGGTTACCCTCGAAGTGGAAGCCCTATACACAATCATTGAACACCAGGTAGGCATTGATGCTGTTGCTTACTTTCTTGACAAACAGTGGTCAATAGATAGGAGGCATGACTCCTTTTTGTTGGACCTGCTATACCTGGTTTTACACCAGAATTATTTTCTGTTTGACCGTGTTTTCCATAAAAAAGTGTCGGGTACGGCAATGGGGGCAAAGTGCGCCCCATCATATGCAAATTTATTTATGGGGTGGTCGGAGGAGAATGTGGTCTACCACCTCAAAGCCTTTAAGACCTGGGTAGCGGGGTGGTACCGTTATATTGATGACATTCTCTTCCTGTGGACAGTCAACTATGAGGACTGCAACAAGTTTATCTGTCAACTTAACACCAACCCCTGGAGTATCAAATTAACTGCACACATTTCGGAGGCTGCAGTTGATTTTTTGGATATCAAAATTACCTATGAACATCCCAAACTCACCACCTCTCTCTATCGCAAGGCAACAGCTTCTAACAGCTTACTACACTTCTCTAGTTTTCATCCGGCCCATCTTAAAAATGGTATACCCTCAGGGCAATTTTTCTGTGTTAAACGCAACTGCAGCAACGAAAAGGACTTCAAACAACATGCACTTGAGCTAACCTCCCGTTTTAAGAACAGAGGCTATCCTCACAAAATTATTTCCAAGGGTTTTCTTCGGGCTAAGAATAGTGAACGCCAGCAATTACTCCAAACCAAAACATGACCATCGGATCCCAGACCTAGGTTGATTACGACCTATAACAACCAGTGAACGGAGATATATGGAATCCTGGAGAAAAACTGGGGCATTCTTAAAAGTGATAACAGACTTACTCCGTTTCTCACTGAAAAGCCACATATCACAGCCAGACGTTCGAGGAACCTAAAGGACGCTTTGACTAACAGCCACTTTCAACGCCCAGTGGCCCCCCTTGGACGGGGCATACGCCTTTATGGTTCATTTCCCTGTGGGGAGTGCTCCATTTGCCCCCTTGTTCTTCGAGACTACTTCTTTTGAGGACACAGCGTGTGATAAAAAATACAAAATTAGGAGTTACATCAATTGCAAAACAAGGGTGTCTCACTTCCCTGGATATAGATCTTGTCTTATCTGTAGCATATAGTCATTGCCGGCTCCAGGTTTAAGTAGGCCCCTGGGTGACAAAGCCTTAGTAGGCCCCTTTTCAGAAAACTCAGGTCCCAGTAGCCACACTGTCCCTCCCCCAACCACGCAGTATCCACACTGTCCCTATCCACCTGTAGCCACACTTTCCCCCCATAGCCACTAGAGATGGGCGAATTTCTCGCGATGTCATCAGGGAACAGTGGTCAGTTGCCATGACAGCCTCGGGTCTGCCTCAGTTTAACACTGAAGGTGAAGAAAAAAATGACAAAGAGGATGAAGGAAAGGCTTCATAAAACCAGAGTATGAAAATAATCTTTATTAGACATACATGAAAACGTGTCATAAAATTAAGTGCATCTCAAGAAGAGAAAGGAAAAGCAAATCAGGTAATAGGTCCAAAGGTAACTGTACAGTACTATGATTGGATAGTAATAAAGTACTTTGGACCTATTACCTGGCGTGCATTTACTTTCTCTTCTTGAGATGCACTTAATTTTATGACATGTTTTTATTAGAGATGAGCGAACATATTCGTCCGAGCTTGATGCTCGATCGAGCATTAGCGTACTCGTAACTGCTCGTTGCTCGGACGAGTATTTCGCCCGTTTCAAAATGTTTAACCCGAGGGCTAGGGGTAGAGGACGAGGGCGGGAACGTGGGCGTCCAACTACTGCAGGGGTCAGAGGCCGTGGTCCTGGGCGGGGTGAGACACCACCTGCTTATGAGGGAGCAGGGGAACGCCGCAGAGCTACACTCCCTAGGTTCATGTCTGAAGTTACTGGGAATCGTGGTAGAGCACTGTTGAGGCCAGAACAGTGCGAACAGGTGATGTCGTGGATTGCAAGGAGTGTGAGAATGCATGAATACCAGCAGGCCCGGGTGCACAAGCTGAAACAGTATTTCCCTTCTGACAGCGCTAGCAGCAGATTTCTCTTCTTGAGATGCACTTAATTTTATGACATGTTTTTATACTTTTAATTAGACTATGTCTAATAAAGATTATTTTCATATTCTGGTTGAATGAAGCCTTTCCTTCAGCAAGAACAGGGATGGTTGGCTCCCCGTGCATTTCGTCGCGTATTTCGACTTTTTCTGGGGTGAGTAGCCCTAGATAGACTCACCTTAAATACAGTTCCCTGATCTACCACAATAGCATTTTAACAGGATTACAGGGCAGAACCGGGAGTAGTGGCGTGTATGCGCAGCCCGGCCGGGGTTCGATATGTTTTGAATCATATCCAAGCAACCAAATGACGTGCCGGAGGTAATGTATTCAGTTGATAATCATCGCCGCGATAGTGATTGTGTTATTATGATTTATTAATACCTTGCTACAATGACTATGGCCTGTCGAAACTGCTGCATGTGATGGAGAAAATTATGAATGGGATCTTGAATGCATAATGTGTGGATCACAAATAAAGAGAAAGGCAACTGCAAAAATGCCTGAGGCAAGGCAATAGTTACTTCACTTCCCATAATCAAACACAAAAACACAAAGGGGAAAATTGACTTACCTGGTCCAGTCGCGATCCCCGATTCGGACGGTCCGACGAGGATGAAGTCCGGCGCGATTCATGAAGATCATGCGCCCGTTGTCGGGTTGTCCGACATAATGTATGTAGGAACAGTATTCAGACAGATGATCATCTTTTCATCATTATTGGTACAGTTATCTAATTGTTTGTAGTTTTAGACTCACCTTGAATTGGAGCCTTTCATGCTATTTAGCTCTATTCTGTGCATAGCAGTGTTATGGATTAAACCACCCCACTCGATTGGAATAACACTTTGGGGCCCATTTACTAAGGGACCACAGAGCGCATTTTCGTCTGGTTTCCCGACGATTTCCGTTTTGCGCTTAATTGCCCCGGGTTTTTTGGCGTATGCGATCGGATTTTGGCGCATCGGTGCCGGCTTGCACGTGACAGAAATGGGGGCGTGGCCTTCAGACAACCCGACTTCGAATGTTGTAGTCTTGATTAAGTCCATTAGGTTATAATGTCTGTAGGGTGGGAATCCAGTACGATTCACGTTTTTTGAACAAAGCAACTTGATCCCCTCCTCTGCGTGGTGTCTATACCTGGTCTATGATCTGAAATTTCAATTGGTTTATGGAGTGGCTGGCCTCTGAGAAGTGAGCTGGTATGGGAAGTAGTGTATTATTGAGTCGGATTGTAGATTTATGTTTTGATATCCGGTCCCTAACTTGTCGTGTTGTCTTGCCCACGTAGCCAAGTCTGCAAGGGCATTTTATCAAGTAGATACAGTATTCTGTATTGCATGTGT